>JAJSOF020000038.1:29598347-29823347 GCA_025594305.2 Periplaneta americana
ATTTAACGCCAATTTAATTTTGATACGGGATGAGGCAATTATAACAACTTAACTGATCGAAGTAGCATTTAACACCAATTTAATTTTGATACGGGAAGAGGCAATCATAACAACTTAACTAATCGGAGTGGCATTTAACACCAATTTAATTTCGATACAGGAAGAGGCAATTATAACAACTTAACAACTTAACTGATCGGAGTAGCATTTAACACCAATTTAATTTTGATACGGGAAGAGGCAATTATAACAACTTAACTAATCGGAGTGGCATTTAACACCAATTTAATTTCGATACAGGAAGAGGCAATTATAACAACTTAACTGATCGGAGTAGCATTTAACATCAATTTAATTTTGATACGGGAAGAGGCAATTATAACAACTTAACTAATCGGAGTGGCATTTAACACCAATTTAATTTTTATACGGGAAGAGGCAATTATAACAACTTAACTGTTCGAAGTGGCATTTAACACCAATTTAATTTTTATACGGGAAGAGGCAATTATAACAACTTAACTGTTCGAAGTGGCATTTAACGCCAATTTAATTTTGATACGGGAAGAGGCAATAATTATAACAACTTAACTGATCGAAATGGCATTTAACATCAATTTGATTTTGATACGGGAAGAGGTAATTATAACAAGTGATTGAAAAAGGTGAACTTTTTTTTTCGCGGTTTTTCCTCACCCCATTAAGAGCAAATACTTTGTAACTTTCGGCGTTAGACCTGCACTCATTTCGCTGGAATTATCACCTTCATTTCACTCAGACTCTGGATAACTACAGCAGCTGATAAAGCGTAGTAAAATAACCAATTTGAAAAAAAATAATTAATTAAACTAAATTCGATATATTGTATATTATCTCAAAAGTTGAATATAGGTAAACTGATATTCACTATGGAGCATATTAATAAATAATATAAAGCAAATATAGGCCTATCGGCCTACACATTATTACAAGGGTCACAGCTAACACAAAATTTGTATTACCAAATCTCTAAAGAACTTAGATGAATTTAAAAATTTCAATACGCAGTGATTATGTAGTCCCATTCCCTCTCGAAAGCTAGATCTGATTAAAGCAGCCATCGGCAAATTTGTACTCACGATAATATCAGTCAAGCAGTATAGAGCACTCCGTTCAGATCCCAGTGACGGCCTCTCAACACAAACATCTGACGTAAATTACACATTAATGATTTATAGATGAAAAATTACTAGTATAAGTTATATTGGCACCAATGGTGTAAATCAGTGTTCCTAGCGGACATGTGTCATAATGTCGTCCGATGTTTGATTAATAAGTGCCTATTAGAATTTTAGAACACACAAGGCATCTACATTGTCACCATACGCACAACAAAAACTCTTCCTTCCATTCTTCCTTAAACCCACGTTTCCGAACAGACATTGTAGGTTTTGAGGAAAAAAAATGATCTAAATTTAAGCCATTGTTGTGAGAACTGGAGTTGTAGGTGAGTTGGACGGAAGGAGTGGTGAAGCAAAGAAAGTTTATTGCGCTGACCCTGTAGTCATCGCGATTATATTTTTGCCGATGCCTGGATTAAAGGGTAAAAATTTATTTTCACTAAAAATAATGTTAGTAAACAACACCAAAAGAAACTCGTGCAGCATGATTTTGTATGAATTTTAACTATAAAAAAGGGTTCTTATCGATTTTTGTGTGTTGATTACGGAAATGTATTTAGTTTTTGCCCATCACTTCAGAATATTCCACAATTCGCAATTTTATTTTTAGTTAAGGACGAGGGGACTGAATTTTCAAACTTCCACATTTCTTGAAAGATTCTTAAAATTTTACTGTAAATTAACAGTAGGCCTATTAACAGTAGTAATATTACCAAATTTGAATTTAATTGGACTAATAGTTCTTAAGTTATTATGTTTTTAAATATTTGATATGCAAATTATATCAATTAATCAAATGTTCCATGGGCCATTGTTGTCTAGATATAAATTAAAATAATAATATTTCTTTTGAGTATGAATTATAGTCATAGAAATACTTTTACAATCAGATATTTAGTATAACTGTTTTTATTTAATTGTAATATTTTTAGGGGTATTATAAACCCTATCCCCACCATGTTAATTTTACCAACTTTAGGTAGGCCCTACACATTTGTCAGAAACTATCGCACAATTATGAAACTTTGCACATTTATATTTTGGATCTTTCTGAACCCTTGTATATTTTTAAAGTGTGTTCGTTCAATAATCAATATTTTTAATTATTTTTTTGACAAAATGTTTGTTGTTGCAATTTTAAAGTAATTTCATTTATCTCTCTGTAAGTTGTTAGATTAATATGGATATGAATTAAATATTTCATGTTCTTACCACTGTCGCATGCCTGGCCTGTGTTTAACACTGATAGAATTTTTCCAGCCCCTGTTTAAACTGTTTAAAGTGTTTCGCAGACAGTAGGGGAGAGTCGGGTAGTATCGGACATCGGGTAGTATCGGACAGTGCGTTTCTTTCATCTACCACCAAATGGTAGTACCTGAATGACATGGTTACGTTTCCCTATGCGACATCACAGAAACGTAACCATGACAATCAGGTACTATCATCGTGTAGTAGATGGAAGAAACTCACTGTCCGATATTACCCGATGTCCGATACTAGCCGACTCTCCCCTATGTCTGAATTACTAAAATGTTGCACGGATGCAATAAAACATGTGTAATTGCACTTTGTAGCAGATTTTAGAAATTGTGCTTCTGCATAAATTAAAAAAAAAATAGATAAGTAAGTCGTGGCGTGAGAATATATAGACTTCGCCTGCTTTAGAATATGACGAACGGAATTGAAAATTGAACATTTTCCTTCTTCACTCAGTTATGATAAAGTCAAGTCTGAAATTTTTTTACGCCCTCAGATACGTAAATTAATGTTAGACAATTATTTTGACGCTGTTGTGTATGATTCAGAAAATAATACTTGGGATAGCTTCAAAATGGTTGTAAATAATTTCTTAGGCAACTATAAAGACCCCAATTACAAAGAAATAGTTGAAACTATGTTGGATAACTTCAGAACCTTGGGCTGCAATACGAGCGTTAAAGTTCAATTTTTACATTTGCACCTCAATTATTTTCCCGAGAATTAAGGCGCTTTTAGTGAGGAACATGGTGAAAGATTTCATCAGGACATCAAAGACATGGAAACTAGATACCAAGGAAGTGTGAGTATGATGGTTGATTACTGCTGAATGCTAAAGAAGACAGTTCTTCAGAAACACCTTCCAGTAAGTCAAGGAAACGGAAATTTCAATTGGCGTGAGATACACATATGGTCATGGTAAGGTTATATGAGTGTAAATATTATTTACTAGCTTTGTTATTCAGTTAATCGTTGTAATTTTGTCACAAACTGATTTACATGTATTTACAAACATTAACGCGATATAATTTAACTGTAAAAATATTGTTTTTAGATATCTTGGTTTCTTGTGATTTGTGAAAAATTCTGATGTGATGGGGCTATTTGGAGGTCAGTTTAAATTCAGCACAAAAACTTAAAATCAGTTATCAGATCAAAATCATCGGAAAAAAAGTATTAAAATGCAGCACGGTATAATCATTATTTCAATCATCATAATAATCATCTTGACAATCATAACAAGGGATTTTCTTGGTGTTTCCTGTTTTTCTCTCTTCATTCCACGAACACTTTCAGCAATTTCCTTTCATTATAATTTCCTTTTTGACGACTATTCCATCCAGATCCTGTGTTTATGTGAGATCAGAGCCGCCGTCTACCACAGTATACATTCCTCGCGGTTTATGAAAGATTTGTAGATGGCAGTAGTGGTGAGTTCTCGCCTTAGTCTGGATTTTCCAGAGACGGATCCTTGCACTTAGCTTGCTTTGACTCAATTTGCGTCCCGTAATGCGATGATGCTCGAAGTCCGACAGGTGGCCTGTGAGTCGCATTCGTGAATCCAATGTTGAAAGATAGACCATCCTGCCTCAGCCATGACAGAGACAGGTCCCATGCTCAGACGAGCACCTGGTAAAATCCAGAATCGAAGCCATCGCAAACCCGTACTACTTCGACTTCACCCGAACCTATTTCTACTGTAGTCAAATGAGGGGAGGTGGGAAGTTTTAGTGGAATGGTACAGGGGAACGGTATTACCCCCAGAAATCTATGCAATGTATGCTTTGCCATCACAAAAATTCTATCACGACCTGATTAGGAATCGAACCCGGCTGAATGTAAAATCAGAATGCTAGCATTCGAGCTACAGACGCGGCTAATGGTAAATTCTAGACCAAATGGTATTCTTTTTTTACTTGGTTATTTAACGACGCTGTATCAACTACAAGGTTATTGAGCGATGAGTTTGGTGATAGCGAAATTATATTTGGCGAGATGAGGTCGAGGATTCGCCATAAATTACCTGACATTTTCCTTATGGTTGGGGAAAACCTCGGAAAAAACCCAACCATGTAATCAGCCCAAGCGGGAATCGTCCGAGTGTAACTCTGGCGTAGCTCGGTGGGCTCCAATGGTATTCAATCTTTTATGTTAACATATACCCAAAATACATCTTTTTATCTTCGTACCCTCAAACTACAATGCAATTAGGCCTATATAGGATGGAAGTGAAATAATATTGCAGATTGAAAAGGACGATAGGGTACACGTAAATGAATAGAAAACCTATATTATGTTTTGTGATCAAATGCGCGGTTAATTAGAAAATTAAATTTGAAGTTTCAATAGTCCGACAACATCGCCGCTAACATACTCTTCTCGTGATACAGATGTAAGAGGTCAACGAACTCGATGTGAATCGCTAGATAAGCTGTTCTCTGGCGCTGTGCGGCAACCGACTCGCATGTGCAGTGTCCTGAAATTAGAGCTTAGACGGACAGTACAGTGGCACTCAACTCATCCCATCACAGGTGCACAAAAACTTCTTTAGGCTGCAGTGCATAGAAATGCTCAATGTCACGGACGATGATTATCTCTATACATCATAGTTGTTTGTATCTACGTTCATAGTTTTAGTGACTCGTATTACCGCAATCGATTTTTCGCAGTTGTATATTCCAGACGCGATGATCACCTATTTTTATTCTAGGTCCGTAAAGGTCTTATAACCAATGATTTTTCACAAAAAAAATCGTTAGCTTTCGAGTTCATATGAAACTTTCCTACACCAGAGATACTAAATGTATTTTCCCTTTCTCCAGATACATTAAAACTGCAATCTTGTACAGTAGTGAACCCGTTCCATTAATTTTATAAACTTAGTTTTTGCATACTTGTAAAATACATATCACAAATAGGCCTATTATTGTTAACTTTTATCATTTTCATTGATTTGTTGTGCTGTTATTGCAACTATTATACTATTACTTATCATTGGATAATTGCTGTTGACTAGTACTCGTATTAATAATAAACATTATTATTATTATTATTATTATTATTATTATTATTATTATTATTATTATTGCAATTCTGTGCTGAGTCTCACCTAGGTGCATTCCCAACCCAGACCATCTGACCATCTAAGGTTCGCTGAGCATCCAGGTTTCGAGCAGGCAGCCACGTGTTAATATGTCAGCAAGAAAAGAGCGGGGGCGGTAAACTGTACACACGTTTCAGGTATATGACCTAAAAGAAGGTAATTTACACACATGTAATTTGCACACACCGATTTTGGATATGTAATCTGCACACTCAAACAACCCCCAAGTAATAAAAACAGGTTGTAAATTGCACACAGAGCTATAATGACATGTATTTCCTTTGAACATACTCCTACTACAATATTAACGTATTAACCAATAATTTATATTGGTAAGTGGTATTTTGTTCGCTTAATGAATTCCAATCGGGATACATGCTTCTCAGTAAAATCTTTTATATTTCTCTCCATAGATTCTTTCTTCTTTAAGGAGCCTCATTTTTTATTTTTGCTGCAGTAGATAGCCCCTGAATTTTCACCTACAATGTATTTATATTTGAAATTCAATTAACCTGTTCGTAAAAGTATAAATATCAGGATGAGCAGAGTAAAATGTCTTGCTGAATCTAATATGAAAATACGTACAGGCATTAATTAGTTATACGCTTTCTGTTTTAGCTGCCCAGATTGAAGGAGGAGAGGTAGCGTCATCGTCTACATAGATGTCTACTAAAATAAATAGTCACAAAAGTTATCTAGCTTTTCATCTTGTGGCTTAATGGCCATTAAATCAGATACAAAACAGTCGCCATCTTCATGCAGGTCTAAAAATGGGCGAATACAAAATTTTAACCACCTGTCGATTTCAGAATCACTTTTATACTAGGTGTTCAGTTCAAAATGTGTCTTGGCTCGCTGTATGCCGTTATGTGGTTAGCTGATGAGCCTAGAGAATTCAATCTTCCTACACTTCCGCAGCTCAGGTGTATAATCTAAGAGGCAGAGAAGTTGGCTAGCAAGTACGGCGCTCATTCTGAAGAGTACGTGCCGATACGTACGGTAACGCCGGTAGTGGCAGGAATGTGAACTGTTTGGAAATGCGTACTGTCGGGATATGGGGAGAGGGTTAAGAAGATTACTTACGTATTTGTTGACATTAACTTCGACGGTCAACATGGACACGGAGCATTTGATTTGTGTTGTGGAATGTTACCGTACGCAACCGATGATAACAAATACCCTGCGTACGACTTGCCGGCGCAAAACACAGTTCGAAAGAGGTTATGGCAGCACACAGACCGTACAGACCGCCATCTGTTGCTACGACGTTCAAGTTATACCGTACACGTTCTCAAGTTCAGATTGAAGAACGCCTTAAATAATAGGCAACTTCTCTAACATATAAGCTGAAACTCGCTTCAAATCGGTGACCCAACAACAGTGACGTCATGACACACTTTGAAATGAACACCCAGTATTTGTTCATTAAACCATATTTTTTTAATCTGACGAAGCCATGATTGACTTAGGTGGAATGTACATCCAATGGCATTGGCTTAACTCCATACAACACTTATTGCAGCATAGATAGCACGTATGTATGTATGTATGTATGTATGTATGTATGTATGTATGTATGTATGTATGTATGTATGTATGTATGTATGTATGTATGTATGTATGTATGTATGTATGTATGTAGGGTATGTATGTATGTATGTAGGGTATGTATGTATGTATGTATTTATTTATTTATTAACACTACAATTGGGTATACACCCGGTGGCAGTGATATATAATATACAATAATTACAATTACATGAAATAAAATAAAATAAACGTAAATGAAATAAAATAAAATAAAATAAACGTGTTATGTTGAACTGCTGTTTAACTATCCATCTGAGTCAGTCTAATTCATACAGTGCCTCTCTCCTTTCATTACAATTGTCAATTGTGTTCATCGCTTGTAATATTGGTTGGCATTGCGTTCGATTTATATGTCATTTATTAAAAAAAATCCGAGTCATGCTGTGTGTGCAGTTTACATACGACCCTTACTACCCAGGTTTTGGTGTGTGCAGATTACATGCCACAAATGAACAGCAAAGGTATGGAAAAAAATATATACCTGAAAAGTGTGTGTAGTTGACCTCCGCCTACAAAGAGAGTGAAGAAGCATTTTCAGTTACGCAATCTGAATTTTGCGATAAATATATGAAATGATGAAATCTGTTAATATTCTGTTTTCTAAAGCTCAAAATACTCATTTCAGAAACTTTATTAAAAAATACACAAATCGAGATCTTCCAAGTCAAACAGCTCTTAACACATAGGATTTACCACGGATGGGTATTTATTGGTTCGCGAACCGTAAGTACTTCGAAACTTCCCTCCAACGCCGAGAGATGGGGCTGTCATTTACAGTGCCGGTCTCCTCGTCCCACTGCTTCTGTACCGTACAAACCAAAACAATTGAGATGGTCAGAAGCAAACGGGTATAAGTGCAAGTTTGGTTACTTTTGAGAAAATGCGATTGAAATGTTCATCTTTCGTAAATTCGGTGAATTTTATTTTTAACTAAAAAACGTATTATTTTACACTTTTATTAGACTAATTCGAGCTGAAAATTGAGAACCAGTTCACTTTCCAAGTTTCACAACCATAAAGAACAACCGGTAATATAACTGTTTTATAAATTCTAACTTTCAGATACTTTGACAGCAGACTAGATGACAAAACTTCTCAACCGAATAATAACACGGCATTTCCCATATTTATTCTGCGTTTAATTTCCTCCCGAGTGTCATTTATATTTGTTACTGTTGCTCCAAGATATTTGAATTTTTCCACCTCTTCGAAAGATAAATCTCCAATTTTTATAGTTCCATTTCGTACAATATTCTGGTCACGAGACATAATCATATACTTTGTCTTTTCGGGATTTACTTCCAAACCTATAGCTTTACTTGCTTCAAGTAGAATTTCCGTGTTTTCCATAATAGTTTGTGGATTTTCTCCTAACATATTCATGTCATCCGCATAGAAAAGAATGATGTAACCTGTTCAATTCCAAACCCTCTCTATTATCCTGAACTTTCCTAATGGCATATTCTAGAACGAAGTTAAAAAGTAAAGGTGATAGTTCATCTCCTTGTCTTAGCCTGCAGAATTGAAAAGCATGAGATAGAAACTGGCCTAAGTATACGGACTCTGCTGTAAGTTTCACTAAGACACATATTAATTAATCGAACTAGTTTTTTGGGAATACCAAATTCAATAAGAATATTATATAAAACTTCTCTCTTAACCGAGTCATATGCCTTCTTGATATCTATGAATAACCGATGTACTGTACCCTTATACTCCCATTTTTTCCTCCAATATCTGTCGTACAAAAAATTTTATCAATAGTTTATCTATTACGCCTAAAAGCACACTGATGCTCCCCAATAATTTCATTTACATATGGAGTTTATCTTCTCAAAAGGAGATTCGACAAAATTTTGTAGGACGTCAACAAAAGTGATATTCTTCGAAAGTTACTACAGTTAGTCTTGTCTTCTTAAAAATAGGTATGATTATGGACTCCTTCCATTGTTCTGGTACAATATCCTTTTCCTCAAATAGCAAGTACAAGTTTATAAATTTCGCTACATAATGAGCTTCCACCCTGTTGTATTAATTCTGCTGAAATTTGATCCATACCTGGAGAATTGTACTTTTTCAGATTTTCTATCGCAATTTCGACTTCAGAAAGTGTGGGTTCGGTATAAATGGGTCAGCAGATTGTACTTGAATTTTGTCCTGATCATTTCTATTTGGCCTATGTATATTTAGTAGTTGTCCAAAATAGTTTTTCCATCTGTTCAGGAATGAAAGAGAGTCTGCAAGCAAGTCACCGTTCTCATCCTTGATCACGTTTACTCTTGCCTGATATCCGTTTTTAAATTCCTTTATACCCTTATATAAATCCCGAATGTTTTTATTCTTACTACTTGTAAATAGGCTATACTATTATGAATAGGGACCGTATTTTGCCCCAGGGCGTACGGATTTGAAGTTTGCTGTTCATAGACTATATTGACGTGACGTCGTATTTGACGCGTGTCATAGCATCTTGTTTGTTGACATTCTATTCATGATTCAAAACTGGACCTCCTGTACCGTTCACAATGCATTATAGTGATAAAGACTTATGTTTCCTATAATTTAAATTAATTTTTCATTTATTTTTTATTTAGCGTAGCAAATACAAATAATAGCAACACAGAAAATAATGGAATAATAATAATATAATAATAATAATAATAATAATAATAATAATAACAAGAAAAGAACAAAATTTAGATGTGTTTAGTTGCATGTAATTCGAAGAGTTCAACAGTCACAATTCTGTGTTAAATAGGACAATTTATAGGCTACCAAAGAAATGGATTTCATAATGAAGGATAATTGACAGACTGTAGTAAGAAAAATTAAAATCATAATCGACAAAAGTTATGTTTGAAGAGAAATGATATTCTGAAGACGAAAAGCAGTCTTTTTGACAATCGGTTTTTGAAAGTAGAGAATGTCTGAAACATCTTTATACACTATTTACAAATAAATAGGCTATACTATTATGAAATAAAAAACCTTTCATTGCAATAACATAACAGTGTAAATAATGTTTGATCAATGTAGGCCTACAGTCTTTATCATGATATAAACAGTAGAAATAACGTATTCTAGTGCACACAGTATAAATAATAGACCCATAAATTGTAAATATTAGTGTAACTGTTACAGCGGTCTATGTTTTGTCCTGCCCAACTTGACAAAACAGGATTCGTGTGAGCAGACAGAAGTACTTCGCTTTGCTAGACTACATGTACGCACACATCCGTTACGTAAAAACTCCAGTAATATTTAACCTTGTAGCCTCCTAGGACATAGTACGATCCCTAACTTTTACTATCGCAGATGGTAGATGAAATGACAGAGAGGTGGAGAGTATTGGTGGAATGATAGAGGGAAATGGTAGTACTCCGAGAAAAACCCTCTGCAACACTTAAGGCTGGTTCACAATAAACCGGCAGCGGAAATGACAACGAAAACGAGAACGGAAATATTGTTAAAATAAATATATTATGTTTTATTTAACGACGCTCGCAACTGCAGAGGTTATATCAGCGTCGCCGGATGTGCCGGAATTTTGTCCCGCAGGAGTTCTTTTACATGCCAGTAAATCTACTGACATGAGCCTGTCGCATTTAAGCACACTTAAATGCCATCGACCTGGCCCGGGATCGAACCCGCAACCTTGGGCATAGAAGGCCAGCGCTATACCAACTCGCCAACCAGATCGACATAAATATATTTAAATGTCAGCATTTCTCAGTATCAAAATTCGAAACGAAGATGGCAAAATTAAATTCAACCTTCAAACTAGAAAATCACCATAATTTACTATCATGTGTAGTAATGGTGGGAGTCCACATCTGTGGGTAACGGTCAGCGCGTCTGGCCGCGAAACCAGGTGGCCCGGGTTCGATTCCCGGTCGGGGCAAGTTACCTGGTTGAGGTTTTTTCCGGGGTTTTCCCTCAACCCAATATGAGCAAATGCTGGGTAACTTTCGGTGCTGGACCCCGGACTCATTTCATCGGCATTATCACCTTCATCTCATTCAGACGCTAAATAACCTAAGATGTTGATAAAGCGTCGTAAAATAACCCACTAAAAAAAAAAAGTAATGGTGGGAAAATGGTTTGGTTTCAACCTTGCGGTAGTAAGTAAGCTGATCCGGTCTATGAATGCATTTATTTTAACAATATTTTCGTTCTCGTTTCCGTTGTCGATTTATTATGGACCAGCCTTTACTTTGTCCATCACAAATTCCATCACGACTTAGCTGGGATTCGAACCGGGGAAGACCAGCGCGCTATCACTTGTACCGCAGCGCGGCAATTTATGATACACAACACGTGCAGGTTTAGTCCGGGACTTCTACTCGCCTGCCACGTTAACAGTTACGTTTTGTTGCAGCCAGCAGTCTCGCTTCCTTCCTCGTGGGCTGCCTCGACCCTGCGCGTGCTATCGTCTACATTACGACACGTGCAAAGGCGTTTACCTCGTTCTAATGTTTACGTAACATGCTGTAGTAGTGGCGTAAAGTTTTATCAATGGAAGCTATGAATGAAACAGCTGTGGTTGGGGGGAGGGAGTTGCGTGGTGACGTCACGACCCCCCCTCTCTACTTGCGTGACATCACGAACTGGTTTCGCTCGACGTTTTCCTTTCGCCACTCTCACGGTCGACCGAGAGAAATGAGGTTCTGCAGTCCCTGAGATATCATTGTTTGCTTTCAGTTTCTGTTTCGTTTACGGACACACCTCCGATCGACGTCAAGAGCACTCGGCGGTGATTCCCTCGACATGTGGGCAGGTTAATTCTTTCTTTTTCACGAATGCCTATTTTGCGGTTCATTTTGGATTACTGATTCATAATTACGTACATCAGTTATAGCCTATTACAAGGAAAGAAACGTTACGAAATTCTTACCAAGATAATAATAATAATAATAATAATAATAATAATAATAATAATAATAATAATAATAATAATAATGTATGTATTTATTTACACTGCAAGTGGGCAAGCACCCGGTGGCAGTGGTATATACAATATTTACACAATAAAATGATAAGCAATACACAATAAAACTTACAATAATATAATAAAACATATACAATTTTATACACAATACAATAAGAATACAATATTCAATTTAACACAATAATAATAAAACATAAAATAAAACACCTAATTTTTTAATTTGTATAGGTTACATAAGTTTTAATCTTTACTTTACTCTCATCTCATTTGTAGTGGCACTATGACGCATTTCACTGACACTTTAGCACACATTTCAATGACACTATAGAACACATTTCATTGACGCTATAAATTATCACTGATCGGAACTGTTCACTGCACTGTAAAACCATAACTTCACTGACTCACCTCGCTTCATTGATACAACAGTTCAAATAAGTCAAATAATTGCATCCTTATGCATACTTATAAACAGAACTACATTTAAACTAAACATTTCTAGTCTAATGCCCTCTTACACGCTATTTTTAAATAATTTACAATTCAAACCAAGGAAGTAAACTCGTCAAGATAAATACATGTCACCTTAAAAAATTAAATGTTGAATGTCACCTTAATTTTAATTTGCACTTTATACACAACTTTTTAAATTTTTCTTGAATCTCCTTAAGGAAGGACACAAAGAAGGTAGGTCATTCCAATCATTTATAGTTCTATTTAAAAATGAGAATTTACCTACATCCGTTTTCTGTTTCCTACATTTGATTTTAAAATCATGATCGTTCCTACCATAGTACGTTGGCTTTTCTAACCGAGCCGTTATGTCTAATGCTTTCTGACCTAGATGTGCTCTATACAATGATGTTATTCTAGTTTTCCTACGTCTGTTTTCCAAAGTTTCCCATTTAAGTTCTTTTATCGTATCGTTCCCATCTTCTCTTTTACCTTTAACAAATTTAGCTGCCCTATACTGGATTCTTTCTAAGGAATTTAATATTATTATTATTATTAGTATTATTATTATTATTATTATTATTATTATTATTATTTATTATTAATATTTGTGTGCTGAACAACAGCCGGAGGCCAATTATAGTTCAGCACAATACACAAACAGAAGATATAAAGGTGAGAGAATAAATAAAATAATATCTTAAATAAAGAAAAACATACATAAATAAAATTGAGAACAAGAACAGTAGATACTAATAATCAAAATGAAACTATACCTTAAAAGGATCTAAATTGTGCCCATGCAAATTGGCATATTTTATGCATCTACAGACTGGAGAAAGTGATTTTGAATTTCTGTTATAATTTTTTTTTTATCTTAAACCTTTTGTAGGAATACGAAGGCTGATATTGTTTATGATAGACTCACAATCAATATCACCCTTGATCACTTTGCAAAAAAATTGATAATCAAGATTTTGACGTCTAGAATAGAGGCTACAACAGTTAAAATATTTACAGGTAATCTCATAATTAAAATCAGAGGAATTGGGTATAAATCGAAGAGCACAGAAGGAAATAAATTTTCTTTGAATATTTTCCAATTTAACCGAATCAGTTGAAGTAATGGAATTCCAGGCTACGGATGCATATTGAAGCCTAGATCGAACCAAAGTAAAGTATAGAATTAATAGAGATTCTGGAGTAGAAAAAGAATAAGTTATAGACCTTATTAAACCAAGCATTCTTATTGATTGATTATAAATATATTGAACATGATCGTGAAAGTATAATTTAGAATCGAGTAATACACAAAGCTCTTTAATAGAATTTTTTCTAATAATACAGACGTTATTAAGAGAATAATTAAATTTTATGGAAGTATAATAATAATAATAATAATAATAATAATAATAATAATAATAATAATAATAATAATATGCAAATCTAGCTTTCAGGTAAAGCTCCCAGTGAAGTAGACTCGAATAAATTAAAGGGAAAAACTGTATCGATCATGGGACCTTTGTCTTAGCGTACGAACGCTCTACCGACTGGGCTACCCAGGAACTTCACCCGACACCGTCTCAATTTTTCCTTTTTTATCCACATAAACTCGAGTGGGCCGACAAGAAGCCAGAAACCCATATCGAGTGCACACAAACTCTGTGGAGACTATGACGGGTGAAGTTCCTGGTAGCTCAGTCGGTAGAGTGTTGGTGCGCTAAGCCAAAGGTTCCGGGATCGATACCCGGTCCCGCAACAATTTTTATCCTTGAATTTACACAATAATGATAATAATTACTTATGGCTTTTAGAGAACATGGAGATTCATTGCCGCCCTCACAAAAGTCCGCCATCAGTCCCTATCCTAAGCAAGATTAATCCAATCTCTACCATAATATCCTATCTTCCTCTAATACATTTAAATATTATCCTCTCATCT
Source organism: Periplaneta americana (assembly GCA_025594305.2). NCBI lineage: Eukaryota > Metazoa > Arthropoda > Insecta > Blattodea > Blattidae > Periplaneta > Periplaneta americana. Next base: position 29,612,801 of record JAJSOF020000038.1, read on the forward strand.
ACGTTTCGGCCTCCCAAAACGTTTTTTTCCCTCCGGCCTCCCAACTAAAACTCTCATATGCATTTCTGGATTCGCCCATACGTACTATATGCTCTGCCCATCTCAAACGACTGGATTTAATGTTCCTAATTATCAGTTCTTTGGTTGTGCCAGAGAATGTCCCATTCCGAAACTTATTTGGGTGATGGGTTCTCCTTTTATTATTATTATTATTATTATTATTATTATTATTATTATTATTATTATTATTAAAAATATTCCAAATTTGCTATTACAAAATATAATAGAAATCTACACAGACAGCAAAATAAGTGTCAAAATAAATAACTGTATATCCAAAAGAAAATTATTTAATAATGGACTTCGACAAGGTTGTCCCCACTATCACCAACTTTATTTAATATTTATATAAATGAAATTATTTTAAAATGGAAGCAGATCTACACATCAGGAATCAAAATAACCAGTGCTGTAACATTAAATACCTTACTACATGCCGATGATCAAGTCTAATTTCCAAGTCAGAAGATAATTTACAAAGAGGATTATATACATTAAATAAAATATTAAAAGATTTTGGGATGGAAATTTCAGCACAAAAATCAAAAGTAATGGCATTTTTAGGACAAGACCCAGTCAGAAGTAAGATAATACACAATAACCAATGCCTCGAACAAGTACAAAATTTCAATTATCTGAGTTGTGAAACATCTTATCAAAATGAAAAAGATGTGAACAAGAAAATTACCAAATTTACACAAATTCTAGGAATAATAAACAATACATTAAAAGCTAAATTAGTACAAAAATCTACAAGAATAAAAATATATACTACACTAGCATTACCCTCCCTTTTATGCGGAAGCGAGATTTGGACATTAAAGAAAAAAAGACATGAACAGAATCAAAGAAACGGAAATGAAATTTTTCAGGAGGGCAGCAGGATATACTCTTTTAGACCGGAAAAGGAATGAAGAAATTTTAGAACAATTAGAAGTAGTCAGTAGACGAAAAAATCAACAGATACAAATTAAATTGGCTAGATCATGTAAGAAGAATGGAAAATTCAAGAATCCCAAAAATTATGATGCAGTATAAACCTAGAGGACATCGTCGACCAGGAAGACCTTTTAGAAGACTGCTAGATAGGGCCGAAACAGATCTACAGAGGCGTAATTCGTGAAGGATGATGATGATGATGATGATGATGATGATGATTATTGAAACATTTTTTTTTCAACTTCTCTTTAAAAAAAACCTGTTATACTTATCTTAAAATGTCACTATTTGTATTTTTCATTATTTCCTTTGCAGCCTTTTTAAAATCTCTTGCTTCACAGCCTTCTTCCATTTTCACTACATTTCCATGCTTTGATATGACGGTTCGATAATACGTAGGATTCACAATATTGTCGATTTTCCTAATTTCTTTTTCGTCTGGCTGTATTAATGAATGACTGGAAATACTAACTCAATACTTTCGATGTTTTGTGGAACATGTTTTACTAACCACGTTAAACAGGCTGTAAGAACAGTGAATGTGATATCACGTGACTATAGTACTGGCACGCTATTCATAGTTAGCAGATTGTTGATTCTGCTATGAAGAAGTGGAGCTTGCAGAGTCTGCAGTGAACACTGATTTTTAAACTCTATTTTCAATGGGATGTTGATGAAATTGTCATGAAGGGAATACATCATTTGAAAGAATAGATTATGAAGAATACATTGCAGTGAAGACATACAAAATGAAAAAAGTGGAGATTGCAGAGTTTGCTATGACACCCCTCAAAATTTGTTGCCGGGTATAATACGTTCATATGAACTTTCTTTTCTTGTTTTGACCAATACTATCTGCTACGAAAGAATATCATAATTTTATTTAAACACCCAGTATATATTTGTACACACAAACACAAGAGAAAAATTTAAATGACATCGAAATGTAGTCTATAGAACAGTAAAAATATTATTCTGAAGCTCACACCACATTGCGTACAGTTTAAAAGAGCACGTATAGAATTAAAATCAATAGCTACCAAAAGTGTCACATAGCGTCGGGCGTGATACATGGTGACGTCAGCATCATCATATTTAGAACATTGTAATTAAATATGTCCACTGTCCACAGCATGTAGCCTATAACACTCCGACGTTCTCAAAATGCTTATAATCATTGTCGCATATTTTTGTTTTTCTGGATGCTACCAGCCAGACACATGGCGAGACTCCTTTATGTGAAGTCAGCACTAGAGCTCTGCATTTCATTAAGAACGACCGACCGAGAGTCATGATAATACGCGTGATTGGTCGCTCGCTCCGCAGGCTGGCTGCCGCGTGTCCTGACTCCGCAGAAAGCAAAACACCCAACCGAAGCATCGCGGACGATCGGTCGTCCCGATCATATGATGGGTATCATAGACTGAAAACTGTCTTCGATCGATGTGTTTACAGTATGCGCTATGGAAATTATTAAGCTGCCTCATGCCATATCACCTGTTTAGTGAATCTAGAAGGTATACAGGCTATCAGATTAAACAAAAAAAAGCAATAAAATATTTAAATAATATTAAATTAATAAATCAATAAAATAAAGTTTTAGCAAACTATGTTGTCTATAAGAATATGAAGTATAAGCTGCACTAAAATAAGATAAAAATGAATATGTTAGACTTTATCCTCTAGTTCAGTGGTCTTCAGCACTCGCTGAAATGTGCAAAGGGTACGCGGGTAGAGCACATAACCGCTAGCAGCTACGGAATGCACCATGGTGCACTGCGTTTTCCGCGGGTAAGAGATGCTAGCACCAGCATGCTCTGTGCTGATGACCCCTGCTCTAGTTGAACGGAAGAGTTAACTTACAATATTTTGTAACAGTGTTATATTCGTAATGGCACAGAACAAAAGTGAATACATTAAAGAAACAAAGGAGGAAATTCTAGATAAGACTGAACAAAAATTATTAATTTTAAAACCAAATGGCCGTTTTTCCATTGACTTTTTTTTAATTTTGTTCGCTCTAACCTTGGCATTTCGAGATATCGTCGTTGAATGTGGAATAATAGAATCTGCATACACCTTACCATAAGTAGCTCCAACTTCCATAATTGTCTTAATATACACCATTGTAAAAATATTAAGCAAAGTAGATATCGTTTACTTTTATTAAATACTGTGACTGAAATAGATTGTCTCCTTTTAAGAAATTTGACACGCGTCACAAAATGAATGAATGAATGAATATGCATGCATGCATTTATTAACACTACAATCGGGTATACACCCGGTGGCATTAATATATAATCTATACTAATAATAAATCTGTAGCCGAAATTTTTCTGGTAATTTTCGATTTTCCAAAAATAATTGGTCCTAACATATATAATTAACCACCCTGAAACCGAAAAACTCATTTTTGAAATTTTTGTTTGTATGTCTGTCTGTATGTCTGTTACCTTTTCACGCGATAATGGCTGAACTGATTTATATGAAAATTGGAATATAAATTAAGTTCGTTGTAACTTAGATTTTAGGCTAAATGTCATTCAAAATACTTTATTTAAAAGGGGTGTTATAAGGGGGCCTGAATATAATAAATCGAAATATCTCGCTTATTATTGATTTTTGTGAAAAATGTTACATAACAAAAGTTTCTTTAAAAATGATTTCCGATAAGTTTTATTCTTTAAAAAATTTTGATAGGACTGATATTTAATCAGATAAATGAGTTTTAAAATTAAAATAACGCCATCTAAGACGGTGCAATGAATTAAGAACAAATGACTTCGTCTATAAGGGGCCTTGGACAACAACAATCGAAACAGGGGCCTTGGACATCAACAATCGAAAGCTATTAAACATAGCTTACAGAGAATGTTTCTGTGTTTGTATAAAGTAATATCAGAAGCTAAATTAACCGATTTGTATAATTAATTATTATTTCACCATTGGAAAGTGTAGTTTCTCTAGATGGACATAATGCTATAATGTTATTACAGTAACGTCTGAGTAAATCGAGGACAGGTAAGATTAAAATAGCTTCTTATGCACAGAAACTTTGATAGGCTATTTTGTACATTCGTTTTCTGTATTTCTTAAAATAATATTTATGTACACTAATTTTAATCTCAGAGAATTAACGAACAATGAGAGTGTATTGATTTAGTATGCAGTAATAGTACGTTAGCTTAGCAGTCCATTATTTTATAATCCAAATTTTAACTATGCTCAATTTGAATCGTGTTAAAATACATAAAATATATATGCAATAAATGCAATGCAAAAAAAAAAATTGGGTAATGAGCGAAGCAGATTATCTTGCGCTGTTGTAAAAGTTGTTCCCTGGATCAAACGTCCTATTTTAATTATGTAATTACTTTATATTTATTTCTAACAGGTGCAGCGGAGCGCACGGGTACGGCTAGTATACAATAATACCGTTACAATAATACAATGATAATAAAAAATAAATAAAATATATTTATTTCTAACTACAAGTAAATAGATGCAATAAACCTAGGACTATAAATAAAAACTATTCTATAATAACGCCTACAATAAGCAAAAGTAAACCTAACTTGTAAGTACTTCTGTTTCACCCAACTATTACCAATTTAAGCAATTACGTATAATCTTAATTAATTACATATCATCTTAATTAATTACATGATACAACTTAGATAATTACACTGCACCTACAAATTACATTTTCAGTCTAATCTTCGCAACCCTCTGTTCTTTTTTACGCAATCACATATTCACTAAACTACATTAAACATTTTCATTACTGATATAATGAGTTCGACAAGATGGATGCTGAATAACATTATTGATAATATGAAACATTATTTCATTTAGGGAATTGTATTATTTAAAAAGTATGTTTCCTTGTTTAAATGTTAAAATAGTTCCTAATTTTCGTGCTACCTGAAATAAAAACAAAATGGTAACCTCCTTAGGTTTTGGGTATCCGGCATTAAGAGGTGATGTAATTGTAGTGCAACAACCTCGAGCGCTCGCGACCGACCGAGTAAATGTTTCAAACGGCCGGTTATAAATTCTCGACTGAATGCGCTCGAGCGTTTCATTTGCCTGCTGCCTTCCTCACAACTGAGGACTGATCGGCGAGCTCGGTCGGTCGTTTTCAAGAGAATGCCTAGTCAGCAATACTCCAAGCCTCAAGCTAAAGTAAGAAAAATGTTGGCTTACGTCACAGGAGTGTCTCTCCGTGACCAACTGACGTCAAGACAAATAAATATAGATGCGTTGTCAGTGTTAATTCGAAAGGTATATGGAAAAGATGAAGTGCTGGATAAGTGGAGGCTTGGCATCATGCTCAAGCCGTGTTACAAGCTTCTCACCGGTTTTCCTCTTTTATGAATCCTTGACACAGTAAAGAACAGCAGCACAGCCCCAAAATAAAGATACATTTTAAATGGTCTTCCAGAAAAGAACGCTCCTTATATTATGAATCCCTCGATAAGACGCGTGGTTTTGTATCGAGCATCCAGAGCGAATATACAGCAGCACTCATTAGTAAGTCCGAAGGTTTAGCCCTATTCCAGCCCGCAACGGTTTTTTACTGCTGCGTCATGCATCAGGTACGTACAGTCAACTAACAAAACATTCACGCACTGTAGGACATCAAGCTCCAAGCAACCCGGTCCGTCTAATATAATTTGTACGTATGTTATAATATGATGATTAATGAAGGCAATATACTGATACTAAACAGTGTTATTTAACATATTGTCGTTCAGAGAACATACAAAGGCAGTTGTACAAGTGAACTAACATTTTGAATTGTATAAAGCAACCGTGGCGAAAATGTAATCGTGCGCCGAGCCACTGTGTAACCTGCAACGTGCATAGCACCTATGAAGGGAGGCGGACACCCGAAGGGGAGTGAAGCAACTGTCTGACTTATTTACGGATTTTCATTTTCCTTACGTCAAGCACTTAAATATAATTTTATAGAGTATAAGGTTACAAACTAATGTTTAGTACGTGTAACGAAGAAAGAAATTAACAAGAAAACATAAGACACATTATCACAATTTAAATTTAACTGTCTTCAGAATGTCTCTGCGACAAAGTTTCAAAATCAGGAATTATGTCACTTACTGCCAGTCGTAGTTGATCACGAAGGTATTTGTCGTAATGTAAATTTGGTTTTTACTATTTTCATTGTTGAAAATAATCTTTCACAAACGTAAGTTGTAGCAGACATGGCTTCAACAGAGCAAGCGAAAGAACGAAGCTTCGGATATTTATTTTTTGGCAAAGATTTGAAAAGTTCAACATTTGTCAAGTCCTTACATCTAGCTTTCATTGCAACATTACATTGTAAATCTGTGAGTTTAAATTGAAGACCTAACCGCATTATTCGTATATATACTGACTTTTAATGTTTCATAAGTGACATGTAGTATAATGCTGTTTTATGTTATAAAACCGTTTTTCTCATAATACTTTTGAACAAATCATACATTTAATATTCTCACCATATTGGTAGCAAAAAAATGCGTCCTCCCATCCTACTTGGAACTTTCGTACATGGTTTCGAGAGACACATATGCCACTCGCAGGTCAGAGACAAATACAAATGGAACGGAGTTTGACTCCAGTGAGTGAGAGGGTGGGGGTTGGGGGAGCAAGAGACATGCACAGCTATCATTGCGAGCCACAATGTGCTCGTGAGTTACATTTTCGCCACGGCTGATATAAAGGAACAGTATTATTTAGGCCTACATTGTCAATTTTCTGGAACAAAACATTATTTTGTTCATAGAACGTATGTGCAGTACACAGATGGGTTACAAATAGTCATAGACTTATATTTTACATTACTGTCTACATCAGGCATGCCAAAACCCTGCGCATTGTGCAGTTGTCTCTGTGCGATGTGCACTTCCTATTCCGCTACTTGGAGGGAGTGAATCGGCTTGGAGGGGAGCGCGTCAGGGCTGTATAGTACCTGCAGTATCAGATCAGCTTTTGTTTCAGTAACACAGATTTAGTACAGGTGCTGATTGAGCTGTGACTGTGAATGCATTATGAAAAAAAAAGTGAGGAGTCCACAGATATGTAACGGAGAAGAGAAATCACGAATCATATAACATAATTGTTATATTGTTTTCCTCAGACAACAATAATTATTATTTTTAAATGAAAGGCTTTCATCAGCCCATGTGGAACTAATAGTGTTGTGTCAGTTTAGATCAGATTAGTAAAGTTCTCAAAATATGATATTCAGCACTTATTTCTTAATCAGTACTCTCACGGCAAAACATTGGCGTTGTTTTGAAGTCTGTGCTAACAAAGCCATCAAAAGTTAGATGATTTAAGACTTCTACAGGGTGCGTCAGAAAGAACGGATGGATTTCAAATTATCGATACGCAGCGAGGGGAGGGATAGAGTGAGGGGGACCACGACTGTTGGGTCAGGCAGAGAATGCAGTTTCAGTTGAGAACATGGTGTTGGTGTGGTGTACAACGTGCTTTCATCGCAGAGACATTTTTGAAAAATGAAGAGTCTGTGATCGCCACTCAGGACTCATTTCGACATCGGACGTCACGCTAGGATTACAACTCGGAATACAATTTTGCGGTGGGTGGCTTCATTTCTTACCACAGGTTCAACATTAAAGAAGAAATCACCTAGACGAACACGGAGCGCTTGTACACCTGCAAATGTGGAGACAGACACTAGGTTGTCCGGCCACCTCAACGACCAACCCGCAAACATGCTATTGCACTGAGATTGTCCGAGGTTACGGTAAGATCTCGCGCCCTGCGAGTTCTTTCTTTGGGACCATTTGAAGGCGCAAGTAATCACATACACTGGACGAACTGAAGACGGCGATTCGTGAAGAAATCGCGGCAATCCCACCAACTATGACTGTGAAAGTGACGGCGAACTTCTGAAAACGCCTCGATGCCTGTATCGAAAGCCAAGGACATCATACAGATGATGTTGTATATCATAAATAAACTGCATGTATTGGTGAATCTGTTTATAACAATAAATTTTTGATTTGATGAATCCTTACAATTTTCTTGCCCTGTGAAATCCATCCGGTCTTTCTGACGTACCCTGTATTTGATAAGCTGATAAGTGATGAGAATATTTAGTGATATTGTAAGGGAACGAAGAAATAAGCTATTTTCAAGGCGGAAAAATCTTCTGGAAAAATATATAGTGGTAAATTTTCCATCTCACGTCACTATGCTATGTTAATATACTTACTGTACACTAATTCATCTTTAAACCAGAGAATGTCGTCGCTTCACAGCTTGTAAACTACCCTTTTAATTTCTTTCAGTAGCGCTATCAACTTGTCGATACTTGCTCTCACCGTTTTCCAAATAAGCTATAATGTGTAAATTTAAATTATAAGCTTAATTTATATTAATTACTAGCCGTACCCGTGCGCTCCGCTGCACCCGTTAGAAATAAATTGTAATTACATAATTCAAATAGGACATTTGATCCAGGAACATTCGTGTTTGATTGAAGGATAAATCGTTTAATATGTTACTTAATTTAAATTGTATTTAAAATATTAAAACGCTATCATTTTGATCCAGAGACCACTCATTTGGTGCAATGACAATTCCTTTAACATGTTTCTTAATTGTTATTGCCAATTATTTTTGGAAAAGCGAAAATTAACAGAAAAATTTTGGCTACAGATTTATTATTATGTTTATATTATATTATATTATATTATATTATATTATATTATATTATATTATATTATATATTATATTATATTATATTATATTATATTATATTATATTATATATATATTATAAAAAGTGTGTTGATAACGGATGTACTCGAATTAGAAAGTTTTTGATTTGTTGTGGGAGCTCTTGAATCTCAGGAGGAACAGCTTTTACAACAGCGCAACATAATCTGCTTGGCTCATTACCCAATTTTTTTGCATTGCATTTATTGCATATATATTTTATGTATTTTAACATGATTCAATTGAGCATAGTTAAAATTTGAATTATAAAATAATGGATTGCTAAGCTAACGTACTGTTACTGCATACTAAATCAATACACTCTCGTTGTTCGTTAATTCTCTGAGATAAAAATGAATATGTTCATAAACATTATTTTAAGAAATACAGGAAATGAATATACAGAATAACCTATCAAGTTTTCTGTGCATAAGAAGCTATTTTAATCTTACCTGTCCTCAATTTACTCACAAGTTACTGTAATAACATTATAGCATTATGTCCATCCAGAGAAACTACACTTTCCAATGATGAAATAATAATTAATTATACAAATTGGTTAATTTAGCTTCCGATATTACTTCATAAAACACAGAAACATTGTCTATAGGCTACCTTTCATAGCTTTGGATTGTTGTGTCCAAGGCCCCTTATAGACGAAGTCATTTGTTTTTTATTTCAATACACCGCCTTAGATGGCAGTTATTTTAATTTTATAACTCATTTATCTCATTAAATATCAGTCCTATCAAAATTTTTAAAAGAATAAAACTTATCAGAAATTATTTTTAAAGAAACTTTTGTTATGTAACATTTTTCACAAAAATCAATAATAAGCGAGATATTTCGATTTATTTAATTCAGGCCCCCTTATAACCCCCCTTTTAAATAATGTATTTTGAATGCCATATAGCCTAAAATCTAAGTTACAACGAACTTAATTTATATGCCAATTTTCATCGAAATCCGTTCAGCCATTATCGCGTGAAAAGGTAACAAACAAACATACAGACAGACAGACAGACATACAAACAAAAATTTAAAAAAGCGATTTTCGTATTCAGGGTGGTTAATTATATATGTTAGGACCAATTATTTTTGGAAAATCGAAAATTACCGGAAAAATTTCGGCTACAGATTTATTATTAGTATAGATTAACATTAATGTTAATTTATATTGGCATACAGCAAGGAAATGATTTCAGTGTAAAAACTTCACAATGCTTTACTGCATGTAATTGGGAGTATGTTATTTTCTTTAACATTTGTGTACCAATGGTCCCAATAATGCTTGGCGAACAATGAAAGAGTATTACTTTAAAATAATTAGTAGACTACCTACTGCGTAAAATGAAATACTGTGTTCGTTTCTTGTTGTTTCGAAATTACTGCAATATTTATATTTCTTCAAGTACACTATAAAAATCATATTAATAAATGATGCTTTACAAACCACTGCTTTGTGAATTATAACTGAGTAAGCCTAAAGTTTCTTTTGTCACAATTGTCAAATACAGACACTGACAGTAATTGTGTCCTTTCCTTCTGTGTGTTTATAATGTCCAAATGCCTATTTAATCCAACCCTAGGAGCGCATAATAGATTCTTGTACACACTTCCAGCTAAGGACTGGTAAGAGTAACGTGTGAATGAATGAAGCAATCTGCACAGACCGGCGATCCCGCGCACATAACTGCACATTCAGTGTATCATTTCTGGCAAGTCTGGTGTACATCTTCAATTGTGTACATATTATTTAAGATTATAATACACTTGACACCATTGGAGTTTTTTCAAGATTGCTTCAGTCTCGCTATTGAAAGAAACTATAAATTGAACATGTCGTATTTTTCACTAAAACCAACATTGCAATGAATTACGAATATTTCGAAGAAAAGTTTCTGCGATGTTTATTCAGACAGTGTTCATATCATGGAAAGAGCGTTCCTCATCACAGGACGTAATAGGAGCATAATGTGTGAAGTCAGGGATGCCACTTTCACAGAAATAATATCCCTGCAGGTCTGCGTCTCTGCAAACAGGCAACATGTTATCTCGTATAGCCGATATTACTGCATACGCTGAATACCTACTATGTTAACAAATTTATACGAGTATTTCACATTCCAGGTCAATTCCTCTACTGCACAAAGTCCAATACACAGAAAATCCACTATAAAAATGTCCACAATCCTAACGTCCGATCAAATAAGCCACTAGTCAAAATGTTCAATATGGAGGAATGCCCACAAATCAAAATGGTCAATATAAAGAAATGTCCACGAATAAAAGTGGTTAATATAAAGTAGGTTATTTTACGACCCTTTATCAACATCTTAGGTTATTTAGCTTCTGAATGAGATGAAGGTGATAATGCCGGTGAAATGAGTCCGGAGTCCAGTACCGAAAGTTACCCAGCATTTGGTCATATTGGGTTGAGGGAAAACCCCGGAAAAAACCTCAACCAAGTAACTTGCCCCGACCGGGAATCGAACCCGGGCCACCTGGTTTCGCGGTCAGACGCGCTAACCGTTACTCCACAGGTGTGGATGACTTCTTTGATAATGACCTTTTATTGACTGGATATTTAATGACAGTGGTCATTTAAGACAATGGACATTTAATGACTGTGGACATATTTTATAGTGGACATTTGATAACTGAGGACATTTCTGATCCTCGACATTAATACGAGTAATAATGGACATTTTTGCAGTGGACATTTCGTAGTGGACTAATTGACCGACAGTCATATTTTAGGTTTGTGACATTTGGTCCGTTAGATAACCCATTAAAAATATTATTGTTCACTTGTTTTTACAGTTTTAGTGAATGAATCGCCAACTGCAATGATTCTAAAATAGCGATTGTTTAGACGAAAAGCCAGTTCGCAAGTTTTAGATACATCCCATCAACCAAAAAAGGAACCTAACATATTTGTTAGATGAATTTCGAGAGAATCACAAGAAATTCTTCAATTTCCCACAAATGAGTGTACAAAGTTGTGACTATCTAATTCCATTGTGTGGTGCTTGACTATGACACTGAAATCAAATTAATCTGAATCTCCTGATAATATGAAATGATGAAAGCAGAAGTACGCGCATGCGCAAACCGAATTCTCTCTAGTTGACTGAGACGAGACGTAATTTCAGACATCTCCACTGTTTTGCCTCCAACAGTCTCTGACAGCCTGAGACAATCGTCTCCACCTATGCGCGGATGATCCATAACACACCATGTTAACTTTATCCTCGAGTCTGTCACTGACGAAAATGACTCATCTCAAGCTGTCTCGTGTCTTCCTGTGCGCGCCCAGCCATAGAGAAAGAGCTCTTTACACTCCACGAAACCATAACCTCGTGGTAGTCAGTCTCCGTTCGTGCATGTCATCGTTTGCCTACATGTGGTTGCGGCTTTACAATGTAAACATGAAATAACACGCTCTAAGTCAACATACTTGATGTAAGTAATGTTGACGGTTGTTCAACGGTTTGCGGTTTGCTGTGTCCACTAGCGTGTTATGCATTGATCGATCAATTCTGCTACAGATCATGATGCATACGATAGCGCTACGGCCAATGTTTACGAAGTGCAGATATATAATAAATTATAAATATCGTAGGGAGTTCGCCAGACCTGTGAAACTAGAAACCTATCGAGAATCAACAACACTGATGGCCTTGCAGAATTTTATTCTACGATGACGTAGAATGGACTTTGATAACCTGATAAGCTATGTTGTTCATATCAGCATTGTGGGTCTACAATTACTAATATCATATCTTGCGTAAGCATGTACACGCCACAAAGTTGGGTAAGGTCAGGAAGGTTCAATTGTCATGCCTTGTTATTATACAACACTACAATCTTTTACACCCAGAAAGGACCCCAGTAATAACTGAAGAATTGCTTTTCTGTCCGTGCAAAATTCTCGTCCTTGCCCACGCAGCTCTCTTCGGCTGACGTAACTCAATCTTACGAATGAAATAAATAAAGAAAGATGGGAGAAGGTGGAAAGACAAAAAGAAAGAAAAAGAAAGGAAGAAAGAAAGAAAGAAAAAGAATAAGGGACAGAAAAAGAAAGAAAGAAAGAAAAGAAAGAAAAAGAAAGAAAGAAAGAATAAAAGAAAGAAAGAACGAAAGAATAAAAGAAAGAAAACAAAAAGAAAGAAAGAACGAAAGAAAGAAAAAGAAAGAAAAACAAAAAGAAAGAACGAAAGAAAGAAAAAGAAAGAAAATCAAAAGAAAAAGAAAAGAAAAAAAAAAAGAAAGAAAGAAAGGAAAAAGAAAGAAAACAAAAAGAAAGAAAGAACGAAAGAAAGAAAAAGAAAGAAAAACAAAAAGAAAGAACGAAAGAAAGAAAAAGGAAGAAAGAAAGACAAAGAAAGGAAGAAAAAGAAAGAAAAAACAAAAAGAAACAAAGAACGAAAGAAAGAAAAAGAAGGAATAAAAAAAAAGAAAAAGAAAGAATAAAAGAAAGAAAAAGAAAGAATAAAAAAAGAAAGAAGAAGAATAAAAAAAGAAAAAAAGAAAGAAAAGAATAAAAGAAAGAAAAAGAAAGAAAGACCGAAAGAAAGAAAAGAAAGGAAAAAGAATAAAGAAAGAAAGAAAAAAAAGAAAGAAAAAGAAAAAAAAGAAAAAATAAAAAATAAAGAGGAATGAAAGAAAGATAAAAAAGAAAAAGAAAAAAGAAAGAAAACATAAGAAAAAGAAAGAAAAGGGAATGGAAAGAAAGATAAAAAAGAAAGAAAGAAGAAAGAAAAGTAAGAAAAAGTTTTCCTAAAATAAAATTTTCAAAGAAAGAAAAAGAAAGTATGTCATGTTCCTAAAATAAACATTTTCAAATGTATGTTTGTATGTATGTATGTTGTATGTATGTACAACATGTAAGTATATACTGTACGTAATAGTTTATTATTAAGACATAGGAATTTAACATTGGAAATTAATTTTTGTAACCTATACTGTATATCATCTCTCTGAGAGACTCGCAACAAAATTTTGTAAGGAAAAATATTAAGGGACAAAAAAATACATTCGAATTATACTAACAACCGTTTCATTTTCTTACTAAGTATAGACTAATTGAGCCTCTTCTATAATACGCGACGGTGAAAATTCCAACTTGAATTTTTTTTTTTAAAGTTCTACGGTGCGGGAAACTGTGACAGGTTAAGTTAAGGTTAGTTTAGGCTTTCTGTTTGCCTTCAATATAGGAATCTGTTACATGTTAGGTTAGTTTAAACTTTTGATATGCCTTGCATATACGAATGTGTGATAGGTTAAGTTAGTTAAGGCTTTTGGTACGCCTTTCATGTAATAAGTGCAGTAAAATTACGGCATCCTCACACTATACACGAGAGAGAAAACGCACTTAAATCATTGAATTCACAGTATTCAGCTTCATGTCACTCAGACATCCCTCCAACTAACCCACAAACCTTGCCACATACCTCGGTATAATCACAGTCTACTATATACAGTCACGAAGCTTGAGTTTTGAGGGTGATAGAAACAATAGACTGTGCCGGCAATATTTTGCATTGCCTGTAATGAGGCGATATTAGCGATCCTAGTGGTGAGCAACTATCTAATGTATGCATATTTACTACGAATTGAGCTTCGTGACTGTATATACTAGACTCATGTCATTGAGATAGCCCCTCAACTAACCTACTAATCTTGTCACATACTTCGGCATTATGTCACTTAGCTAATTAGCTATTCTCTCATTTAATCCATCTAACTCATAATGTCATAACCATAGTCCTCGTACAAATTTAAAACTCAAATTAAATAAAAATAAAAAGAAACAACAAACAGATCCACATACACACTCTCATCTTACATAAATATCAAGAAAAATATCAGGCATGCCCATGTTCACCTTAAGACGATTCAGAATTGGAATCAGAAATTCACTCTTTCGCTAATGTCCACTCGGACCAGCAACGGAATCCACAATCAATTTTATATATACATATATACACACACAGACACAAATAGACAGATAAATAAATATTAATAAATAAATTCATTCATTGATTAAAATAAATAAATTAAATAAATAAATAAAATAAAATAAATAAATAAATTTCAAATGCAAGAAATAACATGACATACCATAACACACTTGATATAGCGGTATATTATTTAAACTATGGACATTAATACTAACTGAGAACAAAAATTACACACGTACCAACCTAACCACCAGATTTAGGCAATTTCCAGAGGAGCGGTATTTTCTCTCTCTTTCTTTTTTTTTACAAGTGAAAAGCGTTTCGATTTTTAGAAACACTTGAACTGCCAACATAGAAAAACCAAATAAATCAATCGCTTTTTTCATCTTGACGGGATAATAAAAGCCTAAACTAACGTAACTAACCTAAGTGTCGGTGATTCCAAAATCGGCGGAAGTATTGTTTAACCGAAATTTGTTTTTAAAACACTTGTTGGTAAATATTTTCTGAGATTTGTTCTTGAACACCTTGATGAAGTCGGATATTGTTTCGTTATCGCATTGTCCCTGTCGCGGCGAGAGTGAAAGGAAAGTGTGCAGTTGCATAGTTATATCGTAATGCCGATATCACGTTATTATACTATGAAATTATTTAAATTTAACTGCTTATATAAACAAGAATGCATTGTTTAAAATCAAATTGGATATGTGTTTATTAGCTATTTATCGCTATGGATAGTAACCACAACTCTCAGTTACATTTCCAACATAATTATATCGTTAACAATACTATTTCCAGCATGTGCACTACCGTATATAATTCGATTTGAAAGGTTTATTCCGCAAAGAGTTGCAGTTCATTTTTCAATTTACTTTATATTTCGTATCGAAGTGAGAAATATTCGTAATAATTATACCACCAACAAAACCAATGCTTAAAAATAAACCACAGATTGCTTTTCACAAATCAATTTTGTTTCAACAATGAATAAGTTTGAATATATTTCTTTGCATTGAGTTTGATGTGTTCTCTCAGATCGACTTTGATGACATCATCAATGCTTTCTCAGTGAATAAAGTGCGAAGAAAATATTTACAACTCACAAGTAAGATGCATGTATTTTGATTCCAGTAACTTGTTTTCTGAATTTTGTAACATTTTATTTAAAACTAATTTAAACTAAACATGACTTGTATAATAGTTGCTGATAAACTGTTTGTGGGAGTTGGGGAGCGGCAAATTTTAGCACTGCTGGGGAAGCGGCACTACATCTAATTAAATACGGCCCTGCTAACCACCAGAATATAAATAACCACCAGCCATATAAATGAACTAATACAGCAACCATCGTTATAAAACATTCAATACATCCCGGAAAACACAAAAATAATCAGCTGATAACGTCAATCATACATCATCCCTTCTCCAATCTATCCATCATAAATTCTTATACACTCACTACTGATATCCTATAGTCCAGCGGTGGCGAAAATGTAATCGTGCGCCGAGCCACTGTGTAATCTGCAACGTGCATAGCACTTGAAACGGACACCGAAGGAGAATATTCAACTGTTTATTAACGGATTTTCATTTTCCTTACGTCAAGCACTTAAATATAATTTTATACAACAATTTCTAATGTTTAGTACGTGTAACGAAGAAAGAAATGAACAATAAATGAACAATATCACAACCTAAAATTAACAGTCTTCAGAATGTCTCTGCGACAAAGTTTCAAAATCAGGAAATGTCACTTACTGAGTCGTAGTTGATCACGAAGGTATTTGTTGTCAGTCGTGATATAAATTTGGTTTTATTATTTTAATTGTTGAAAATAATTTCCACAAACGTAAGTTGCAGGGATGGCTTCAACAGAGCAAAAAGAACGAATGATATTTATTTCTTGGCAAAGAATTTTAAAGTTCAACATTTGTCAAGCTAAACTTTCATTTGACATCACATAGTAAATCAGTGAGTTCAAATTGAAGAGCTAACCCCATTATTCGTACATCTGCTGAAAAAGGGTCGACGTACAGAGATGATGATGATGATGATGATGATGATGATGATGATGATAACAACAGTTGGCTTAACCTTTTAATGTTTCATCAGTAACATCAAGTATAACGTTTTACACAGACGGAATATGAACAAATCATACATTTAATATTCTCATCATATTGACAGCAAAAAAATGCGTCCTCCCATCCTATTTGGAAGGGCATGGTTTGAGAGAGACATATGCCTCCCAGGTGACAAATACAAATGGAACGGAGTTTGACTCCAGTGACAAAAGGGTAAGATGGCGGAGGTCAGAAGGTTTGTTATCACTGCGAGCCACAATGTATGAGTCAACGGCTGCTATAGTCAAATAGACCTGAAAGACAATATATAAATGTGCAGATTTATGAAGTCGATAAGATACTTGAAGCACACACTTTTCAATCATCTTTTCTCTGATAAAGAGGCGTAATTAATGAATTCGGTATAAATATTCTCAATTTACGTTTCATCTGGAACCGCGCAGATGAGCCGAACCTCAAGTGAAAATATGACCTGTATGCCTCTGTATTGGAAGGGAGCTGACGACAGTACGAAATAAATTTGCATATACATATTCATACAGAAAAAAATAATTTCGCAATTGCAATTAAATATAAAGATATAACTTAACAACGAAAATTGTCAGGTTGATTTATTATCAACCTTCATTACACATTAGATATAAAGATATAGGCCTAACTTAATAACGAAAATTGTCAGGTTGATTTATTATCAACCTTCATTACACGTTAAATTACACTAACAAAGTTGAAAAGTAAACCCCACATTAATTTCTATTCAAGATATTTGCATTTAATTTAACATTAACTTTATAGTAATTGTGTTTACAACTTACCAGAATACCAGGCAATACGCAATCTACGAAGAAAATGTTCAAAACCAATAACTCACTGGCATACTGAAATGTTATTCTTGGATTTGGAAAAGTCCTTCCTATAAATCTTTCAGTGTACAAAAGTTGTGCTTTATACGAGTTGAATTCAGTTTCACACAAATTAGAACCACATCTAAATAATCTCCATTTGTAAACTTCGGCATTTTCAGATGACTTACTCAGGCCGCCACAGAAAAGACACTGTTGACTTGTGTTCAGGTAACTGAACTCCTGACTAATGAACCGTGTCAAACCCTGGACGGTACACCCCACTCTAAACTTTAAAGCAGTGTCGCCAAACCACCTTACGCAGCGTAGTAAATGCATATTTAATTTTGTTTCTGTTTATTAAATATGTGCTAAAACTGACCGTAGAAACGCAAAATTCCAAAGGAAATAGTAATATACGTTACAAGAGCGGTATGTTGACGTTTTCATGGTCGAGGAAAAGATTGAAAAAGCGAAATGTAGTTGAGCTTTTTTAATTTCCGAGAACATGAAAACAAACATACCGCTCGTGTATAACATTATTTAAATGCGAAGATCGTTTATTGCATACCTGAAAGACGAATTTATAATTAGTTGCAATGAAATTTCCATCTTGGTTTCTGTTTAATGACGGCAACTTCGGAAAACCAAAATATCTTTCTTCAACATTGTTGCTATAAAATGTTTTCTGTGTTTACTATACGCCAACAGGCCGTGATATACATCTGTCTTCCCCCCCCCTAGTCTATAAATGCGAACTTAAAATAAACGGTAAGGTTATGTAATGATTTATTTTTCATTTTAATATTTTAACAATATTATTTATATAAATATTGCAAAGTAATAACATCCGCATCTGGAATCTTGTTGTTGATTTTTTCACGGCTTCCTTAATGTTACTTGCATCAGGAATGCAATAAGTTTGAGTAGTAGACTTTACTTAATTTTTGCAAATATTTAAAAACAATAATTAACATTGCAATTTAGACGAAATTGCAGTGATAAGTGGAATTCAATTTTATGTAAAAAAAATAATCGTATTATAAACAGTTTCAATTTATAATTATTACTATGTTAAACGTCTCTAAAAATAATATGTTAAAAGCCTAAAGCAGTAAATGAATGTCGCGCTAAAGCGGTAAGAAGAGGGAAAATGTTATGTGTGTTACATTGGGAATACTGAATGTGGTATTTCACACTTCCCGCGTATTGGTTCTGTGCGGAAAACAAGCAAATACGCACGATCTCGCACAAAAGTTGTTTTACTTCAATTCCTCTGTATATCTGTGTAAAAAACAAGCGCATATTCATAACAATTATCAAGTGACATCACATACTAATAAATATATAAACTTACACAAAAATATTTTTAAGAAACTCTGCCGAAGAACAGAAATTCACAAATGCGGGACTCCTTGGTTATGTGATCAGCATAACTCAGGGCTACCATTTAAGGGGAGAGGATGGTATTTTTTAAAACTTTTTTCCTATTTTGAATAAAATATTAATTTTTTTGTATGTAGAGAGCTCATAGCTGTGGCAACTCAACCAAATAAAAATATAAAAAAAAAAAAATTATTTGGGGGCCCAAATTTGAACAAATATATATCCAATGCAGGATTGTACTAAAACCGATATATCTAAACCGTTTTTAAAGATAGATTCAAACAATTTTTTTGAAATGCATTTGTAAAAGCATGTTCTACAAACTGTCTGTAACAGAATTTTGATATTAATCCCTACGTTTGTAAAATAAACAATCAAAATTTAATAACAATTTTCTGATTTCCTTTCTTGCAAACAAACGGACGTATTTTTTAAATTAAATCAATTAATAAAATTTTGTTACAGAGAAAAGTTTCATAATAGTCTAAAGAATGTGTGTTCTAAATTTCATGCATGTGTCTTTAATAGTTCAGAAATTATATCCCTTTTGTCTGGCAATGTAGCAAAAAAATTAAGTTACTGGAAACCGACAAAAGCGGGCGTGTGATTTAAAAATCCATAACCCAAGAAGTTTAAAAATGGCGTCCCAACATCCGATAAGGGCACAAATACACACAAAATGTTATGCAATGCATTCCACACATATCAAAGGGTATTTTTAAGAAAAAAAATGAAAATTTAATTTACCGGAAACAACAATAAAAATGGGTGAGTGATTTCAATATCCATAACGCAGGAAGTTTAAAAATGGCGACTCAACGTCCGATAAGGGCACAAATACCCACAAAATGTTATGCTATGCATTCCACACATATCACAGAGTATTTTAAATAATTTTTTTTAATTTACTCATTTTTCACCAAAAAATACCATCCTCTCCCCTTAACAAAATAGAACAAATGAAATACGAAGAATATATTTTTATACTTCTGTACAGGGACTCAAACTCTCAAGTTGGCTGAGTTTGTACTTAGAAAGCCTTTAGCTTTATTATTTCCATAATAATAATAATAATAATAATAATAATAATAATAATAATAATAATAATAATAATAATGTACCAGTATGTATTTATTCACACTGCAAATGGGTAAATACCCGGTGGCAATGGTAATAAATAGGGACCGTATTTTGTCCCAGGGCATATGGATCTAAGGTTAGCTGTTCATAGATTACATTGACGCAAAGACATATTTGACGCGTGGTACAACATCCTGTTTGTGCAGAAGTTGACGTATTCATGATTCAAAACTAGACCTCATAGACTGTTTACAATGCATTTACTGATAAATACTGATACTACGGTGATATTTCCTACAATTTAAATTATTTGTTAATTTATTTAATTCATTTATTTTCACTGTGCAGAATTAAGACCACAAAGACTTCTCTTCCACTCAATATAAAAATGCGTAGCTAATATAAATAACAATAACACGGATAACAGTGAAATAATAATAATAATAATAATAATAATAATAATAATAATAATAATAATAATAATAATAATAATGTATGTATGTATTTATTCACACTGCAAATGGGTATATACCTGGTGATAGTGGTAACTAATTACACTCAATAATGACAAGTAATAATAAACACCATAAAACTACAATTAATAATAAATTTCCACACATGTGGAGTAACGGTCAGCGCGTCTGGCCGAGAAACCAGGTGGGCCGGGTTCGAATCCCGGTCGGGGCAAGTTACCTGGTTTAGGTTTTTTCCGGGGTTTTCCTCAACCCAGTTCGAGCAAATGCTGGTAACTTTCGGTGCTGGACCCGGATTCATTTCACCGGTATTATCACCTTCATTTCATTCAGACGCTAAATAACCTAGATGTTGATACAGCGTCGTAAAATAACCCAAAAATGAAAACAATTAATTAATGATAATAATAATAACAACAATAATAATAATAATAATAATAATAATAATAATAATAATAATAATAATAATAATAATAATAATAATAATTTAGGTATGTATTTATTCACACTGCAAATGGGTATGTACCCGGTGACAATGGTAAGTAATTACACTCAATAATGATAATTAATAATAAACACAATTAATAAAAATACAATTAATAATAATAATAATAATAATAATAATAATAATAATAATAATGTACTCCAAATGGGTATATACCCGGTGACAGTGGTAACTAATTACACTGAATAATGACAAGTAATAATAAACATAATTAATAAAAATACAATTAATAATAAATTAATAATAACTAGCCGTACCCGTGCGCTCCGCTGCACTTTTTAGAAATAAATATAAAGTAATTATATAATTAAAATAGGACGTTGGGTCCAGGGAACATCCGTGTTTGATATAAGAATAAATCGTTTAATATGCTACTCATTTGGTGCAAATATAATTCGTTTAACATTTTTCTAAATTAGTCTTGAATGCATCCTTTAATAAATCACTCCAAATTAATAGAGTTGATTGTGTACGAAGATCATTTTTATGTTAACCTTACTGTGTACTTTTTTTTTTTTTTTTGGTTAAGTTTATTTTATTCGCGCCTTAAAATCTGTTGTCATGTTGCGTGTTTAGAATGTGTGGATATATCAGTAGGCCGTTTTTACTCTTGTTGATTCCTGTTTCTATTGTGTGTTGTAGATGGCTTGTATTCATGTGATTATAGACTTTGATTAATGTTTTTGGTATTGGTAATTGAGACGGTGATGAATAATGGCATGTATCTTTCCAATCCGGTATTTGCCTTTATGACTAAGGGAAATCATGAAAAACCTCAGATTGGTCGGCCACGGGGTTTGAACCCGGGACCCCCGAATGCGTGTCTCAAATGCTACCACCTGAGCCAACTCGCTCGGTTGTACATCATTGTTTATGCAAATAAAAAAAAATGAGGTACATTACATGAATATTATTTTAAGAAACACAGGAAACGAATATGGGTAAATTATGAGCGCAGGAACGCCATATTATGACACCTTTTAAAATACCTCAGCTCCAGTGATCTCTATGGTAAAATGAGTGTATAAGATTAGAGTATTTATGTGGACCAAATAAAGTTGCAATAATCAAGTTATACAATATGTCGCAGAATATCAAGTTTTCTGTGAGTACAGATTTCTTTTCATCTTACCTCAGTCCTCATTTGTAGCATTACATCCATCCAGAGAAACTACAAATTTCAAATAATGAAGGTTAATTAGCTTCTGAGATTACTTCAGACAAACACACAAAATATTCTCTGTATATTAATATTGATAAACGTCAAGGCCGCCTTAAATAGGCGGAGTCATTTGTGTCGATTTCATTGTAGCCATCGTCGTCGTTCCTGCAATAACTCCTATGTCATATATCGATTTTCAGATTTTTGCTCTATTAAATAAATTAAATAGTGATGCAGCAAATAATACAATCTACTATATATAAAACTTAAATATATTTCTTTCTTTCGAAAATGTAAGCATTCACGATCTCCTATGCACTACTGAAATAGAATGAATAAATTTGTTTTTCTTCCTACTAAAAATTTAATATTTTGCACATAGAAGTTACGGAACAACGACACTATAATCTGAGGTGGCAGTGGAAATGTCTTGTATTGTTATTTTAAAACTCTTGTATATCCTTAAATATCAGTTCTATAAAAATTTCGCCTGGGATAAAACTTATCGGAAATCATTTTTAAACAAACTTTTGTTATGTAACATTTTTCACAAAAATCAATAATAAGCGAGATATTTCGGTTTATTTAATTCAGGCCCCCTTATAACCCCTCTTTTAAATAAAGTATTTTGAATGCCATATAGCCTAAAATCTAAGTTACAACGAACTTAATTTATGTTCCAATTTTCATCGAAATCCGTTCAACCATTATCGCGTGAAAAGGTAACAAACATACAGACAGACAGACAGACAGACAGATAGACATACAAACAAAAATTTCAAAAAAGCGATTTTCGGTTTCAGGGTGGTTAATTATATATGTTAGGACCAATTATTTTTGGAAAATCGAAAATTACCAGAAAAATTTCGGCTACAGATTTATTATTAGTATAGATAATAACATATGTATGTATTTATTCACGCTGCAAATGGGTATATACCCGGGGACAGTGGTAACTAATTACACTCAATATTGACAATCCTAATAATAAACATCTATACTAATAATAAATCTGTAGCCGAAATTTTTCTGGTAATTTTCGATTTTCCAAAAATAATTGGTCCTAACATATATAATTAATCACCCTGAAACCGAAAATCGCTTTTTTGAAATTTTTGTTTGTATGTCTGTCTGTATGTTTGTTACCTTTTCACGCGATAATGGCTGAACGGATTTCGATGAAAATTAGAATATAAATTAAGTTCGTTGTAACTTAGATTATAGATATATGGCATTCAAAATACATTATTTAAAAGGGGAGTTATAAGGCGGCCTGAATTAAATAAATCGAAATATCTCGCTTATTATTGATTTTTATGAAAAATGTTACATAACAAACATTTCTTTAAAAATCATTTCCGATAAGTTTTATTCTTTGCAAAATTTCGATAGGACTGATATTTAATGAGATAAATGAGTTTTAAAATTAAAATAACTGTCATCTAAGGCCGTGTAATGAAATAAACAAATGACTTCGTCTATAAGGGGCCTTGGTCAACAACAATCGAAAGCTATGAATCATAGCCTACAGAAAATGTTTCTGTGTTTGTATGAAGCAATATCGGAAGCTAAATTAACCGATTTGTATAATTAATTATTATTTCACCATTGGAAAGTGTAGTTTTTCTGTATGGACATAATGCTATAATGTTATTACAGTAACTTCTGAGTGAATTGAGGACAGGTAAGATTAAAATAGCTTCTTATGCACAGAAAACTTGATAGGCTATTCTGTGTATTTGTTTCCTGTATTTCTTAAAATAATGTTTATCTCAGAGAATTAACGAACAACGAGAGTGTATTGATTTAGTATGCAGTAATAATATGTTAGCTTAGCATTTCATTAGTTTATAATCCAAATTTTAACTATGCTCAATTGAATCGAGTTAAAATACATAAAATACATATGCATTAAATGCAATGCAAAAAATTTGGGTAATGAGCCAAGCAGATTATGTTGCCCTGTTGTAA
The DNA here is from genome assembly GCA_025594305.2 of Periplaneta americana. Taxonomy (NCBI): domain Eukaryota; kingdom Metazoa; phylum Arthropoda; class Insecta; order Blattodea; family Blattidae; genus Periplaneta; species Periplaneta americana. Next base: position 29,637,023 of record JAJSOF020000038.1, read on the forward strand.
AATAAAATTTGTTCCTCCTGAGATTCAAGAGCCCCCATAACAAATTGAAAGCGTACTTATCGGGGTACATCCGTTATCAACACACTTTTTATATAATATAATATAATATAATATAATATAATATAATATAATATAATATAATATAATATAATATAATATAATATAATATAATATAATTTAAGTTATTTAAGTTATTTGAATGGTTCAGAACCATAGTGGGCCAAGCGCCATTTACTGAATACGTAGAAAACAAGAGTTAAAATTAAGTTATTACCATAATACAATGGAAACATATAGCAAGTAAAATAAAGTATACACATTAAATGTAAATGATGTCAATGTTCATTGAACTATGGTTGCATGTAATAAAAATTAAGAAACATGTTAAAGGAATTGTCATTGCACCTAATGAGTGCTCTGTGGATCAAAATGATTCCATTTTAATTATTTAAATATAATTTAAATTAAGTAACATATTAAACGATTTATCCTTCCATGAAACACGAATATTCCCTGGATCAAACGTCCTATTTTAATTATGTAATTACTTTATATTTATTTCTAACGGGTGCAGCGGAGCGCACGGGTACGGCTAGTTAATAATAAATTAATAATAAATTAATAATAATAATAATAGTAATAGTAATAATAATAATAATAATAATAATAATAATAATCTATAACTTTAGTATAAGTAAAATGGCTCTATAAATTATTCAGGTTGCTTTTATGTCTCCATTTACAATTGTAATGACTTGTTTTCTTTAAACTATTTGGATAGATAGGCCTACCTTGAGACAAATATACATTAAAAATTAAGATTAAGAGAAATAAAATACATAAAACAAAAACGAACATCAGAATTTTTAACAATTATTTGGTTAGATAATAATAATAATAATAATAATAATAATAATAATAATAATAATAATAATAATAATAATAATAATGTTCATTTTCAGTGTAACCAAAAATAGAAAAAAATTCAACAAAAATGCTTTAAACGTAGACTATATTTACAACACAGAGTATTTTAAGCAGAAATATATATATACGGTTTTGAAAACAATAAAAGCAATAATGATGCCATGTTTTAAATAACCCAAACAATAATAAATTAACTAGACTCTGGCAATAAACGTTTTGTTGCGGATTGGTATTATATTTGAAGAATAATTTGCCCTCCTAAGCCAAAAGGGCGCATCTCAAAACTTGAATATTTTTCAGTATTGTGGATTTTGTGAATGTTTAAAGGCGCCTACTTTTAAAGTTAATTTATTGGAATTTTCAACATATTCGTTATTGATATATATTCAAAATACATAGAATAAAATTTTTAGACTAATTAGCGTACACTTTTATGTACAATAATTTGAGATACGCCTGATTTGCTAAGTATTAATATTAATTGTTGAAGATATTGATATGCTTAGCAAATTAGGCGTATCTCAAATTGTACATAAAATGCCAGTAAGTGAAATTAATTCTGGTTGATTTTATTAATTATTTTTATTATTACATTAAATTACAACACATATTACATAACAGTATTACAAAAAATACAGCAATCCAAGGCAAATATTATCTGGAAAATTAGTGAAGAGACAGCAATTTATTTACCAATCATTCTGTTAATATATTAATGATACAAAGGTAAAACAATGAAGTTGAAAATAAATTTTGGTTATATTTACTAAGGTACACAGTTCACATATCACATCTATGTAAATTAATAAGGTAAATAAATTAACTAAAAAAATAACAAAACACTGAACATTTAGTTAATACCAAATAATTGACACTGGAACACAATTTTAGTCATCATTTACTGGAAGATTCTCCCAAAACGTCAGTCTGTTTTTAATTATTCCACCCAAGTTGCGAATTATGGTACTCTTTTTTGAGCAGGAAATCCAAGAGGTTTTCGTTGTTGCTTAGGACGTGGTAACTGTTCCTTCCTTTTGTTTATTTTTCCAGTCAGGAAATTTATGTTGAATGATATACCATCAAAGTCAACTTTGTACTGCATACTCTATGATCCTCTGGAAACCGATACTTCAACCATATCATGCAGATAGGGTCTTGGATGAATCAGTTTCAATTTATATTGTGATGAGTAGTCAGACCAAATGAAAAATGCTGAAGCTCCATTGGCAGTACCTCTGTCTGGTAAGACGCTGCTTTTACTGCATCTACAAAATCCGCAAAATCATATACTTTATTTCCACGTCTTTTCATTGATTGTGCCATAAACGTATGGCCTGGTTCAAAGTATCTTATCAAAATTTCATTTGCACTTATCTCATTTGAATTAACAATGTAAACCAAAAATGAAAATAATGTCCAGTTTCGTTCTGGGCCGTGCAGTTGTCCAACCATAGAGTAATTTCTGAACAATCTCTCTTGTACTTGAAAAATTGGTAAAAACTGCTTACGATTTCTTTTTTGCTCCTTTTAAACAGAGCCTCGTGCCAGACAGTTTCAAACGGTTTGCACATGTTTTGTTTTTTCCCAACAGGAACGAAGTTCTCAACGATTAGGGAAAACACGGAAATTTACTTGAAGCAAGTAAAGCGATGTGTTTGGAAGTAAATCCCGAAAAGACAAAGCATATGATTATGTCTCGTGACCAGAATATTGCACGAAATGGAAATATAAAAATTGGAGATTTATCCCTCGAAGAGGTGGAAAAATTCAAATATCTTGGAGCAACAGTAACAAATATAAAGTATACTCGGGAGGAAATTAAACGCAGAATCAATATGGAAAATGCGTATTATTATTCGGTTGAGAAGCTTTTGTCATCTAGTCTGCTGTCAAAAATTCTGAAAGTTAGAATATATAAAACAGTTACATTACAGGTTGTTCTGTATGGTTGTGAAACTTGGACTCTTACTTTGAGAGAGGAACAGAGATTAAGGGTGTTTGAGAATAAGGTTCTTAGGAAAATATTTGGGGCTAAGAGTGATGAAGTTACAGGAGAATGGAGAAAGTTACACAACGCAGAACTGCATGCATTGTATTCTTCACCCGACATAATTAGGAACATTAAATTCAGACGTTTGAGATGAGTGTTAGTTGGGACGCCGGAGGGAAAAAGACCTTTGGGGAGGCCGAGACGTAGATGGGAGTATAATATTAAAATGGATTTGAGAGAGATGGGATATGATAGAGAATGGATTCATCTTGCACAGGATAAGGACCGATGGCGGGCTTATGTGAGGGCGGCAATGAACCTTCGGGTTCCTTAAAAGCCATTTGTAAGTAAGGAACGAAGCTCTCATTGTAGACAGTCAAAACGGCTTGTGAATATAATAGCTACCTTAGATCTGCACAAGAAATTATTTTGTTAACCTCTTCAATTTTTTCAGCATCTTCTCTGTATTTGGCCCGAGATTTTGATGCTCTCTCAATATGTATTTTCCACATTTTACAAGTTTCACAATTAGTGTCCAAATTTTCCTTTGTGTGGCTATTATCATGCATATTGAAAATTTCACAATTTTCACATTCCTTATGCTCTAGTTCAGCAAAAGATATGTTCATTTCAGTGGCTACGATATTGTACTTTTCATATGAACATTTGTAATTAACATTCTGAGTTATAAAATCATGGTGCATGGCAGTCAGAGTTATATCACTTGGTAAACAAAGACGATTAGGTGCATGTTCCCTCCGGTAATGTGATATGGTAGGATTAAATGAATTTATATGTCTCCGAATTATTTCATTGTCCATTTTGTTATGAGGCGCTGCTTTCAATCTTCTATCTTCAAGGGGGGAACAGAGTTGTTTGAATTCCTTAATGCACTGCGAACAACTTTGCCGTTATTCTTCTTAAAGCGAAGAGTCGTCAAAAAACTACCTTGTATACCACTTGTGAAGTTCCTTGTTCATCTTTAAGCATGTACGTATAGGAATGGTTCCTTCTGAACCCTTTCTCAGGCTCTCCATAATCAACAGTTTATTGCTTTGGAGGATTTGACGAAATGTGATGAAGAATAAATGATTTTCTTTCCTTTATGTTTCTAATTTTCCAGAACTCATAATTGAAGGCTTGAAATAAAAAAGGCTCTAAGTACCATAATCATGAATTTGAGGAAAATGAGTTTTAAGTGTATTAGGTAATTATTGGTCATTATTTCAATATTAATGTGTTTTAATTGAAAGATAAGAATAGTATGGAGCTAGTGTCCAAAGGAACTTACAAACGTAATATTGCAATAGTATGAAAAACGTACTGAAAGTGGAAATTTAATGAAAGGCTCTAAGTTCCATAGTTCAGAATCAGGACAAACGAATGAAACAAAAAAGGTTTTTTGTTCATAAAATAAAAGTTTATTCTGTAATGCTTCTGGAAAACTGTTTGTGGTCATCATTTTTGTCAGGTACTGTATCATTTCAGTCAAATTCTTCTTCTTTTCGGTTAGTACCTGGATTTTCTTCTAAGTTAACGAAAATATTTCAGAAAATGATCCTCTGCAAACTTGCACTAAGTCACCTTGCCCATCTGGAACAGAGTAATGAATAGTTGCTTGTCTCCTGCTCTGTGAAGGGTCATCGTAGGTACCATGACGTCTTCTTTTAACATGTGATACTTGCATCAGCCCCATCAAGTATCTCCCTCGCTTTCAATATCTTCCAGTTCATAAAAATCTTCAAACAGCCCGACCTTGTGGTCATAGCTGAGTTCTTCCATTTACACTTGCATGCACACCGACTCTGAAAGCAAGCTGGAGAACCCTGTGCACTATACCTCACTAGGTCTACCAGTTTTTTCTGTTGTCACAACCAACATAATTTAGTTAGACCTTACTGTTGCTTTCATGCAAAAAGAACAGGAATAAACAGTCTGTTCAGGTATGGTGTAAGTTAGCTCTCAGTAATGAGACTAGCCTCCTGTGCTGGACGAGGTTTTGCAGGAACATGTTTATTATTGAACTTATGTATTCATTTCCTCCATTTTCAGCTTTTTTTTTTTCATTGCAGCCGCAGTACCTTCTCCTTTAATTCGTCGTTTACTCTTACAAATATCTGCCGCATCCGCCATTTAATCTAACTATGAGGAGGAAGCGCGCAGGACATAGAGCCCTTCATATGTTAACAGCAGCGGCAGTTAACCGCATGTTATCTGTCGATTGCATTTGGTACTAAATTTTCATTCGTGGTAGTTCGAGCCTTTTATACATTATACGGCTTGGCATATGGATCCCATTTTGCACACAATTTCAAAATTCCTTATTATGGCACTTAGAGCCTTTTTTATTTCAAGCCACAATTTATATATCTGCGTCTCTCTTCAGTTACTTTGGTTAATCACTTCCGTGTGCATACTTCAGTGTCACAGCTAGTTTTAACACCATGTTCTTTGGCATATGAATCATATTTCACTTTTTTCCTTTCACTTGCTGACAATGTGTACTTCTTTCTTTTCCTGACCGTACCTTTTTTCGTGAATGAAGAATCCTTTGCTTCTGAACATTCTGTATGAGAAGGAGCAGTGGTATTGTTAAATGTGGAGAGACGGACTCATCATCGTCTGAGGAAGAAATATTACTGCTACTTTGATGTGAGGTCCCATCAGGGACATAGTCCGGATCATTATGATCGTCTTGTTTATCAATTTTGACTGGAGTTTTGGATTTTGTGCAAAATTTGTCTCTTAGTTGTTTATTCAAGGCTAGCATCACCATTTTTTTCCCTCGAGAGGATGGTTCCATGATGAAACCTTAAAAAAAAAAAAAAAAAAAAAACAGTCTCTATAATATTTGTGAATATGGACTATCAGCGATAAAATAGTGATAAAATAAATATTATTTTACTTACGTGCAGATTTTAATAGCGTTTCTAAAATAAGGTTGAGTAGAATCAATATTCTGCGTCTTGACTACATTAAAACTAACAAAGAAATGAAAATTGTGACCAGTGTTGCCAACTCAAAATTTCACTTACCGCTGCACGAGCTTAAAAAACCGCTAAACTGTAGTTGAAAAACTCCAGATTTTTATTAACACATCACGTCCAAATTTTAAATACAAGCTATACTGGAGGGCTTTATAAAAATGTAGACTAAATTATGGAAAGTGTGTATCACTTTGTAGGCTCTATGCAAAATCGTATGGACAGTTAAATCTGAATATTTTGCATTCAATATACCTATCACCTTACACCATTTACACAGAGCTTTCCAGCTATCACCAGCAACTTCTTCCACCCTATCTTTCAACACATGTTTTTCTTTTTCACACATCTCTAAACTTTAGAACGTATGGAATTTTACGGGGCACATTTCTTCAGAATTGAATGAAATAGCTCAAGAATATACTGGACACTTCGGAAACAATCACATTCACAATCATAACAGTCGGTTCATAATCTGATTTCACACTGAGCTGAGATGTGCCTGCCAACAATAAGTTTGGTTTTAATTTTTAAATACTGTATGTCTGTGTTATATAAAATATAATTCGGAATGACAAATTAAATAATAGGCTATATCATAATATAAGTTATCATAAATGAAAATAATAATTCAGTTCGTTACCTACTCTTTATAATTAAATATATCAATTTATTTACAAAAACAATGCATAAATGATTAGACTAAGAGTTTAACAAATGTGGCATACCTTATTTGTACAACAACAATGGATGAGGCAGGAAATGGACATGGTTGTACCAAATCGAATCAACATAAAACATTTATACTCGCACAATGAAGAATTTTAGTAATACCTTATTAAACTCTGGTTTATGATTAATATTGTTGTCCTCAAGTACATATAAAAACAATTATTTCTTTACAAAAAACTAAAAAATATCGTCTCCTTCTGCGGAATCATAAAAAAAGCTTCAAATAAATAGCTACCCGCTAAATGTAAAATTCTGTAGCTGACCAGTCCTGAAAACACCAGATTTAGCTACAAAACCGCTGACTTGGCAATACTGATTGTGACATGTTTTCAATAATTAGCCAGAAAAATTAATCGGAACACTCCTTGTATATTAATTTTCATGATCAACAATGAATTAATTATAAGAACCATGTTTAAACGATGGGAAATAAACATTCGGGTAGTGGCGATTACACTGCTGAGAACGGATTAAAACACTAAGGCCCAATTATATAAAACTCCCTGACTAAAGATCAACTTTGATCGAAGATCGAAAAGTGAACCGAGTTCAGACACTTCTTCTATTGTATAAAACTTTTCTGCGATCAAATTACTTGGTTCAAATGCAATCTAAGTTCACGTGAAAAGGATTTGGCAACATCGCATAAACAGGTGAAATACGTGATGCGCGGACAGGTTTGTTCAGTGTTGCCAATCTAGCGACTTTAACTCTTTTTCAGCAACAATTTCTTTTAACTTTTATATTGCTTAAATAGGGATTTAGTGACCTTTTTAGCACCCCATAGTGACCAAATTTAATCTTTCTTTGTTGATAATGAGAAATTTAGCGACTTTACAACTATTTTTTGGCGGCTTTCCGTATTACACTCTGTTGGAGACACTGGTCTTTTGTGCAATGTAAATAATGGCGGACTATAAGAAGAAGGTTGACTGTTCTCCGAGTTGTTATCATGTTATGGTGTTTGATACTGCTAAACATAATAAAGCTTTATAAAACGACAATTTTCGTTTAGTAATACAGTTAATTGAAAATTTATGAATGTACCTATCATATCCATTAATAATTAATGGTTGTTATAAACATAATATAATTATAGGTTATGTTATTTGATACTGCTGAACACGATAGAGCCTTATAAAATAAAAATGTTTGTGTATTAAGGCAAGAAATTGAAAGAAATATATATAAATGTACCTATCATATCTATTAATATTAATAATAATGGATATTTTATTTACACAATCTGTCACTCGTATATTTCAAACAGAAAAGAAATAACTGAACTTGGATCATCTAACTTAATCGGAGAAATTTCTTCAGTCAAAGTTGACTTTAGTTTGAGACAAATTAATCTCAGATTAGACTTTATACAACACAAAATTCCAAGTTCAGCAGAAACAAGGATCAATTTAATCTCTGATCTAAGATTAAATGGTTTATACAATCGGGCCTAAGGATTTGTTACTAATGCAGTTACGTCTAATTTGACTAGAATAGCAAATAGGAAATACTAAGCGAAAAGAACGTATGTCTGAGAAACGGCCTTTTTGCTTAGAAAAATGAACTTCCGCCAAATTCGCTTAGGAATTTATATTAATTTTGAGATATGACTTTCATTGAATCGCATTTTGAAGCCACAATTCATTGAGAAACGGCCATTTCCTTTAGCATCTAATATATTAGCGTCTGAACTCTCAAATTATTTGAAAAATTGATCTTCAGAAAATCCTTGAGATAAGCCCTTTTGGCTTGGGAGGGCAGAATATTATTCTTCCACATCTTCCGGTGTATCATTTCTATATTTCTGAATTGCAACAATGTGACTGTTGCAGACAACTGTTTGTAGGGATATTGAAACATACCGATATCATAAAAGCACAAAATTATAGACTATATACTTTGAATCAAATTTTGAAGTAGGATGTTTCTCTCGATTGTTGTATCGCCCATGCAAAGAAAAGTACTCCATATAAATATTTTGTAGCACAGTGTCCTTGAAATAATATTTATTCTTTACATTACGTATACACATTACATAATTTGCAGGTAATTATGTTTTTCCATTTGCTGATAGTCTTGTATGATTACCAGTAAATCCTGAAGTATTGCATTTAACTTTGCGTGATTGGAAGATTTAAATTCAACAATGTTAAAAACCGCTCATTAAACTGCACAACTACACTGCAAATGTTAGCACGTATTAAAACTGCTTCTCTACTGTGCTTATTGCTGTAATATAGTTACGAAAGTTATCCATCCACACTTGAGGATATACTATGTGTTGTTTATGTGTGAGAGTAGTATATACAGAAGACAACTATGGTCCGTCCCAGGAATCTGTGGAGTAACTTCGCGCATATGGTGCCGGAGTGTATTGCGGGCAGAATCAGCTCGAGTCGGTTAAGGGGTAAGATGCTCGTGGTATAAGTTAGAGTAGAATTCAGATAGAAATTATCCCCTCCTGCAAGCGATTGCTCGCTTAGTTCAAGCAATACCTCCCTCCATAGCAGTCATTGGTCCTAGCCCTCCCACATACCACTTGAGCAGAGGTCTTGTTTCGTCTTTCTACTCCAGAGATTTGAGACGGACGGCCTAAATGATCTACAGGCGATTCACGAGGATTTACCGTCCTTTACGGAGCTTATTTCTGAAGACTTTTGAGCAAAAATTGTCATATAAACATAGTTCCTATTCTCAATATTTTCAGAGTTACACAAATTTAAAGTTGTTTGTAAAATACGTTTTTTATTTAGTTTGAAGGTAAAAGAATAATACAAATAGAGATTGAACTATTCAGAAGTATCGTTTCTTTAATTGGCAAGTATTATGAATATAATACGAAATATTTATTTTCAGTTAATGACTTTACTTTCTATATATTATGTGAGGTGTGAGTCCTTACATTACATGATTTTAATATTGTATGAACGTTTTCGTCGGTTTCATACCAACATCATCAGATACAACATTTTATACAGCAATATCATCTCTAATAAATACATATGTCTCTACAACCAAAATGCAATATATATTGTACAAATGACATCCACAACAACTTTGAATAATTAGGTCTCAAGGCATAACTTCAATTTATACGTTATGACGTATATAGATCTACATCTCTGGACGGTGAAAAGGCGTGTAGTAGTGAAAACAAGAACATGGGCACAAACAAATCATCTAGTATAGATCAAAGACTGTAATGCATCTCTTCACATAATATAGTATATAGTTTTTATTTTTATTATTTTATCAGTGAAGACCTGCAATTTTATATATGTGCATGTATTGTAATCACACGTGTGCTTTTTAATCAATTGACAGTAGGGTATAGCCACACAAGAAAAGAGATATATTGATGTCCTAAATTATGTTGTTTTTATCATGTTGTATGCTCATTAACATATATTATATTTTGGCTGTAGAGACATATGTACTTATTAGAGATGATATTGCTGTATAAAATGTTGTATCTGATGATGCTGGTATGAAACCGACGAAAACGTTCATACAATATTAAAATCATGTAATGTAAGGACCTAAGATTCGCGGACGACGTAGTCCTGTTCTCAAAAACACCAGAAGAACTACAGTCAATGCTCCAACAACTCTGTACACAAAGCAAAACCGCAGGTCTATCAATGAACATGACAAAAACACAGACAAGAAATCCCCATCTCAATTGACGGAACAACGCTACCATATGCAACGGAATACACATACCTAGGCCAACTAATTTCCTTTAAAGACAAGACTGGAAAAGAAATAAGAAGAAGAATATCCTTAGCTTGGAAATCCTTCTGATCCCTCCAGTTCATACTCCTGGACAAGACAATCAGCAGAAGACTTAAATTCGAAGTACTACAAACCTGCGTCTACCCAACACTGCTTTATGGATGCCAAACATGGTCGACAACAAACAGACAGATGAATGCGCTAGAAATATGCCAAATGAAAATGGAACGAAAGATATTGGGAATAACTATGAGAGACAGAATTTCCAATGAGTCGCTGTCCCAAATGGCATCAACAACAAACATCACACAAAGAGCAAACAAATTGAAGTGGAAGTGGGGAGGCCACATCGCGCGGATGAAAGACGAAAGATGGACATACAGAGCCACCATGTGGGACCCGCGCACAGGAGACCGGCACAGAGGCAGACCAAGGAAGAGATGGGCAGACTTCTACACAACACAAGCAGGCCAGCAATGGTCCAGAATAGCAAGAAGCAGGGGAACATGGAGAACAATTGGAAGTCGACTACAAATGAAGACAGTGCCAGCCACAAACAACATCCCAAGTTGACTCAGTGAAAGTGCATTCAATATAATAAAAGTGTTAGTGAAATCAAATTAATCAAAGTGACAGCGAAATCAACTCCAACCAGACAAAGAAACACTAGACACAACCTGACGCGGAGTAGCTCACCGCGTTAGTGAAACAGAGCTACCCTCTAGCAGGAGGCCTTTGCCCTTCAAGGGACACATTAGACTATTATTATTATTATTATTATTATTATTATTATTATTATGTAAGGACTTATCACATATATAGAAAGTAAGTCATTGACTGAAAATAAAAGTGAAGTCATTGACTGAAAATAAATATTTATATTATATATCATAGACTTTTGTGAAAATTAATCAAAATGAATTGCAAAAGTATTATGAAGCGCTAAAAATGTGCTGTAAACTCCTTACTTGCTTCATACAGACATCTTTTTCTATTTTTAACTAGAAAATTACATTATTCTTACGCACTTATCACAACAATAATTATTACAAATCTCACCACTTTCACAAACTTAATTATTTGTAGTTCAATTTTGCATCCTAATTTAGAGTCTTGGAGAGTTTACAACACATTTTTTAAAAATGTCGCCGTCCGCTTGAGTACACTTGGCCGCACGCTTGTGAACGGCACTCGTCGCTCTACGTAACTGCATACGGCTATCTTTGATTTCCGTAGCGCTCGCGCTGGCTGCTGACTGCACGCTGACCAAGATCACGCGTTCACAGCAATGCGTTCCAATAACGAAACGAAACTCTGTAAATATTGAGAATAGGAACTATGTTTATATTTTTTTTTTTTTTTTTTTTTTTGCTCAGAATGTCTTCGGAAATAAGCTCCGTAAAGGATGGTAAATCCTCGTGAATCACTCTGTACGAGTATTTACGTGGCTGCACAGAATCTGAAATCTATATTTTGGTACGAACTTCCTACCTTTAATGATGTTCGATTTGCATTACAGGAAGACCCGGGATCGTGGTCTTCTCGTATTATGGAAATGGTTGGGTATTTTTTCGAGGAAAAATTATGTTTGTACATAAAATAGGTATGTAGCAATAAAATGTTTTATAATAAAAATTCGTTTTATATGAACTTGAATTAAGTTATAAATAAGTTGTTATGAAACCGTCGAGATAATGTAATGATGTCAAAGCAATAAGTTATACAAGCGGGCGTGACTACAATAACCACATTGCAAGTACATGCAAGAACTAACAAGTATTATCGTTTGACGTAATACGATTTAAAAATAGCCAGACTTCTCCAGCCTTGGCCTTAGTCTACGCGTGAATCAAACATTGCACCTCAAACGAAGACAATGACGAGTGCTATTATTCTAAAAATAACAGAGGACGGGGACATCCCGCCCCGCCTCCGCAGCGACAACTATGCAGGGCTGGCCTTGTGTGACGTCACAAGGTTGCTGCGAGTTGTATGTATACATTTTGTAAGCCTGTAAGCAAGCTACACTCGTTACGCAATCAGCGTTCTCTCGTTCTTAACTAATGAACTAGAAAGGCTACTGTACTCATACTAGTTAACATTATACTTCTATTGCGGTAATAAATTGACATTAGAATGTATTTTATAGTATATAAAGTAATACGAGATTAAATAGAGGAGAAGGTGAAAATATGGGCTACCATTTTGTTTTCCTCATAATAATGTATGTATGTATTTATTCACACTGCAAATGGGTATATACCCGGTGGCAGTGGTAACTAATTACACTCAATAATGACAATTAATAATAAACACAACTAATAAAAACAAAAATTAATAATAATAATAATAATAATAATAATAATAATAATAACAATAATAACAAGGAGCATCCTAAATTACATGAAGCATGGTCACTTAAAATAACATTTAAAGTAAATCTAATTTGTATCTTAACCCTAAGTTCGAACAAAGACCCACGAGTGTGACAGGTTCATATCTGCACAAGTGCCTTTCGGCACTACACTTATTTCAATGTCAACTCACTCACTGCACTGATTCTACCTGATTTCACTAACACTTCTAACCATTTCACTGTTCAAATACTTTGCACAGCCACTTCACTGACATCAACACACTTCACTTACACAATAGACTTCACTGACAGAACACACTTCCTCACTGATAGAACACTTCAAATAACAAGATATCAATTAACCTTTAAGTAGTGTGTATAATATACTACCGTCTATTAGTAAAGTCCTTAAGGGGACACTCAACTTAAAAATTGCAGAAAAAGTGTCATAGAAATGAAAAATTAAATTTCTACACTAATTTACGTGAAAGAACTAAATCAATGCGCAGAATTCTTCCCCTATTCATTGAGAAGACACAGTCAAATGCACAAAGCCAAAAAAATAAAAAATGATAATTAAAAGTGATATTTCAATTAATGATTGACTAAAAATTGAAATATTTTTTTATTTTGAAAAGTATTGGATGTAATGAGCTGAGATTTTGCATGTTTCTTTCCATGTGTACATTAAATTTTTTCTCCAAATTTGAAAAAGATTGGTCAAATAGGAAAAAAGTTCCAAAATATAGTTTAGTGTCCCCTTAAGCCTAATTTTAAATACATTTTTGGTTATTGGTAAAGCCTTTAGTAAGTCTGCAGGTAAAGCATTCCAATCCCTGATAGTAGATTGAGAAAAGAAAACTTTCCAGTGTCCGTCCTCTGTCTTCTTTCCCTCAATTTATATGAGTGGTCGTTCCTTGAAGAGTAATTTGACGGCTGCAACCTATTTTTTATTTCTCTCCAGGCAGGCTCACCTCTGTACGTTTTGAACATTGCGCATAATCGAATTCGCGTTCTCCGGTCCGTGAGTGTGTCCCATTTTAATGGTGAATTATTACGACAACACTTGAGAGCCTGTTTTTGAATCTTTTCCAATGTCTTCCTATGTTCTAATCTGTAAGGATCCCAACAGGCAGCCCCATATTCCATTACTGGACGTACTAGTGATTTTATATGCAATCTCTTTGGATTTATCAGAGCCTTTCCTCAGAACCCTCATCACAAAGTGTAACGCCCTCTATGCCTTTCCCGCTGTGTCAATAACGTGTTCCCCCCAGCCGAGGTCGAAAATGGTGTGGCATATTGCTTGGAACTCTTTATTGACATACAGAGTAATTATTCATAGCCTATACAATTTTTCCAGCCTTAAAGGTCAATAGTTGCAATAGATATTTGCATATAATTACTTTTTGAAAGAAATACGAACTGGTCCTCTATAGGTAGTGGGATCTAAAGATGGGCTACCACAAAAATTTGAAAATAAAATTGGAAAAAACAAAGAAACACAAGTAGGAAACCTGTATCACATCATTGGCAATATTCTGTAACAAATAACGCAAATCACGATAGTGAAAATACGGGATGTGTTAATGTGCTGGTAATATGGGCTACCTATCCCATATTTGACACATAACGGTAGCCCATATTAGCAGCATCGACTCATGAAGGTTTCTAAGATTATGTATGGCAATTGTTGTTCTAAATAAATATTACTCTTATGCCATGTGATAGAGCTATTCTTAATCAATGCAACACATCAAGCGTGATTTCTAAACACGAAATATATTTCTTTCAAAAAAATTGAAACTACATACCTGCAAAAACTTTGAAATTGATGAAAAACACAAAGAACACACCACATCCACACCACAAAGGCAACTGGTTTGTCTCTTTGTGCACGCAGACTGATGGACACGAGATGTACGTTTAGAGCTTTTTCGCTAGGTAAAAACACCATATAGCCTATAGTAAAAAACGAGGTAGCCCATATTACCGCTCCTAGCCCGCATTTCCACCTTCTCCTCTATCGCTCGAAGACATTAGAAGAAGCAGCAGCGACTTACTATCAATAAAAAGAAAACGAAGTATATGATGAGCACGAAGAATAAATAAGACAAGATGATGACTCAACTCGAGGAATAAGAGGAAAACAGTTTAAATATCTTCGAGGTGATGTAACAGAGAATAATAAATTATCAATTTGAAATGAAAGCATTAGTAATAGATGTTACTACAGCTTCCAATCCTCACTGGTGACAATCCATACTAACCCCTTCATTCCTGAATTTATATTTAAAAAAGTGAAAAAAAAAAACTGGTCACATAATCATTCTGGGGATCCAAAAATCCCAAATCAAGTCTTTACGGAAAATAAAAATTTGGGGGAAATTTTGACCCCTGGGGCCCCAAAATTTTAAATTTTATTTTTAATTCAGATATAAAAATGTTTCAAAAATAATATTCCCCATTTCTATTACATTGAGTTTTTCAAAATACTTAAAAGTATCGAAGACATTCCAAAAAAGAAAAAAAAAGAAACAATGTGCAGTAGGCTGACCAGATTTTTATGGTCCATCAGGGGACATCGGCAATTAAAAAAACCACAAACACTTATCTAGTGACTATCCGTTGAAATGTTGCAGAAATTAAATGTAACATTAGATACCATGATAGAAATTTGCACACTAAATTTGTAGAGTATCTTGAAAATGAATAAACACATAACTTCTATACATAATTATGGCCACTAAGAATTCAATTTCAGTGCTTTTGATCAGCAGAATGTATCATTGTGGGGAAAAGTCTTTCACATGATATTGTACACACTGAACTCTAAAACACACATTTTACAAATACTTGTCTGAAGAATATATCTTTTTAAGGATCTGTTCATTCCCATACAGCTTCACACTAAGTTCTTCACATAAGAAATGAAAGTTTGTTTTCACTTGTAACAAAGCTGTTTCAAATGTCATTCTTTACTTTTCATCAGTCCAGAATGAGTTCATTGTGGGGAAAAGTCTTTCAACTGACGAATTGCTGACTGAAAGGCACATGTTTAATGACACTATTTTGAGAAGATTCTCAAATGGAATAGAATTTTTTTTTTTAATGTTGAAAAACATCACACCAATTTTGACCTGTTGTTTGGTGACAAAACTTTTCATTTTTTGAACTACTTAAAAATGGACGCTGCGGCAGTTCTAACGCTTCCGCGCAACGCGAATGAAGACAAAGATGGTATATCGTATGTTCTTCTCAAAGAGTGCAGAATACTGTGCTCGCTGGTTCTTCTGTCTCATACTGAGAACCGTTCAGAAATGTGCATGAATCGCAGCGTTTCATCACGATACTTAAATATTCATGTGTAAAATGTCATTGAAACAAAATCAAAATTTCTGAGGACAAAATTAATTTCCTAGCACAAAAAGGGGACAGTTGCTCCCCGGGGACAGCAACTCAAAACCGGGGACTGTCCCCGGAAATCGGGGACGTCTGGCCAGCCTAATGAACATCAGGCCTGAAGGGATTAATTTGTTAGTATATACAGTATAAGACAATCATCAAGCCAGATGGTTCAGAATCTTGGACAGACACAAAGAAAGATGAAACCCTCCTCAACACGTGGGAGCGAAATGTTCTCTGCAAGATTTTTGGAGCTGTATGTGCTAATAATGAATGTGCTGTAGGTGACATAAAAGCATGAAGGCTGAGATTGCTGGGGCACGTGGAAATGCTGGAAAACCACCGAGTACCGAAGAAGGTTCTGAAGACGAAACCAGAAGGAAGCCGATCAGTGGCTTATTCCGGTTAAAGTCAACAGCAGTTTTTACTGTGTTAAAATTAGTTACAGAAAAAAATGAAGTATCCCATAAAGATTATTGAGAAATGATTTGAAAAACATAAAAATAAAAATATAAACTGGTATTTGAATCGTTTATTTCTAAAACCCCGCAAGTGACAAAAACAAAACTTTTTGGAAACCAATAAAAGCTGTTTAGTTTCATTACTTTTATTTTTATTGTCAAAATGTGATATTACTTGCTAAATATAACGTTTATTTATTAGTTGTGTTTTATAATATATATAAAGACCCCCAAAGAATTAAATTCTTTAGGATGTTATGGGGTTTTCCAACAAACAAACTGAAACTAAGCAAAGCACTGCCTTTTTCCAAGTATCAGAGTGAATGAAAGTAAGTATGAACAAATTTCATAATCTATGTAAACACTACAACATAAAATTACAAAAAATTAAAGTTTCTTCTGTTGCAACAGACATTTTTTTATCAGGACTCGTTATGTTTCTAGTCTTCGCTTCCACTGCCATTACTGTCTTTGTTGGTGGTAGGCCATGTGTACAGTTCTGTGCAGAATCCTTTCACTTCATCCGGTATGTACTTAAAATCTTCTTAAGGCCCTCCATCTTTTAACATTGACTGGTAGCGTCGAGCTGTTATAAGCTAGGTCTGTTGGCAGTTCAAACGGTAAATTTTCAGCACAAACACTTTTCTCATGAATTCGAATGGTGAATACTTCTGCGGATACAATGTTGTCAATGAACTCTTTACAAAGAACTTTACCTTTTTGTTCATTGCAGTGAAAAAACTAATTCACCTTCGAAATTTTAAAATGTACCTTTTTACCCTTTGGTACACCACGGCCATAAGATGAGTCAGACATGCTAGATAGCTTATAAAATTTTCGCCACCAAGCTTTGAAGTTAACCACGTCATTAGCTGTGACTCGTTTTACCTTGAACTTAGATGAGTTCTCAATAATCCTCATTAGCAACATTTTCATCACTTGACCTAACCATCTTATAACAAAATACTCAAAACAGATAATAATATTAAGGACAACACTTAATCAGCAAAACAGAACAAAACACTGATCCTGCTGTGACTGAAATCAGCTGCTGGTGCGACAGTGCTGCTGTCAGCTAGTGTGGCAGACTAGTTCATTTGAAAAACATCATATGATGTTAGTTGTGGGGTTTTTGCAATAAATGCATATTTCTTATCCAATTTTTTATATGTTACAGTCATGCTAGATTATACTTACTTACTTATTGGCTTTTAAGGAACCCGGAGGTTCATTGCCGCCCTCACATAAGCCCGCCATTGATCCCTATCCTGAGCAAGATTAATTCAGTCTGTACCATCATATCCCATCTCCCTCAAATCCATTTTAATATTATCCTCCCATCTACGCCTCGGCCTCCCCAAAGGTATTTTTCCCTCCGGCCTCCCAACTAACACTCTATATGCATTTCTGGATTAGCCCATATGTGCTACATGCCCTGCCCATCTCAAGCGTCTGGATTTAATGTTCCTAATTATGTCAGGTGAAGAATACAATGCGTGCAGCTCTGCTTTGTGTAACTTTCTCCATTCTCCTGTAACTTCATCCCTCTTAGCCTCAAATATTTTCCTAAAACCTTATTCTCAAACACCCTTAATCTCTGTTCCTCTCTCAAAGTGAGAGTCCAAGCTTCACAACCATATAGAACAACTGGTAATATAGCTGTTTTATAAATTCTAACTTTCAGATTTTTTGACAGAAGACTAGATGACAAAAGCTTCTCAACCGGATAGTAACAGGCATTTCCCATATTTATTTTGCGTTTAATTTCCTCTTGAGTGTCATTTATATTTGTTACTGTTGCTCCAAGATATTTGAATTTTTCCACCTCTTCGAAGGATAAATCTTCAATTTTTATATTTCCATTTCGTACAATATTCTGGTCACGAGACATAATCATATACTTAGTCTTTTCGGGATTTACTTCCAACCCTATCGCTTTACTTGCTTCAAGTAGAATTTCCGTGTTTTCCGTAATCGTTTGTGGATTTTCTCCTAACATATTCACGTCATCCGCATAGACAAGAAGCTGATGTAACCCGTTCAATTCCAAGCCCTCTGTGTTATCCTGAACTTTCCTAATGGCATATTCTAGAGCAAAGTTAAAAAGTAGAGGTGACAATGCATCTCCCTGCTTTAGCCCGCAGTGAATTGGAAAAGCATCAGAAACTGGCCTATACGGACTCTGCTGTAAGTTTCACTAAGACACATTTTAATTAATCAAACTGATTAATTATAGGGATTTTATATCAAAAGATGTGCATTCATGCTGGCAATCAAAATCCACAAAAAAACGTATTTTGTAAAAAAATGTCGGTTGTGGTGTTTTTACAATAAACGATTAATTTAAAAACGTGCTTTTTGCCATACTCTTTATAGCTGGCGAAATGAATTTTCTAAATTATATGCATAGTATTCAGTGATACATACGTAATACATTTGTTTAATTTTTAATACAAATTAAAATTTAAAAGTTATAAAAAATTTTGCATATTTTTTTCTCTCTTATGGAGAGAATTTTCTCATAAGTTCATATAAAAAATGTCAGATCGAGAGAGATATGAATCAACTTACTAAAAACAATGTGGGAGTGGGACACACCTTGGATGGTACGAATGAATCTACACGGCAACTTGAATCCTAGTGACAAAAGAAGACGTAGGAGAACAAAAATTGCAGGAAATGCTAGGCATAAATTATTTTTAGTTGATAACCGAGACTTAAATGAGGCAGAGTGGACAGGGAAGGTTAGAGATTTTGAATCTGAAGACGTCATAGAACGCTGAGAACTGAACTGTACTGTGGAGTCCCACAGAATCTTGACGAAACCTCGTCACCACAAGACCTGCACAACAGGTTTTATTTTTAGAAGCAAATAGCTTATTGACGTCTACGTTTCTCTCTAACTATCTGTAAGAAAAAATCTAATAACCACGCTTGAGAATAGGCCTACGTTTCGGAGGTTAAGCGACAGCTAGCTCTTGCTTTCATGTGTTGAAGGTCAGTCGGTAATAGTGTTACCTATAACGGAGGCCATCTAAAGACGATGACATAATAATGTATGTATGTATTTATTCACATTGCAAATGGGTAAGTACCCGGTGGCAGTGGTAACTAATTACACTCAATAATTACAATAATAATAAAATACAGTCATAATCTATACTAATAATAAATCTGTAGCCGAAATTTTTCTGGTAATTTTCGATTTTCCAAAAATAATTGGTCCTAACATATATAATTAACGGCCCTAAAACCGAAAATCGCTTTTTTGAAATGTTTGTTTGTATGTCTGTCTGTCTGTCTGTCTGGATGTTTGTTACCTTTTCACGAGATAATGGCTGAACCGATTTATATGAAAATTAGAATATAAATTAATTTCTTTGTAACTTAGAATTTAGGTTATATGTCATTCAAAATATTTCATTTAAAAGGGGGGTTATAAGGGGGCTTGAATTAAATAAATCGAAATATCTCCCTTATTATTAATTTTCATGAAAAATATTACATAACATAAGTTTCTTTAAAAATAATTTCCGATAAGTTTTATTCCATGCAAATTTTTATAGGACTGATATTTAATGAGATACATGAGTTTCAAAATTACAATAACAACGCCATCTAAGGCGGTGTAATGAAATAAAAAACAAATGACTTCGTCTATAAGGGGCCTTGGACAACAACAATCGAAAGCTATGAAACATACGGTAGCCTACAGAGAATGTTTCTGTGTTTGTATGAAGTAAATTAACCGATTTGTATAATTAATTATTAATTTACCATTGGAAAGTGTAGTTTCTTTAGATGGACATGCTATAATGTTATTACAGTACCTAACTTCTGAGGACAGGTAAGATTAAAATAGGTTCTTATGCACAGAAAACTTGATAGGCATTCGTTTCCTGTATTTCCTAAAATAATTTTTATGACCAAATGAGTGGTCTCTGGATCAAAATTATCGCATTTTAATGTTTTTAATACAATTTAAATTAAGTAACATAATAAACGATTATCCTTCTATCAAACACAAATGTTCCCAGCATCAAATGTCCTATTTTAATTATGTAATTACTTTATATTTATTTCTAACGGGTGCAGCGGAGCGCACGGGTACGGCTAGTATTAATAATAAAATAATAATAGCAATATATAATAATATTAACAAGGGGCATCCTAAATTAAATGAATCACTTAATATAACATAATTAAAGTATATCTAATTTATATATTAACCCTAAGTTAGAACTTAAAACCATGAGTATATATGATATATGTTCAAACTTGCACAAGTACCTTTCAGCACTACACTCATTTCACTATCAATTCACTCACTGCATGGAACTAAGGCACATTTTACTGACACTATCCTGATTTCACTAACACTTCAAAAACATTTCTCTGTTCAAATACTTTGCACTACCACTGTAAACTATAGACATCATTCCATCCCAGGTAGCACAATGGAACAATCCAAGCGGCCTACGTGTGAGGACAGTCATAACCCGTGTCCTTCCTCTTCCCTTAAATGGAACTAGTATAGTATGGTACAGTACTGGAGTAATAGTTAAAAAATATTTGATGAGAACATTCGTTTTATCTGCAACGGATCTCAACTATCTATCGAGGATCGAAGTTCAGAGCGGCCAGGATTCAAATCCTGATTGGGGTTGTTTCCGAGGTTTTTCCTTTAACCAGGTATCTTCGTTTCACCATCATTTCTACACTTACCCTCTTTCATCGTCACTCCATTTCTTTCCCCCATTTCAAGTTTGTGACGGATTTAGAGTCGGCTGAAGACCCCACCGAACTTTAACTCCACGGTATGTGGTCATTAGTTGCTGGTGGCAGTGCTATGTACCGTGGGCTCTCCCCTTTGCTTACTGTACCAGGGTTGAGGGACCCCGATGTTGCTTAAGAGTAAAGGTAAAGGGATTCTGCAGTCTGAAGGGAGTTCCAGAACCTCCCGTAAAGGAATCTGTAGCATAGGGGGCCCTAGAGCATGCACATCATTCCATCCTGGGTAGCACAATAGGCCAAACCAAGCGGCCTACGTGTGAGGGCAGTCATAACCCATGCCCCTCCTAATCCCTTAAATGGAACCAGTATAGTATGGTGTATACCAACATGATTGAAGAAAGTATTACTGGGTGTTCATTTCAAAGAAGTGTATCATGACGTCACTGTTGATGAGTCAGCGATTTGAAGCAAGTTTCAGCTTTTATGTCAGAGAAGTTGCCTATTAATCAAGGCGTTCAATCTGAACTTGAGAACGTGTACGGTATAACTTGAACGTCGTAGCAACAGATGGGGGTCTGTACGGTCTGTGTGCTACCATAACCTCTTTCGAACTGTGTTTTGCGCGGCCAAGTCGTACATCGGTTACGTACGGCAACATTCCACAACACAAATCAAATGCTCCATGTTCATGTTGACCGTCGAAGTTAATGTCAACAAATACTGTGCGTAAGTAATCGTCTTAACCCTCTCCCCATATCTCGACAGTAAGAAAAAACTCACCTCAGTACATGTTTCGAAACAGTTCACATTCCTGCCACTATCGGTGTTACCGTACGTATCGGTACTCTTCAGAATGAACGCCGTACTTTCTGGGCAACGTCTCTGCCACATAGGTAATACACCTCTGCGGAAGTGTAGGAAGATTGAAATCTCTAGGCTCATCGACTAGCCACATGACGGCATACAGCGAGCCATGACACACTTTGAACGGAACACCCAGTATATCTGACACAACAGTAGCACGTGCGGTTATTCATGAATGAGATCGGAGTTCGAAGATCGGTAATGAATAAAAATAAGTTTAGGCCTATATCCTTATCATACAGGTAACATGCTTTCCTTTTCTCACGCTCAAACGGTAGCCTTGTACCCAGTGGCCTCAGCAAGGATGGTACTTGTAGGTGCTAGTGCAGACGTCTCCAAAAGCCTACTCGCGAGTAAAGGCTGGTTCATAATAAACCGGGAACGGAAACAGCGAGAAAGGAAATATTGTTAAAATAAATGTATTTAAATGTGAGTATTCATAATTAACTTTCACGTTCCATTCCATTCCAAGGATAGAAGCAACGGAAAAGAGACTATCGAGACCGTTGGCGGGGTACAACAGATTAGATCACAAACAGAATTCTGAAATACGTGAAGAACTGAGAATTGCAAGTATAACAGAAACAATTGACAGATATAGATAAGAATGGTATAGCCATGTCAATAGGATGGATTCCGATCGCATACCTAAAATAGTACATAACTATAGACCGGGAGGACGACGAGATATTGGACGCCCAAGGAAAAGATGAAGAGACCAATTTTAATAGTAAAATTATATTATGTGGAGACAGACCAGGCCTAATGGCCTAATCCATGTTGTATATGATGATAATCATCAGTTTTATGTAATAATTATTGTAATTAATATAATTATTAATAATTACATAATTAGGCCTAATTAAGTATAATTTTATTATTGATAATCATTTAAAATGGAATAATAATATATTGTAATAAATTACGTGACACATTATATTGCTTTGTTGTTCAAAAAAATATTTTGTCAATTAACTGTTTAAGTACAATTTATTTAGCATTATTTCAATCTATATTTATGTATGGTATTATAGGTTGGAGTGGAACTTATAAATCCAATCTTTATCCGTTAATTTTACACAGAAAAAAGTATTAAAATTTGTTTAAAAACAGGAAGATTACTAAACTGGATTGTAGTTTAAACATTTCAAAGTTTTCAACATTAAACAAATTTATTATTTTATTTTATTAAAATATTTTCACAGAAATCTTAATAACTTTGAAAGGTAAATACATAAATATAGAACTAAAAATATGAATTATCTGCGTTTATCTGAACCTAAATGTAAAACCAATGCAGCTTTTTATAATAGCAGGAGTAAACGTTCTGGATTATTAAACAAATTTTATTCTAATATCATTTTAACCACTAATCCTTTCCAAATTATTAAAATAAATGTATTGGATTTATTGTTTAGGTTTAAAGATATTTAACACTTTTTAATCTGTATTCACTCTTAATTTTAATTTTATTTTTGTTTGGATTGGAATCCCCTCCTGAGCACGAGTCTTACTTATCCAGGAGTGGTCTAGTTTATCTTACATTGTATTCACTTGAAACTTACTAGCAATAAATAAATAAATAAATAAATAAATAAATAAATAAATAAATAAATAAATTTATTCCTTGCCAATCTACGAATAAAATCAGAGTCCACTGTGTTATCTTAAAAAATATATATATATTTTTTTCTCTCAATAGTTGAATGTACGTATACTGTCTCCTTAATTTTTATGGTGGTGGTGGTGGTGGTGTGGTGGTGGTGGTATGGAGGTTGGGTTGGGTGGGGGGTGGTGGTTGGTGGTTGTGGTGGTGGTGGTGGTGGTGGTGGTGGTGGTGGTGGTGGTGGTGGTGGTGGTGGTGGTGGTGGTAGTAGTAGTAGTAGCAGTTTTATTTTGCCTGGTCATAAGACCTTCTCTTCCATTCAGCCAAGTTTGATACATATATGAAAATTATGGTTTATTGAACGACGCTCGCAACTGACGAGGTTATGTCAGCGTCGCCGGTTTGCAAGAATTTTGTCCCGCTGGAGTTCTTTTACGTACCAATAAATCTAATGACATCTACTAACATGAACCTGTCGCATTTAAACACACTTAACTGCCATCGACCTGGGCCGGGATTTAACCCGCAACATCGAGCACAGAAGGCCAGCGCTGTACCGACATGACTGTACTCATTAAAATTAGGCTGTGCTTGCGACTACGTAATGTCGTGTCTGACTGAATCACCTACATACGTAAGTGCACTGCACGGGATGTACCCGTATAGCTAACGCGGTGCTTCCCGTAAACACACAAGAACATAATATTGACGATGTAGGCGGCTCATTTGCAGTCACCTTAGGCTAAATGTTTATCCCAAACACAACTGTTGTTTGGAAAATGCTCGCAATCACAATACTTCTCTCAGAAGAGAATTTTAGAGGAGATTTATATAAGGGAAGATCTCCCAGTACCGGACACTTACGCCTTTTGAACAATTGTGGAAGATTTAAGTAACTCTTTGCACTAAAGAACTGCAAAATGATCAATTAACTTTTACTCTCATAATCTATATGAAGTGAGTGATCTAAATTTAAGACAAATTACATAATCAACACTGGTCAACAATATTTAACACATTTTTTGTTAAAAGATAAAGCATAATTTTATGTTGATTTTAGATCTGTTCTCAAAATTTTTCTATCACCCAGGGTTTTTGAGTAATTATATGAAATGTACTTCAGACGTTTGTAGTATTGACACTCTGTAACATTTTACCTAAAATCACATTTATTTACCTAAAATGTGTGTGAAATAGATTTTAGGCTATACTTTGCTTGGGAAACATCTCTTTTGAGTGTCCAGCAGTAGTCTGACAGAATATTTGGGCTCCATTTTTCTTGATTTGGGTTTGATGAGGAGGTGTATTAGTGTCAATTACATGCATTGCCAGTGATAAAGTTAGGTAGAATTTTATGAGGAGATATATTAGTGTTAATTAGACGCATTTCAGTGACAAGGTTGGGTGGAGTTTGATGAGGAGGTATATTAGTGTCAATTAGACGAATTGTCATTGACAAGGTTAGATGGGATTTGATGAGGAGATATATTAGTGTCAATTAGATGCATTGTCAGCAATACGTTTAGGTGGGGTTTGATGAGGAGATATATTAGTGTCAATTAGACGCATTGTCAGCAATAAGTTTAGGTGGGGTTTGATGAGGAGATATATTAGTGTCAATTAGACGCATTGTCAGCAATAAGTTTAGGTGGGGTTTGATGAGGAGATATATTAGACGCACTGTCAGCAATAAGTTTAGGTGGGGTTTGATGAGGAGATATATTAGTGTCAATTAGACGCATTGTCAGCAATAATTTTAGGTGAGGTTTGATGAGGAGATATATTAGTGTCAATTAGACGCATTGTCAGCAATAAGTTTAGGTGGGGTTTGATGAGGAGATATATTAGTGTCAATTAGACGCATTGTCAGCAATAATTTTAGGTGAGGTTTGATGAGGAGATATATTAGTGTCAATTAGACGCACTGTCAGCAATAAGTTTAGGTGGGGTTTGATGAGGAGATATATTAGTGTCAATTAGACGCATTGTCAGCAATAATTTTAGGTGAGGTTTGATGAGGAGATATATTAGTGTCAATTAGACGCACTGTCAGCAATAAGTTTAGGTGGGGTTTGATGAGGAGATATATTAGACGCACTGTCAGCAATAAGGTTAGGTGGGGTTTGATGAGGAGATATATTAGTGTCAATTAGACGCATTGTCAGCAATAATTTTAGGTGAGGTTTGATGAGGAGATATATTAGTGTCAATTAGACGCACTGTCAGCAATAAGTTTAGGTGGGGTTTGATGAGGAGATATATTAGACGCACTGTCAGCAATAAGTTTAGGTGGGGTTTGATGAGGAGATATATTAGTGTCAATTAGACGCATTGTCAGCAATAATTTTAGGTGAGGTTTGATGAGGAGATATATTAGTGTCAATTAGACGCACTGTCAGCAATAAGTTTAGGTGGGGTTTGATGAGGAGATATATTAGTGTCAATTAGACGCATTGTCAGCAATAATTTTAGGAGAGGTTTGATGAGGAGATATATTAGTGTCAATTAGACACTGTCAGCAATAAGTTTAGGTGGGGTTTGATGAGGAGATATATTAGTGTCAATTAGACGCACTGTCAGCAATAAGTTTAGGTGGGGTTTGATGAGGAGATATATTAGTGTCAATTAGACGCATTGTCAGCAATAAGTTTAGGTGGGGTTTGATGAGGAGATATATTAGTGTCAGTTAGACGCATTGTCAGCAATAAGGTTAGGTGGGATTTGATGAGGAGATATATTAGTGTCAATTAGATGCATTGTAAGTGATAAGTAGAGCCCGGATGTTTAGGAATTTATTTTCTTTAAAATAGGCAGGCATATGGGCACTAAAATAGTAAAAATAAGCAGTGAAATAGGCATTTATTATTCATGGAAACAGATAAAAAATGGACAAATACTTCATAAACTATCCTATACGGTACTCACTTTCTTTGGTTACATGTCACAACAAGATGTTTTTTTAAGTTGTCAACTGTCATAATGAACCACTTGTCAGAGAGAGCATTTTTCATGGTGGAAAAAGATCTTTCTACTTCTACTGAAGTGATTGGAGCAAACTTAAAACAACTTATTTCAGAAAGCCTGTCTCTACTCTCTTTCAGAGATCGGGAAAAACCGACCATGTATTGTCTCAAAAAGAGGGGTATGAGTAGGGATTAGAGACTTCAAAGTACGCGTGACTTGTGGGTGCAAGCGACAACAGTAATGGGACCTGGAGACTTGCTTTTAATACTTCCCTCATCCCCTTTCTTTCGCTAGTAAACCCCGAAGTGACCTGAGCACTGAGGGTTATACTGTTAAAAATCTTTGTGAAGTGACATAAAAGATGGAATCGATAGGGGACAAATATTTGTGTGAGGTGAATATATACTTTTAATTTGTACAACCGTTCTTTTTTGTTTTTTTTTATATAATTTATGTGCAGTTTATTTTAAAAGCATTAAAAATACAGAAAATGTACAATAACGATGTAAAAAGACTTAAAAAGGCATTTAATCTTCTAGGCAACGGGAGCTAAAATAGGCAAAAGAGGTAAAATAAAAATTGGGCCTATGTGTGAAAATGTGTTTATCTCTACTAGGTCTTTCACACATACACTCAATTTAAAAAAAAGACATTTTGCCTAACATCCGGGCTCTAGTGATAAGGTTAAGTGGGATTTGATGAGGGGATATATTAGGGTCATTTAGACGCAGTGTCAGTGATAAGGTTAGGTGGGATTTGATGAGGAGATATATTAATAATAATAATAATAATAATAATAATAATAATAATAATAATAATAATAGTAATAATAATAGTAATAATAATAATAATAATGATTTATTTAACCTGGCAGAGTTAAGGCCATATACTACTACTACTACTACTACTACTACTACTAACACTCAACCAGGAGTAAAACTGCATAACAAAAAACACTACAAATTTACAAAGTACACTAAAATTTTACACACAAAACTGAATAAGATAATAATAATAAAATGTAAATAACAAGCAAGTAGAAATCAGACATAATATATAACATACAGAAAGAAAGAAAAAAGCATAATAAAATGTGAACAGCAGGTCAAAATAAATGAGACATATAAAGTATAAAGTATAAAACATTAAGACAATTAATAATAATAATAATAATAATAATAATAATAATAATAATAATGATAAAAATAAGAATAGTAGTAATAATAATGATGACAATAACAATAATACTAATAGTCTAGTAATAATAAAATAGTGCAGTACAAAGCATACAATGAATACAATATTTTTAAGTACACACAGTAAGGAAAATTATGATTATATATAGCTCAACTTATCACATTATAGATATACCATTATCGGAAAATATGAAAACAAAAATATAAAATAAGTTAAATATCACTAGAACATAAAAAAATGTGAATACGTGGAAACAT
Source organism: Periplaneta americana (assembly GCA_025594305.2). Classification (NCBI taxonomy): domain Eukaryota; kingdom Metazoa; phylum Arthropoda; class Insecta; order Blattodea; family Blattidae; genus Periplaneta; species Periplaneta americana. Next base: position 29,665,238 of record JAJSOF020000038.1, read on the forward strand.
GCAATACAACATTTGTCATAATAGTAAGTTAGTTTGGCAACTCGTCATAAGGTAATTTTCTAACTTGGATTTGAAAGATTTCAATGTTCGGCACCCCTTGACTTCAGGCGGCAGATAGTTCCAGTGACGAGAGGTAGCAACAGTGAAAGATGAGGAATACAGAGATGATGTGTGAAGTGGAATTTCTAGCATATTATCGCGTTGTGATCGAGTATTAATATTATGATAGCGAGAGAGAGTATGAAAACGAGCGAATAAATAATGGGGGATGAAGTGTGCATAATTCGATATAAGAGAGAAAGTGAGTGCAGATATCTCCTCTCATGTAACCTAAGCCATGATAACTTCTCGAAAGAAGGTGAGATATGATCGTAATATCGAACGTTACAAATGAAGCGGAAGCACCGTTATGAACACGCTGTAGTTTCTGAGCGGAATCAATCCTGAGATCACTGAATAAAACGTCGCAATAATTGAAGTGAGGTAGAATGAGTGTCTGTACCAGCGTCTGTTTTAATTTAGATGGACAATGATACAATCTTTTTAGTGAATGGAGAATAGAGAATGCCTTCTTACATGTATATTTAATATGCGTATCCCAATTGAGATTAGATTCGAAATGCACTCCGAGATTTTTTACGGTATAGCTAAACGGGATGATTGTTTTATTCAGTTTCACAGGTGGAATATTCAGGTCGTTGACATCAGGAATTAAATTACAATAGTGTCAATTATATGCACTGTCGATTTCAACGATATTTCCTGAACCACATCATATGTTTCCTTCACTTCGCTGTGATAATGTGTTGTACTTCAAAAACGTGAATTTTCTTTTAGTGCATTCAGTAAACCGACGTTATACTACTAAATCTGGCACTTCACTAGTGCGGTGAATTGTTAAAGAATATTGCAACATCTCGAACATCTTTCGTGTCACTCGGCTTGGTACGGCCCGTTCACTAGTGGCGAGTGTTGTTGTCGCTATTACATCATCCAATCTTTCCGTTTTATTAATAATTATTATTGCTTCAATGTTGCACTCGAAGAATTCCGGGTTACATTTCTTCAATTGTTGCTCTGTGCTAGAAGAAAGCGCCTTATTGCAGCGGCATCTTCTCCAGCGCCCTTGTCTTGCGTGAAGCACGGACACTAACTCACAGGGAGCTAGAATTTCTATCATTTCCCGAAGGTCACAAGTCAAATACATAAATATTGCCAGACAAGTGCAATATAAAAGTATATTCTTCTTCTTATTATTCTCATAATATATTTTCAGAAGTATTAATTTTAAAAGTACTGGCATTTGCGTTCATTATAGTCTATTCAAAGATGGTGCATCAGATTTTTCTCACGCTATACACAGGATTCGTTTCTGAAACTTTCAAGGTAATGTAATTGATTTTTAAGTAACTTTAGGTAATATTGTTAGCGTTTTAGCATCACTTATACATAATACAGTGAAACCTGTTCAAGACGGAAGTGACATGGTCCTAATTTTTTTTCCATTCTGGACAGGTTTCCGTATTATTCAGATGTGACATCAAAATGGAATATTCTGTCATTCATATACATGAAAAACAAAATGGTATGTCGCAAACTGCAAGAAGTACAAAATATTCCGTTTAACACTCATCACATTAAATCAGCTTTCTGTCGCTTATTACGTTGGTGAATCATCTTGATTAAAATCTCATTTTCTGTAAAAATATTATCTTCACTCATTAGTCATTAAACATTACTAAAGTTTACTAATCTCATTCTATTTAATATCTAACACTATACTCTAATACTGTACTGCATATCACTGTACATTATTAATTAATTAGACTAGGAGCCATCTATTGGAAGCCTTGAATTCTGGTTTATTTAATTTCTTTCCCAGTTCAATAGCTTGCTTTGCAGAATAGATCCAGAAATTGGCTTGTTCTTTGAAAAGTCTTGAAGAACCCACTCCCACAACAGTTCATTTATTTCCACATAAACAGTTGCTTTCTGGTTCCTTTTGTGTCACCAATATTGGCCGCACGCCACTCACTCATTATGATCTTTATTTTTTAAAGTGTCACACCTGAGTTTTCCACAACTGTACTTATTATTTCACACAGACTTTGTTTCTAATTGTCCTTTATCTCGATAACTTTTACCTCATCACTTAATGTTAATGCCACATTTTATGCAACTTTTTTTTTTACCTGGAAATCACTACACTTGCGCTCTGTTTAGCTATGAAAGTATACGGGTGTGAAGCATTGAAAATCTTTGAAGGGACTCGTCTGCCTAGTCAACAGGGTAATAAAATTTATGACCAACAAGCCAACACACACTCGTACCCTCTACAATTTTGCAAAGAAAACTTGTTTTTATCTTAGTGACCTACATATTTCGTATACAGTATTCCTTTAAATTACACGCTGTTTCAAAATATAGTTACAAAATATAGTGTGTGTCCAAAATATTGTTTCCGTTTTGAACAGTAGCAGACAGTTTTCGTTTCCGCGTTGGACAGTTTCCGTTTTATTCAGGAAAAATTACACATAATACATACAAATTTCGCCGTGACCAATAAATTGTTCCGAAATAGACAGGATTCCGGATTGTTCAGGTTCCGATTTGAACAGGTTTCACTGTATTTGAAGTCGTTTAAAGTTTAAATCTCCAGTATCTGGAGGCTTTAGAACAAGGGCCCCCGCAGGATCCAATCTCAGTGGTAGCAAGATGGTTAGAAAATTAGAGGAAATGGATGGACGAGGAGAGAGAAAAATGAACGTGAAAAATAGCCAGTTCTGAAATCTAAATTACCTTGCGCACGCATTCATAGTTTAAAGTACTCGTTTTTGTTCAATTGTTTACTGAGGGTTTGAGAAAACGTGTATCGAGCACGTAGAGAAAACTGAAATCTCAGTGGTAGCAATTGCTAACACTGGCTACTCCCTGTGGGCGCCCTTGCTTCAGAATGTTTACCTTTAAACTTTGTGGTGACAAATCATCTTACTCCCAACTACATTAAATTTAAGGAACACTTCCCGCTATGATATCACTCTGCCCGGCGCATAACATTAGTCATACGTAACGTGGCAGATTGCAAGGTTATTACAGCGACTTTGCGATCGTTGATGCGTTTAATGAGTCGCGTGCCTTGACGCGGGGATACAGAGGTGCACTGTAGAAACTTGACCTTACACTGCAACATTCCGTCTTGTTCGCCTGATACATAGGCAGCAAGGAATACATAGGCCTACCTGCTCGTATTTTGCATAAAATCCAATGCATGTGTAATGTGCCCCTACAGCACCAACTGACGAAAGCTCCTGGTGTCATTTTACGTACCAAGGCCTGAGATTATCCACGCGTTACTTAGCACGAGTGAATGCTTTTATTTCCCAGCCCTGATATTCGACCCAATCGGCCTCGGTAGCGTAGTTGGTATAGCGCTGGCCTTCTATGCTCGAGGTTACGGGTTCGATCCCACCCCAAGTCGATGGAATTTAAGTGTGTTTAAATGCGACAGGCTCATGTAGGTAGCATTAGCAGCCTGTGATCGAAATTCTCGGTGAGGCCAGATGCAACTACATAGTTTAAGTGTCTCCGATAGGAATGTTTATTCATGATATTAATTATTATTGTTGCCGGATAGCTCAGTTGGTAGAGCAGCTGGCTACGGACTGGAAGGTCCGGGGTTCGATCCCAGGTAGTGACAGGATTTTTTCTCCTTGCCAAACTTTCAGAACGGCCCCAAGGTTCACTCAGCCTCCTATAAAATTGAGTACCGGGTCTTTCCCGGGGGTAAAAGGCTATCAGAGCGTGGTGCCGACCACACTACTTCATTCTAGTGCTCCATGCCCCCCCAAGTGCCTTCATGGCATGGTACGGGGATATCTTTACCTTAATTATTATTATATGAGTAGTTTAATATCAAAGACGTCTCCATGGTTTTGATCTAGAGGCAATTTTTTAATTCACGGTGTTCTTTGTAATATTTAACACAATTTATTTTATAAATGTAAGTTTTAGAGTTTGCATATGGTTTCACTATAACTGGAAAGAACATGAAAAATTGTATAAAAACCACAGCTATCTAAATTTCGATTGAGGTCAGATGTCCGTCTGAAAGTTAGAATTTATAAAACAGTTATATTACCGGTTGTTATTTATGGTTGTGAAACTTGGACTCTCACTTTGAGAGAGGAACATAGGTTAAGGGTGTTTGAGAATAAGGTGCTTAGGAAAATATTTGGGGCTAAAAGAGATGAAGTTACAGGAGAATGGAGAAAGTTACACAACACAGAACTGCACGCATTTTATTCTTCACCTGACATAATTAGGAACATTAAATCCAGACGTTTGAGATGGGCAGGGCAGGTAGCACGTATGGGCAAATCCAGCAATGCATATAGAGTGTTAGTTGGGAGGCCGGAGGGATAAAGACCTTTAGGGAGGCCGAGACGTAGATGGGTAGATAATATTAAAATGGCTTTGAGGGAGGTGGGATATGATGATAGAGACTGGATTAATCTTGCTCAGGATAGGGACCAATGACGGGCTTATGTGAGAGCGGCAATGAACCTCCGGGTTCCTTAAAAGCCAGTAAGTAAGTAAGCAAGTTGATTTTAAATAGTACTGCAATCTATTTATTACTCTGTAATTTGCCAATTACAGCTACATTTTACATCTTTAGGTTATTATATCTATATTTATGTATTCTTCGTTTTTTTATATTCTGTATTTTTCATTTATTTCTGTATCTGTGTGTGTGTTTTTTTTTCATTTTTCATTTGTATTTACACTTGTACTTTGCATTTGTATCTGTTTTTATCTCCTTTTTCATGTTATCTCCAATTTTATGTTCTAAGCAAATATTTATACTGTCTATTGTAATTGGGGCTTTGCCCTATAAACAAACAAACAAATAAATAAATAAAAAATAAATAAATAAATATAAATAATAAATAAATAAATAAATAAAATAAATAAGTAAATAAATAGTAAATAAATAAGTAAATAAGTAAATAAATAAGTAAGTAAATAAGTAAATAAATAAATAAAAAGTAAATAAATAAATAAATGAATAAATGAAAGAAAATAAATAAATAAATAAATAAATAAATAATGAAAAAGAAAAATAAATAAATAAATAAATAAATAAATAAATAAATAAATAAATAAATATTCTGATTGGGACGATTCGTCTTTGTCTTCAATAGACTTGGCTGATAGTGAAGACAGTCTTGTATCTGTTGCTTTCTCGTTGTTTTGTCGAATAGATTTTAAATCGGCAAGTTTTCGTTCTACAAACCAGGCATGAGGAGGTCAGAAGACTATATTGCGTTCGAATCCCCAGAAAAGTTCGGATTCCGATTCGGTTTGCGAGAATGTATTCATTGTGAGCCACGGGCACAAATTCGATGTTCCTGGTTGTTTGGAGCATTTTCTGAACGATGATACTTAGATCGGCCTAACGCACCACTATTGTAACAATTACATGGCATAATTTATACAAAACATGTCGAAGTATAAAGGCTCATTCACAATGAAAATTAAACATAACGTAAGCGTTAACTTAAGAATGTAAACGTTACGGTAAAATCAAGAAGTCATACCATCATTCACGATGGAAACATAAACATAACAGCAAACATACTTGGTAACATGGAAACATAACGACGCCATTTCCTCATATTCTGTCGTATACTTCAGCGCTCCACGATTGTGTTCTGTTTGCAAATCACGTAAGCATAAGCATGAAAGTTTGGAGTTTGAAAACTTCCATGTTAACGTCTAACGGCAATGTTAATGTCAGTGTTTATGTGAATCATTGTGAATAATCCCATTTGGTAGCCTGGCCGCTAACTTCTGTGTTTATGTTATGGTTATGTTTATTTGTCATTGTGAATGGGCCTTAAGTATGATTTCAGCATAAAAGCAGTAAAAAATAAGATGTTTTTTTAGATTCGATAACTACGTAATTAGCTCTCACTAATGATGTAGAAATATCCAAGATTTCTTTCTCAAAACTCGAATAGACTACTTCCCTTGTAAGCAGCATTTATTTGTTTTATATTTTGCATAGTAATATTTGTAATATAATTATGACATGTTTTGTAACAGTATTGATATTTTGTTTACGGTATCGTTTATTGGATTATTTCATGAAAGAATATGATATATGATGTGGCTGACAAGATCGCAGTTTGGGTTTTCTCGAGATTCTCCCGTTTCCCCTTAATAAGCATCAACATCATTTCATCATTCCATAGCTTTCCCCAAACGCCGGCTGCTGGCCTAAGGATAGGCATACGCCAAAAACAGTGCTTCACATTCTGCACGATATTCTTGGGTTACTCAAAATTGCAACGCGTTCAATATCCCGTCGAATCACTGAGGTTCAACTTTCATTTATTTATCCATTTAATTATTAATTTATTTGAGGGAGGTGGGACATGATTGTAGAGACTGGATTAATATTGCTCAGGATAGAGACCGTTGGCGGGTTTATGTGAGGATGGCAATGAAACTCTGGGTTCCTTAAAAGCCATAAGTAAGTAAGTAAGTAATTTAGTTAATTAATTACTTAATTTATTTATTTAATTGCTTGCTTGCTGATATAAGTCAACCTACTGTGGAGTAATTAATTTTTTCCCTATAAAATATGTAACGTTTCAATAAATGTCATAACAACAGAGAAATTGTTATATAATCCACAATTTGGAAGATAGGCAGACTGGGTTTGCAGTAAAAACTTCACTTTTCACAGGCATTTGGTCCCTGCATAAACATCAGGGGTTTTGATATAAGTATATCGACAGGAGTGAAACATTACCCTAGTACAAACCCTAGTAATGCCGCACTTCGATTATTGTGACGTTTTGTTAAGTGATCTAAGTTCTGAACTGTCAGTCAAGTTACAGCGAGCTCAGAATATGTGCGTCAGATACGTGTGCAACATCCGACGATATGACCACATATCACCGTCCTTCACAAGTCTTTCGTGGCTCCGACTTAAAGAACGCAGAACTTTACATTCTTTGTCTTTACTCTTTCGAATTCTGCACACCTTAACACCAAATTACCTTTCGTCTCGTTTCTCTTATCTATATTCTAACCACAACGTAAATACCAGATCACTTATCTGTGGCACGCTAAGTATACCTCTTCATAGAACATCTTGTTATTCATCATCTTTTACAGTATCCACCTCGCGTCAATGGAATTCCTTGTCACAAAGTATTAGGGGCTGCAAGACAATAAACACCTTTAAGAACAGCTTAAAAGATAACCTTATTAGCATTTCACTCCAATCATATTGATTTAAACTATCACTGACTACATTCTTTCTTTTAGACATCATCCTGATTGAGCTGTACTTTCAAAATTGTCTCATAATAATCTCTTTCTATTATCTAATATTATTTGAAATATATTAACATTCTATGTATTTTAGTTTAATTCTGCTACACAGTTTATTTCAGTGTTTAATTAATAGTTCATAGTATTTTGTTGTTTAATTCGTAAAGAACTCTTGTATACATGTAACTCTCATCTAAATCAAATTGTTGAATTCTTTGTAAGTTCATGCATATGTATATATTCTTTTTGCTGGTTGAGTGGAAGAGAAGGCCTTATGGCCTTAACTCTGCCAGCTAAAATAAATCATTATTATTATTATTATTATTATTATTATTATTATTATTATTATTATTATTATTATTAATGGAGGGATGTCCTTAAACTTTCGGTAGGTGCTGTAGATTTACGTCAGTTTGAACATTAATTCCTGGAGATGTCTTTAAAAACTAAAATTTTACTCTGAAATAGTTTTCAACTTCTGAAATAATTACGTAAATAAAAATTAATTGTTCTAAAAAAAATTGGAAACACGATGCTTCGAGCATATTACCTACATTGTACAGTGTGAACGATAAGTAATGCCATTAATTTTATAGAGTTGTTCCTTTAATATATTTCAAACAAAAAGTTTTAATACAATTTTGTTCATATTTGCTTCATTTTCAAGATAAAACTTATTTTATATCAAACATTTCATAGAGTGTTTCAAGAAAGCCACTGATTCAATTCTCAATGGCAATGCATTTTCTGACCTTCAATAGAGCAGGCTACCAGATAATCATACCGTAGTTGACATCCCTGGCATGGAATACTGATACGCCGCAAAGAATACTGAAAACAAAAGTTTGGTTGCGGATATGAGCGGGGTTCAGCAGAGATGGTGTTGTGAATTTTCGTAATCAGCATGTGTGGGCTAATGAAAATTCCCATGCAGTTGAAGAAACAAGGCATCAGCACCGATTCTCAATCAACTTATGGACAGGAGTTCTTGACGATAGATTAAGAGCCATACGTGCTACCACAGAGATTAACTGGGGCTCGTTATCAGGACTTTCTGACTTCATGTCAGCAAAGATTACAGATGTGTTCATGCATGATGGCACACCAGAACATTTTTTTCCGCAACGAGCGTGAACATCTGACGCTGACATTTCAGGACGCCTGGATTGATTGGGGAGGCCCCACACCTTGGCCTGCTCGTTCCCCAAACCTAAATCCCCTAGACTTTTGGTTATGGTCAATTTCAAAGAGTGCGTGATTCCTTACGCCGAAGGGCAGATGGGCATTGCCATGAATGGACGTCACATTGAGCACCTCCTATGAACAAGTATACAGATCTCAGGAAGTATGTGTTGTAGGACCCATGTTTATTAGACATTATTTTCTTGTTTTGATGCATACTAGCACCTCCTACAATATTTTAACACCCTGTGTAGATCGTATGCAGGAAAGAAGGAGAAGACAGGAAATAGGAGGATTGGGAAATGCTGGGTTTGTAGTGAAAGACCTGTCTTTGGCAGAAAACTATGAATGAATGAATTAAAAGAAAAAAATATGGGCCTGTATTTTTTTAACTTGCGTTATATAGGATGAATTTACTTTCAGATACGGAATTTGAAGAAAATACACTGAGTAGTTCACGAGAAATCGGTGTACAGAGACACAGACAGATGGCATGCCTGCCAAAAGGATTCTAATGTATCAGAGATTCTGCGAACTTCTTTTCTTCAGCATAACAGTTCTTTCTTTTATATATTTTGAGTTGAAAGTAAAATTAACACCACTCGATTAATAGACATTAAGAAATTCACTGCAATGTATTATTCATAAGGCTTCTGTAAGAATGTTGAATATTATAATCTGTGCATTCAGAAGCTTCCTGGATTGAATACAAACTACCTGAGAAGGCAGTCTGCATTTAGGCATTATAGTGTGTTGTTACGTGTTCAAACAAACTCCGCCTCCAAGGAGGATACGTGTGTCGAGGAAGTGCGGTAGTTGACGGTCGGAACGAGCGTGGGAGCAAAAGGTAAGCGCCGTAATCTCAGTGGCAATAACTGTGATCGCGGCAAAGAAGGGGGAGTGGCGTCCATTTCAAACGAGAGGAAAAGAGGTGGCATCCGACGTCATTAAGCATGGCTCCACAATCAGCGTATACGTCAGAGTACCATATAACCAGACTCAGCGTGCGTACCACTGTACCATTCATCCAGGAGTCTCCAAGAGCTGCGAATCTGGCTACCTGCAGGTCGTCAAGGCACACGTGTTGGTCTACTCTCTCCATTCACTTCGGATCGCCAGCTCCTCCGGTAGCGTAATGCAATCGTCGAGTATCTTCTTTGTACTGAGCTTTCTGCTTGCGGCGGAAACTGCTCGTATACCAAGGTTACCCAGATCTGTGGAATCCGATGAGGAGATATACGAAAAGCTGCTAGACGAAATTGACAAGATATCTAACGGTAAAAAGAGGCTTGTTAAGGAGTTCGTAAAGGATTCACACTGTCCCTTCCAAGTGCTCAAGGTGAATAACTACATGCGCGTCGTTTGCGACTTTCTTCGTCTGCAGAACTGCACAAAAAACGCAACGGAATGTGAGGACCTCAAGGGCAACTGTTACCAGGCTTACATGAAGGCAGTGGATCTGCGGCCTTCGGACGTCGCCAAAACATTGAACGAGAATGCGCTTGTGGAAATGGGGTGCATCTATCATCCTAAGGCAGTAGGTGCATCGCAAGAGACAGATCTTCCTGATCAAATTCAATAAGGTACGATTTTTTTAATACACTGTAATAGTGATTAAATTACATCAGTTAGGTCAGATACAACAGTGTTCATGAAAGAGATAGTTATATACAGTAGAAGTAATTTAATACAGTTATATGAACACATTTTAATGATTAATAAAATCGGTTAAAAACCAGACATGTTTCGGAGGTATGCTCCTCCATCTTCAGTGGTAGTACCACGACGCTGGTACAGATGTTCGACCGCGTAACGTAGCTTAAGGAAGACTGACTACATCATTTACATAATAAGTATGCATCACCAGCTTATTGACCTGAAGGCCACGTAAGGGTATATGTACGTGAACGACCACAATTATTATCAGAAAATACATGCTCTAAATTTCTTAAATTTTATAAGAAAATGAACTCACAATTGGACAAAAATTACAAGGTACCACAACAAGACTTATTAGAACTTAAATATCTGATAAAAGTATAAAAAAATTACTAATACTATTTTGCAAACCAGTTTTATCAGAGTATGAAAAAAAAATCTGCAGTTACATCATTTGGTAACTATAACATCGTTATGGTCTCTCTGACATCTTTAATATTTTTCCTGCATGTAATAAACATTTATTTCTGAAAAGTAGACTACTCTCAGACATGTAGGGTTGTTTATTTTAATACAATTAATTTTTTATTTGTCCTATATAAAATATATTGAAATTTGCATAATGTTTGTGACCTAATTTTTCTATTTTCAGAGAAATGGGCATTACTGTAGTCTGCCTTTTGCATAAAAGCATGTTAAATCAATGAACAAAATTTCAGAATTATATCTGAAATGGTTGTGGAGTTTTGAAATAATATGTGTAAAAATTTTCAAATTTTGGAAAATTTAATTTAGAGTAGGCCTACAAAGTGAATTCTTAAAAATATTATTAGTAATCTTTTTTTTATACTTTTATCAGATATTTAAGTTCTAATAAGTCTTGTTGTGGTACCACATAACTTTTGTCCAATTGTGAGTTCATTTCCTTATAAAATTTTAGAGACATACAGCCTGCATTTTCTGATAATATTTGTGGTCGTTCATGTACATGTACCCTTAAGGGCTTAGGTACAGCTTACAGCAGTAAAATTTTGGAAATATTCAACATTTTTTCCTCCATTGCTGTATCCTGTACAACAATGAAAATTAGTATGTCTACAACACTGTCCTTCTGCTATATGAAAAAAATATTTTTTACGATTAAAAATAACAAATTTATATTTTTGTTTTTAAAATTCAGTTCACTGTGCAATGATGAAACTTTTCTCACATAACTAAAAAACTATCCAATAATCTATGATGTTTTTTTTTTTGTTTATTTATGCATGTCATATCTACAATATGATGAAAGATCATTTCTCTACCTTTGATAGATTGTCTGATAAAAAAATAATTCATTTAAAAATGGTCAAATATGAGTATTTTCTTCTAACACAAAATAAAAAAAAAATATTATTTATTAAGGAATGTAGTTGAAAGAGTATGATATTTTAAACATGAGTTTCAGCAATAAAATAGAAGAGAGAGAACATGAAAAATTAACAAGTTTCTGAGTTATGAGGGAAAAGCTTCATCACTGCACAGTGAACTGCTACTATTTTGAATTTTGAAAAAAAAAATAATAATTTTTTAAATCGTAAAAATATTTTTTTCATAGAGCAGAAGGACAGTGTTTTACACATACCAATTTTCATTATTGTACAAGATACAGTAATGAAGGAAAAAAATGTTGAATATTTCCAATTCCAAATATTTTACTGCTGTAGGCTGTACCTAACTCCTTAAGGAATTAATTCATCGTCTTCAGACGGTTCGTAGTTAGGTATGGTATTATCATAACAAAGCACTAGACTTTATTCTCAGGTATCAAAGTTATCAGGGTCATCACAAAAAATCTCCATAAAATATATGTAACTTCACAATCGCATCATAATACTGGATTGTGTGATGAATTTATTTCTATATTTATTTATTTAATTACTGATTATTGAAATGCGTGAAGTTATTTAGTGACTTAAATTTAATTCATATTGAATGGAAACTTATCTGGGTGTTCCCACACATCAATATTTGATGTGAGTTTTACTAGAAAGTTTATGTAATCACAATTGAAGACCTCCTCTGAAAAAAGAATGTAACGCTGAATTATTGAAATATGTGACTTAGATGGAAAAGTAATTTTGAAGCTTTCATTTATAACAATAAATTATTGCATTTTCAATAGCTGAATAAACATATATTCTCGATTAGTCAAATGGTTCTATTAGTACATATAGGTCAAATGAAATATGCCCCTGAAATTATTTTAATTTCTTATAAAATATGAATTATAGATTTTTTGGTTACATACTTATTTCGTGGAGGTCTTCAATTATTAAAAATACAAGATGATGGACAATCATTTGTCACTACCTGTATCGTTTCCATCAATAATCTCTGTATGTAGTTTCTAAATCATATGTTGTTTTTTTTTTCCAGAGGTTGATATAACATTTACAATGACGGACAAAAAATTTGAGACACTTATATTTTACTTTGTATTTGAATCACAATATTGAGAAAACCTCATATGTCCATTTTTTACGAAATTGAGTTATACATGATTTCGTATTCTAAACATGTAGGTAGACTCCTGATATTATGAAGAGAAACCCCACATATTCCCATTAACATTTATTTTAGCTAAAGTGTTGAGAGAAAAATAATTTGAGCACAAATCTAGGACCTGAGATGTTTTTTGTATCTCCTGAAAAGTTTAGTTTTCTAGACATGTGAGTTTCTAAAAAATCTGGTTCATTTAATATGCCGCCAATATGTTTAAAATGGTTATAAACGTAACATAGATTGAAAACGAAAATGATTATGACTTCATACCACCAACAATAACATCACAATCTAGATTTGAATAAAATGTTGCTTATATGCAGACTGTGACAACAATGGGCATTATTGTTGGTAATTGTTTGTGTTATGAAGTCATGTTCATTTTCTTTTTTGCATAACAAGATTATAATCTTATTAATCACTACTTAAAACATATTGGTGACCCATTAAATACATTTACAAAGTAAAATTCAACTGTCCCAATTATTTTGTTCGCCAGTGTATAACAATAACAGAAAATATTTAACCATTCATATTTGCAGCTCATATCGCGATGTGCATCAATCTCGGTTAAAAATGTGGTAACCATAGGTTACGAAACCACGGTTGAAAATTACCCTGGTTAAAATGTTATTTCTGTTCACCATTTATAATCACCGGTTACTTACATATGGTTAGCTGACACTTTTAACCAGGATAAAGTCTATGATGGTATAATGTCTCTACAGAACGACGAAAAAAAGCATTCATATCTTTGCAAAGATAATAGTCAAGATCTAAAAACGACTGCATCGAAACGAACATAATCTATATTTTCACATTACATTTGTTTACCTTTGAACGCTGTTACATTTCTTTGCTTTTCAGTGCTGTTACGTTAAAAGACTACAAAATGAAAAATAAAGAGCAAAAATGATTATATCTCAATGTGAGTCTGAAGTATTGATAGAATTAATTGCTAGATTTAATTATGTTACATTGAAAAAGAAGGAATATTCATAACGAAGAAGGATGAAGGAGATTAGTAGGAATGTGTGTACAATCCAGAGCTCTAATTGGCTAGCTATACAAGGAAACTAAACAATATCCTAAGATCCATCCATAACCTGCCTGCGACGTAGGAAAAGAGAGTGTTTCCTCTTAAAATACTGAAAACATCAGTTGCATAGAATCATAATATAAGCAGTCGATTTATGGCGGAAATACGACTGTTTATATGTTTTTCCTAGTGATCCATTTGTTGTAGCAAAAATGACACGGTAGATTTTGATAAACAGAATCCCATCTGAAATTTTCTGTCACCTAATTCGTCGTAAGATTTCACTCTTTCAACCAATGAAACTTCACGCTACCACCATCCCTATCCAAGTAATAGTTTTAGAAATAATCAGCTGTGGATTTAGCCGCCATTTTGTTTTTCTAGGCCTACTAATCGCTGGTTGTCTCTAACCGCTCGAATATGGCCGGTTAGAGATTACCGTGGTTAACCTCTATATAAGTCCTAACCGAGATCGATGCACCTTAAAGTACTTAACCAATGGTTAGGTGACAATTTTAGCCTGTGGTTACATTAACCGACATTAATGCACGTGATCAATTATGTATTTGTTTTAAAATACGTGAAATTATTAAAGATATTGTGATATTTTCTTCACATGGCTTGAGTAGGCCTAATATACATCTGTGAAATTTTAAATGGCTCACCTGTGATTGTAACTTGCTATTTAGATTACTTATAGGCCTAAATATATTCAATTAAATTATTATACTGTTTTATTGTTATATTTATTTTATTTATTTATATTACTTATTACATATCGTCGTTGTTCCTGCATTAACTCCTATGTGACATATTTATCGATTTTCTGATTTTTTATCTATTAAATAACTTAAATAGTGATACAGCAAATAATAAAATCTCCTCTATGTAATTATATTTCTTTCTTTCGAAAGTGTAAGAATTCACAATCTGCTATGTACCACTGCCATAGAATGAATAAATGTTTTTTTTTCTTCGTACTGAAAATTTTTATATTTTGCACATAGGAGTTTTTGCAGGAACAACGACGATATTCTTCTGAGTCCTGGGATAAATGATTATGATATAAGATGTATAGTATAATATACCTGCTTTTGTGTCCTAACTGTAACCTGCAGAATTTTTTCAGCATTTTTCCTCATGTCAGTGACTACTTTTAAGAAGTGTAAATTATATTGAACTTCAAAAATAAAACAACAAATGTCTCAGGACTCAGGAGGTTATACATCTCATTAGTCTGTAGAATTTTTGCATATGAATATATATCTTGAATTTAATTGAATCATCTTGAATTATAGTTTTACAGTTCTATAGTACCGGTATGTGAAATTGTTAAAGATATTGTGATATTTTCTTCACATAGCTTGCACAGGCCTATATAGCTCTGTGAAGTTTTAAATGGCAAACCTGTGATTGTAACTTGTTATTTAGGTTAATTATATATGTAATTAAATTATTGTATTTTTGTTGCTGTATTTATTCCATTTATTTGTATTATTTATTATACATACATCTCATTTTCATATGAGTATACATAATGAACCGTAATGTCATTAATTTAAAGGGGTTATTGTTTGAGATATTTCAAATAAAATGGTTGGATACAATTTTGCTCGTTTTTGCTTCATTTCGAGATAAAAATTGTTTCATATGAAACATTTCATAGCGTGTTTTGGGAAAACCAATATTGAGATAAATTTAAAAGAGCAATATATTAGATAAATTTAAAAGAGCAATTTATTATGATAATAAACTGATTAAAATAATTTTAGTTTTATTTTCAGAACAAAAGTTACATTTGTTGAACTGAACTGGACAAATGTAACATTTTAAAATTCTTTTTAGAACGAAAAGTTACATTTGTTCGGATCAAATTTCTGCTCATTTAAAGAACTAAAGTAAAATTCTTTCAAATATTTACTATCATAATACACTGCTCTCTTAAATTGACTGAACATATTGGGAATTAATTCAGTGGCTTTCCCAAAACACTCTATGAAATGTTTCACGTCTTTGTTCCTGCAATAACTCCTAACTGCAAAATATAAAATTTTTCAGTAGGAGAAAAAAACACATTTATTCATCCTATGGCAGCCGTACATAGGAGATTGTGAATTCTTACATTTTCGAAAGAAAGAAATATAATTGAGGACAGTTTTTGCAAAACTTGCTAACTGCAAAATTTGCAAAATTGAGATTTTGATGGATTCGTTAACATAAGGCAGGCCTCTACATGATGTTCAAAGCGTCTTAGTAAAATTTGATTATTTCTCTTCATTGTAGTGTGTCAAAGTGTGATCGTTTTTCCAAAACTTGCTTTCTGCTATAGTGAGACATACAGCAAAACTTGCTTACTATAGTATTCTGTCTTTCCTGTAAAATTTAGTATTTTTCAGTTAGCAAGTTTTGCAAGAACGGTCCTCAATTACATATAGGAGATTTTATTATTTGCTGTATCACTATTTAAGTTATTTAATAGAGCAAAAATCTGAAAATCGATAAATATGTGACATAGGAGTTATTGCAGGAACAAAGACGATATCGCGGAAAGGAAGCAAAAACGATCAAAATTGAATTAAACTTTTTTATTTGAAATATCTCGCAAAATAACCCCCTGAAATTAATGACATTACATACGGTGCATTCTGTATATCTTAAATTTATTTGAATCATCTTGAATTTCCAAACTAAAATAAGACATATTGTAATGTGCATTTCTGTAATGAAAGTCAGAAACAACTTCTTTAGAGAGAAGAATTTGATTAAATCATCATCACAAGGATCCTGAATGCAGAACAATTATGTTTTCAAGTAGATTAATTAAAAAAAAAATACTAAATTTTGGATCTGGTATTAGCTTGATGACAAAATTATCTTTCTTGAAAATTTAAATGATATTGAATGATACATAAAGAGACCCTAAGAATTTGTAATAAGATGTTTTGTATTTGAAATACTTGGAATTTTAATTTCACTAATAATCAGTGGCGTAGCATGACATTTTGAGCAGGGGAAGCTAATTCAAGTTGTCTTTCATGCAATGTGAGAAAACGTATTACAAAAATATAGTTTTTAAATAAATAGTAGTCAATGTCAAGTCAGCAGTCAAAGATTGGTTGGAACCTCATAAGTAACACCAATAAGGCATGACCTCAAATGATACTTAGTAAAATATGATTTCACGGTTTACACATATCTCTTAACAAATAGACACGTATACGTGTAACATTAGCTCACTCCCTGCCATACTTAGAGAAATCACAATATTAACGGTCAATAGATACAGTATTAGTATAATTACGTAAGTATGCATCTGTCTTTTGGTTGTGTCCTTCATTGACAGGAAGGGAGTCGGTCATTTGTTTTTTAGATCACACTTTTGTTCGTAAGTCAGTCTTGATAATGGAATTGTCCTAAAAATTCAAGTAAATTGGTGTCAGGAACTGTTATTTTACTCATTATTTATTATATCAGCCACAATGCACACTAACACTTCAACTGAACACAACCGACGAAAAGGGATAACTCGGAAACTACTTATTTTCAATGCCAAAGCTAGCTTCTTGAGAGCCTTGCGACCAGGATAGTTTAGTTAGAAAGGGATGGAAAATCTGCGGGGTCGGTTACACAGAAGAATGAGTGTAAGAAACCAGTCTGCTTGGAAGCTGGTGTGTGCAGGCTTCTTGTTTACTGCTGCATCACAAATCATCGTGAGCTGCCGCATCACAATATTTAACGCGTAAATATAAATTCTATTAAAATTAATAAATAATTTTGTCCATAGACTGCAGGTTTATTATGAAATTATTATTAACTGGGGAAGCTGAGCTTTTTAGCTTACATTGACGCTACGCCACTGCTAATAGTTGGTAGGTAGATTGTGGAAGGAACCTCTCGCTCCAAATAACATACCTTTGACGAACCACTGATTAACAGGTATGTTGTATTTAGAAGAGAGGAAAGGCAGGCATGGTTTATATATTTCTTGTTTTTCCTTGTTGACCTCATCCGCTTGTGAGAGGTTTCTCTGAAAGCGAATGATTGGATTTAAATACCATGGTCTTATCCTTAACCCTGTCAATGGCTATGATGTCTATAGCTTTAGTGAAGACGCTACGTTTTACTCCGCTAGCATAGCCTATGTTTTGTTAAGTGGACAATTCCTAATCTGATTCTTATAAAATTTGATTAAAAAGACAATATAAATATTTAAGAGTTGAATTCTGACTATCTTACAATAAATGCCTATGTTATTTATAGATTACACTGAAATGTAGATAAACTTTGAGAATGCCTCAATTAGGATTATCTTACTTTTAGTTATAATTTTGACATTCATAGTCCAAATATCAAAATGGAAATTATATTAATTGTGAAAAGACTCTTTTAATAGAGGTATTATAATCAGTTTCATTGTTATAAGTCTACCCCTGATAGTATTACGTCCTTTCTGTATGTTACATTTAACATGTGACATTAAAGTTAAATTTCAAAAGCCGCATTATTGTTGAATTGTAACATTCCTTTGTTTGTTATCAGTTCATAATTTATGCATTATTTGGAGTGTAACATAAAATCTGTAATTTATTCTGTATAATTTATATTAAATATATTATTGAGAAAAGTAAATGGACTTTTAATCAAATTATTGTACCCCAACACTCATGCCCTAGTGCACCAATATCGGTTAGAATGCGTGGTTTGATATCCGTAGTTAACTAATAAAAATACAAACCAATGCACCATCAACTTCACTTGGTTACGAAATCGCGGTTGTCGAGTGTTTATTTCGCCATTATTATTCACTAGAGCAATTCATCATAGTATTCAGGAGGCAGTGACTAGTTGGTTTTTCGGAGCGGTATTATAAAATATTGTATAAATAGTTGCAATTTGTATTTATTCCTGTACATATAAACGTAGGCCTCTTTTCTATTTATAATTCCAGAAGTAAGTACTTATGGAAAGGAAAGGAATGAAAAGAAAGAGAGAGCACCAAATTTCAAGCATAAGGAAATTCATTTTTACTCGATCTTGTTGAGAAACATTATAAAAGGATAATATAAAATAAACAAACTAACGGCGTGATAATAAAACAAAAAGAAGATAGCTGGAAGAAAACGTTGCTTGAACTTTTCGGTGTGTCGGGTAAGTTAATTAAATATACGTACAATTATTTTATTCTATGCTCCATACGTGATGTAGCAACTTTTTTTATCCTATTATTTGTATCTACTTATTTCTCAGGTGTAAAGTACACAAAGAGTCTACAATAATTTTAAACAGACTTTATTTATTTATTTAATTTTATTTATTTATTTACTTATTAATTTACTTATATATTTACTTATTTATTTACTTATTTATTTACTTATGTATTTATTTATGTATATATTTATTTATTTAATCTTAGCTAGAGGACCCTGAAAATCGATAAATACATATTTAAGTAATAGAAAAGTTAAAAGAAATTGTCTCCTAAAAACAACTAAAAATCGCTAAATTGGCAACGCTGCCTATAAGCATAGGAATAAGTTGGAGTTCGTGTGAACATAACCTCAAATAATATTTGTCCACATTCTTCATCACTTAATTAATTTAAATCAAATCTAGACTTCCCAAGCCTCGCTCCTGAATGATCCTTTTTTCTGTCAACATTATTACTTAATAATGTCATATCTTCTAATAACTCACCTTCCATGCCTCTAAATGCTATGATCTAATGCAGTTATTATTACTTTTTGTCTTTACTTCATTCAATCACTCATTAGTAGGCAGAAATTCTTTCGTACTACATACTGTTGTTGTAGTCACCGTATTCTGTCACGTGGCTTTAGGGTATACCGTATGAAGAGACACGTTATTGCAAAAACTCTATATCATCATACTCCATTTGGATTCACTGCCACGGTTAGATACTCAACCGCTCGCACTCGACCGGTTAGTAAATTCTCATGGTTAGTGTGGTTTAACTCGTAACCGAGTTTGGTGCCACAGAAAAACAACATAGTGCGTGGTTAACTAATATTTATTATTTAAACGTTCCTAACCGAGATTGGTGCACTCGGCCGTCACTGACATTCCTTAAAAGATCAAATTGTGTCTCGCTCATAACAACATCATTGGAGACATCATTACTTGACGTGTCTCTGGAATTTATTAGCGACGGAAGGAAAGATGTAGCAGAACATCCTACGCAGTTCACCACGAAATGGAAGAGAACTCTATATTTTCGACAGTTTAACTTCGAGGAGCGATACACTTGCAACTTTATAAGCATTTCAACGTTTCCTTATCCTGATGTAGACCTAATATCATATATTTGAGCCTCTGTGATTTCAACATAAATGATAGATCTATCTACTTTATTACTGTCCACTTTACAACCACTTATTGTATCAAGCCATTTCGTCTACAGAAAATTCGAAATTAAACACGGGTAAATAGTGAATGTGGTTGGAAATTTTCTTTATTAAGAAGAGTCTGTACAACGAATTTTGGACAAAAAAAATCAAATTTTCGTTTTTATCGTTTTTCGGTAGATTAATATGTGTAAAATGATAATTATCATGATTTTATTTCTTCTTTTAGACCTATCTTCAGCAAAAATAAATATATAATTTGTAGTAATCCTTAATGCAAAAAATGTTATCAATGAATTTTTTTTACCAACCGCTCAGTGGAATTTTAAATTTATTTAGCCGGTTGTATACATAAAGGTATGTTACATATGCACCATTTTTTCTACATTTGTATCTTTTATACCTTCTGAGAAAAGTGCACCCAAAATTGAGGAATTTAACATTGTTAAGATATGAAAACTTTGAAACTTTTTTTATGCACTTTCTTATTTTTTATCACATTGTGCACTTTTCTCTGAAAGTATTATACCCAGAAGGCTGAAATTAATATACAATATCAATGTGATAAGTCCCTCGCCGTGGCGTCGTGGTCTAAGGCATCCTGCCTGGGTCTCCCGTTACGGAATGAGCGCTAGTTCGAGTCCTCAAGGGGGAAGAAATTTTCTCATGAAATTTCGGCCAGTGTATGGGACCGGAGCCCACCCAGCATCGTGATGCACATGGGGAGCTACGATAGGTGGCGAAAATCCGGTTTCGCAAACCAGTTATAACGGCTGGGAGGATCATCGTACTAACCACACGATACCTCCATTCTGGTTGGATGATCGTCCACCTCTGCTTCGGCATGTGGACGTAAGGTCAGCAGCCGGCTGGTCGGTCTTGGCCCTTCATGGGCTGTAGCGCCATGGATTTGGATCAATGTGATAGCATTTTACACAGTAGACTAAAAACTTAAGATTATTTCCATCTTCAGCAAAAATTAAAAAAAAAAAGTAATTTGTAGTAATTCTTAACGAAAAAAATGTTATCAATTAATTTTTTTGCCAACCGGTCAGTGGAATTTTAAATTTATTTAGTCGGTTGTATACATAAAGGTATGTTACATCTATGTCCCATTTTTTTCTATATTTGTATCTTTTAATAACTCCTGAAAAAAAATGCACCCAAAATTGAGAAATTTAACATTGAAAGATATGAAGAGTTCGCGGGAAAAACGATGAATGTCACATTTCTGTTAAGGATTAGATAATGATATAATTGAGTCTACAACTGCAAGATGTAGTGCTGTTTCTATAGAAAATAAAGGACAGGATTACTGTATTCGTGGTGATAATTCTCCTTTTTACCATTTTTCATAAGAACAATATTAAATTTCGCAGTGATCCATTGAATTAGATAATGACATCAACCTTAACAAAACTGTGACATTCATCGTTTTTCCCGCGAACTCTTCAAATGGAAGTACAGACTTCCCTTAATGAAAGTGAAACATTTAGGTTATTCTTCTGCTTAAAATTGGAAATTTGATCTTTTACCACTAAAAATAAATAAGTGTTGCAGCTATATTTGTTGTATCTTGAAAAGGTTGTATTCAGTTTGTGTTTCCAGTACTAAACTAATTTACAGAACTAGGAAATAATATAATTTTGTTATGTGTGTCTAAAATTGCTATAATTATTGTACCTTGCGTCATTCTGAAATTCAAATCATTGAGTAGATATCACGACCACCTGCATGAGCCGCCAGAGCGCACCGTGGCAGTGAACTGCTTTTGCAGCGAAACTACAAACAACTTGTAATTGCTGCGGCTGGCTCCGTCTGTCTTTCTCTCTTTTAAGGGTTTTTAGCACTTTGGGAGTACGAGTTGCTCATCCATGGCCATCTGTCCCTAGTATAGTTATTTTGTAAAAGTTATATGTAGCGAAGGGTCTTTGAACTTCAGATGGACATATGGCAATGCACTTTGACTTTCACACTTCAGAATGTAATACAGTACAAGCAGAACCATATACTGCAGTTTTATCAGTATTTTAACATGCTTCCCTTCCCACTCTGGTCCAACTACAATGGCATGGCCAGCTGTATTTTGGCCGGTTGACCTTCTCTTGCGGATTGGCATTTTTTGCTGGATTGCCCCTGCTCACTGCAACCCGAGTAGGTTGTCGGTGCAATGTCATGGACAGAGTTGCGTGTCGGCTGTGCTGCTCACGTCATCAAACCGGATCCATCATCAGCCGCACCACGCATTCTCTCTACCGAAAATGTTCCAATACCATTTCTCTGGTGATCGTCTTTCGTAGCTCAGGAATCCACTTGAATCGTCTTCTTTCCCGATCCAGTTTTATGTTCAACTGTGTAAGCAAGTTTTAATCCTGGTTGAGTCTTAACTCTGCCAGGTTAAATAAAGCCATTATTATTATTATTATTATTATTATTATTATTATTATTATTAAAGATTCGGCTTTCTGTTTTTCTACAGATTTTTTTAGTCTCCTACAATCCAAAAAGGGAGGAAACTCCTAATAACTTTGGTTTTGCAAATCAAGCTTTCAGGTATAACTCCCTGTGAAGTTGATTTGAATAATTTCGAGGGAAATATTGTTCCGGGGCCGGGTATCGAACCCGGGACCTTTGGTTAAACGTACCAACGCTCTACCTGAGTTATACCTGAAAGCTTGATTTGCGTAATATACGTCACAGTTCGTTAACAGAAAACCACAATTTAAGTCACACAGAGTTAGTGTGCACTCAATGTTGGTTGCCTGACGGTTGTCAGCCCACTTTGAGGTCTGTGGATATAGAGGGGCAAAATTGGATCGGTGTCGGGTAGAGTTCCCGGGTAGCTCAGTTGGTAGGAAATATCACGCTTTTGAGTTTGATAATTTTCATTAGGTTTTTGTTTAATCAAAATACAGTAAATTACAGTATTAACAATGAGTATTTTTACTCACGAACTGAGCTGTCCATGTGGACGTATTCATTATGCAGTGTATATTATACTGTGTACAGCACATTAGCGTACAATATAGAGAACGAAGTTAAATTAAAAAATAATCATAATATGGATATTTAAACACATTTTTGAAAATGGTGGCCGTTCATTTCGATACAGCTTCAGTTCTAATGTGCATATTATCGCACTATAGACTATTGCACCTAATTCCAATTACCAGGTTCGTACTTCGTATCAGTAAGTCGTGTTTATTCTGTACCTACTCATTTCTAATATTAATTCAATCTTCATTTCTGCTTTCCGAGAAGATAAAATACTCAGACATGCTAACCGGAAACAGGGTCGTAGAAAGGGGGTTGACAGTTACCCCCTTAACCACGATAAGTTATTTTAAACAATTGTATGGGTATCGTAGACGTCCAATAACAGAAATTAATGTTCTCAGAAAAGAGCTAAGACAGCCCAACAAATCAGCCCTTACAGAGAAGCGAATAGAAGCACGTGGGGAAACCGAGATCATCGACGTAGGCAAATGGACAACAGTACCTGTGTGAAAATGATTCAATATTGAAAGCTCTTTCGTCACTGGAAAACGCGAACATATTTTTGGAACATACTGTTTACTATGACCGTAAGGCTACTATGACTGTATATGCGGTCTTGGTTCTGTGTGGAGGACGGTTGAACTTCATTAGTAGAATGGGTGGGATGAAGTATGTTTCAGGTAAAATAAAAATTGAAGTAAAAATAAAATGATGTCCCTGTATAATTCTGCCACAGAGTTTAAGTAGGACACCTCCAATACAAAATGTTTTTTCTATTAATGATACTTTATTATTATATTATATTATATTATATTATATTATATTATATTATATTATATTATATTATATTATATTATATTACTTTTTACTGGCTATTAAGGAACCCGGAGGCCGCCCTCACATAAGCTCGCCATTGGTTCCTATCCTGAGCAAGATTAATCCAGTCTCTATCATCATATCCCACCCCTCAAATACATTTTAATATTATCTTTACTGTTGATTTTATTCTTTTATGAATAAAGAATCCTGTTCCTAATTGGTGATTATCGTTTCCTTCCCATAATACAACATAATCTCCTATTTGTGTTAAGCCTATGCCGTTCCCATCTAACCTAACCTCCTGTACTCCCACAGAGTCTATTCTATATCTTAGTTCTTTTGCCTAATGTTACCCTCCTGATAGACTTGTAACATAAAGACAAATTTATTCTTTGCAGTCGCCAGAGAATCAGTCCCACGAGGCTTATTTGAAGGATTCGTAACAAGGTGTTTCTTACGGTGATGGGTTGTTGTTCGCCCAACCCCCAAGCTGGAGGACCACCCTTATCGGCTATCCGCGACTGCTTATTCAATATATTCACAGCTACCCTCCATATCTGGATGTCTCGATCCGCAACCGGAGGACGCGCCACGCCGTGATGATAGGGAACAATACATGGACGTTATTATTATTGTTGTTATTATTAACTTACTATTATTACTATCATCATCAATAAAAAATAATAATTTCACTCACGAAGTAAGTTGCTATGCTGTGAGTTTGTTTCAGTAACTGTTTAATTTTTTATAAAGCAACGCAAATTATGCTCAACTAAAGAAGCATGTGTTGAAATTCCCCTGAAAATATTTTTCAGAGCGCTGAAACTGTCAAAGGCCATCTCGCTTCCCCCAACTAACAAGCACGATCAACAGAAAACTTTATTTCGCACCACATTACCAAAGACCCATATACAGTAGAAGTTCTTAAGTTCGACATCCCATAGTTCGACTGTTTACGTAGGAGAATTAGACAAGCTTCTACACGGACACTAAGAAATGGGTTTCCCATTTGAATGGGAATTGGTTCTGTGTCTTGTAGTGATAATTTTGTTAAAGGAAAACAGAATATTTTATTGATTAGGACATCCATATTTAATCACTGATGTTAAATTAATGAACTCTTCTTTTTCTATTTGAGAATTATACCGTTTGTGAGGCGGAACTGTCGAAACCCACTGTGGTACTAGAAGCACATACACAAGTCTCAGGGCGGGCAGGAAATGCGAGTACAGTACTGCATTCGTTGATGGATAACCAAAAGAATTTGTATTGAATAATTTCAAAGTGACCAGCCTGGTATCGATCCCGGGACCCTTATAGCGCACGAATTCTCCCGACTTACCCCAGGAACTGTAAACACCGTCACAATTTTTCCCTTATATACACACAACTCAAATGGGCTGACGGTGTCGTGTATAGTTCTAGGTTTTCAGGTAAATAAGAAAATACCCGGCCCCGGAATACTTTTTTCTTGAAATTATTCAAACCTGCTTTACAGGGAACCTGAAAAGATTTGCATAAGAATTTGTATTCATTTCACCTGCCACACCCACTACCCTTATTGGACTGAATTTTCAATTCTGTTTTGTCGAACTTAGGGAGTCCACTGTATATTGCTCACACCAAGATGCCAGGATGTATTTACGATTATCTTTTTGAAAAAAATGTCAATGAATGGCGTAGATCTGTCTTAATTTAAAACTTTTCCCTTCTTTCAATATAATTTCGTCTCGAAAAAGATACTCTAACAATGCATTTATTACCATTACTGTCATTATTTCTCGGATATCTTCCCATTTCTATTTTTCGGAAATATATATAAACAGTGGACCACACGACGATTCACCACTGTTATTCTCAGCCCATCCCACCCTTGAGACCGGCATTGACAAAAGACAGGGTTCTGAATGGGAGAGGTGAAGACTGATGGGTGGGGGAATACCTGCTAGACCACGAGGCCATAAGAAATGTGCCTCAGTTTCAACTTTCCGAGTGCAACCTTGCCCGTGGAAATATACGAATTGCAGAGGCCAGAACCGGCCGAAACATTTCGGGCCTCAGGAACAAATTTTACTGCAAGTCACGTCTATATACATCACAAAGTTTTCTAGTGCTACACTTCTGTACGGTTCATTGAAATAACTAATATAATAAGTTATATACGACTAAAAACACTAAAGCTGCGGTTTGTTTATGGCGATCATCGCCGGGAGCACATCGCTAGCAATTGTCGCCTGGAGTTGCTAGCAGTTGAAATGAATGCGCACGGTTTCTTTACAGCAGCGGTGGCGAAAATGTAATCGTGCGCCGAGCCACTGTGTAACCTGCAACGTGCATAGCACCTATGGAGGGAGTCGGACACCCGAAGGGGAAGTGAAGCAACTGTCTGACTTATTAACGGATTTTCATTTTCCTTACGTCAAGCACTTAAATATAATTTTATACAGTACAAGGATACAAACTATGTTTAGTACGTGTAACGAAGAAAGAAATGAACAATAACACAACCTAAAATTAACTGTCTTCACAATGTCTCTGCGGCAAAGTTTCAAAATCAGGAATTATGTCACTTACTGCCAGTCGTAGTTGATCACGAAGATATTTGTCTATCAGTCGTGATCTAAATTTGGTTTTCATTATTTTAATTGTTGAAAGTAATTTTTCATAAACGTAAGTTGTAGCGAATATGTTTTCAATAGAGCAAGCGAAAGAACGAAGCTTCGGATATATATTTCTTGGCAAAGATTTGAAAGTTCAACATTTGTCAAGACATCTAGCTTTCATTTGACATCACATAGTAAATCAGCGAATTCAAATTGATGAGTTATTCGTACATCTGCTGAAAAAGAGTCGACGTACAAAGATGATGATGATAACATTAACCTTTTAATGTTTCATGAGTAACAGTATAATGCCGTTTTATGTTAACAATCGGCCTCATAATTTTGAACGAATACACATTTAATATTCTCATCAATTGCAAAAATGGTCCTCCCATAATGGAACTTTCGTACATGGTTTCCATGCCATTCCAGGTAGACAAATACAAATGGAAAGTTTGACGCCAGTGAGTGAGAGGGTGGGGGTCGGCAGAGGTTAGAAAATGAAATGCAGCTATCACTGCGAGACACAATGTTCTTTCGCCACAGCAGCGATGATCGCCAACGTAGATCGTTGGACGCGACGCAGATCGCTGGAGGTTGCTTCTGAAGCAAATTCAGGACGCACATCGCCGCATACATGTTTAATAATCGATATTTAGAGAAGGCCATGTAGAAATATTGAATCGAGTTATGGCAGCAAAACAAATGAGAATTGACAGCGATGTACGCTGATAAAGAAACCACTTCCTGACGATCATCGCCAGCGTTTATAATCGCTGGCGATGTGCGTTCGGCGATGATCGCAGTAAACAAACCGTAGCTTAAAATTTAGAGTTTAAGGAAGTAAAGCGACTGAGGCCCGGCCTCACTTGTCTCAGCCAATCAGCCCCGCTGCGATTTTCCTCAAAGATGGGAATTATGACAATCCTAATCTTACTCTCTCTGAGCGACAGAACTTCTATTTTCTCCCTTCTCCAAAGAAATATCTGGCGATGTGCATTTTCCAACCGGATGTTTGCGACACACAATTAGACTATTGTACGTCATAGAAATTGCGTAACTATAGTTGTCAGAGTTGCAAGAAGTCACTGGTAGTTCACCGCTGTGGAGTAACGGTTAGTATGCCTGACCGTGAAACGAGCGTGCCCGGGTTCAAATCCTGGGGGCAAGTTACCGGGTTGATCAGGGGTTTTCTCTCAATGGAATAAGAGCAAATGCTGGGTAACTTTTGACGTTAGACCTTGGACTCATTTCGCTGGCATTAGAGTAAAGAGGGGCAATTTGAATAATTTCAGACACTTTAGCATTTTTCTTGGAATATACCCACATTATCGGTAATGTTAATATGAACTATTGTACTTACATGCTGACAGAAGCAATAGGCCTATAAATTTTATAAAATGAAAATAACTGTAGGCCTAATTGAAGTCACAATTGAGCCTTTACAATTTGGCCGCACAGTTATACAGATGTGTGAGGAGGATCATGAATAGGGGGCAGATGTTGATGAAAAGTCATCTTATTTTTCACATTATGACGATGCTTATTGATATAGAAATCCTTTCTATGTTAATATCAACGTAAAAATGTAATTTCTTATATTGCATTTTTTTTACGTTTTTGAACTATTAGGTTGTTTTTATAATTTTTTTGGCATATTTTGGTCATTTCTTAATACTTTGGAGAACTTCTAGATCATTTGAAATGCATTTTTAGTTGGTTATTTAACGACGCTGTATCAACTACGAGGTTATTTAGCGTCGATGAGATTGGTGATAGCGAGATGGTATTTGGCGAGATGAGGCCGAGGATTCGTCATAGATTACCTTGCATTCACATTACGGTTGGGGAAAACCTCGAAAAAAACCCAACCAGGTAATCAGCCCAAGCGGGAATCGAACCCGCGCCCGAACGCAACTTCAGACCGGCAGGCAAGCGCCTTAACCGACTGAGCCACGCCGGTTGCTTTGGAATGGATTTTACTTTGTTTTTTTGCCGATAGATCTTTAAATCATTTTCTAACCAAATAGGTCAGTAGTAATTACCTACTGAATAAGTGAATAACAGTGAAGTTTGAGTTTTATAGTTTGGAACAGACTCTAAAATCCATCCCTCATTCGACTGAAGGCTTCATTTCATACAACGGAAGTAATATAAAATGCTTGACAGCAGCTTAGTTTAAGTGAGGACTTTGACCGGTACTGTTCTTTTGTCGATACGAGGTTGTCTTTAGAATTTATGTTTGGAAGGGGGGAAATTTTCACCATGTCCTGGACAGGACGTTGTGTCCTCAACATAGTTCGGAAGGGATGTCTACTGTAGTACACAGTATTTTTAACACAAAGATTGTAAGAATGCACGCTGCACCCACAATTTGTTTTGTCATTCACACTCCCTCATCTGGAAGATCTGGTAACAAAAGTGAAGCGCGGAAGGAGGAGGAGACGGAGAATGAAGGCACTGACATGGACCACCCTTGATTGAAACACATGTAAACCCTCATTAAAAATTAAATTTTTCCTTAAAACCTTCATTTTATTGCATGTTCTTTTCCTTTATCTTAGAAAAATTCCAGGAAGTTGCCTCCTCTCTCCGAGATTTGCAGGGCAGTCATTGAAACAAGGTGACTGATTTTTAAGAAGTTGTGGTACGAGTAGCTACGATGAATAATATTTAAATGTCATTTTCTTTTAATTTCATGTCATTTTTCCATTAGTTTAAGGGAATTTTAATGATCATTTTAAGTAGATTTTTAGGTCCTCAACATCCGCCCTCTAATCATGAACATTGAATTCAGAACTTGATTTCGTTTTGTTTGTGCTTATAATTGATGACGTAATCATTCATTCATTTATTTATAATCAGGACGCGGATTTTGATGATCTAAAATGTCTAAAAAAATGATTAAAAAATTGTTGCCTTCATTTTAAGGTATGGCAATAGAGCACAGTTCTTACTTCTGTAACGTTAGAACTGAAATTAAAACTAATATTAATTTAAACTTGCGAATTTTTATGTTCTAGGAAAGGGTAAGCATAAAAAATATTACCTTATGCTGAATTATTGCAGTAGGTAACCAACAGCATGCGCAGGTTCTCGAAAGTTTGAGAACGGCTGTTGTCGGAAAGCACATTTTTGTACTATGACCCTCCTTTCCACATCCGCTGATACAACTGGAACACATTTGAAATGCGCTAAATCACAGCCAATGAGATCCTCTTCAATGCAGGAAGTATCAAATGCTTCACAAAAGTCTCTGTAAAAATCTGACGATTTAGTCTCCTTCATGGATACACTTTGTTGCCGTAAAAGTTGCGTGGATTTCTTCCAACAGCATGTTGCAGGTTCTCGTAAAGTTTGAGAACGGCTGTTGTCGAACAATGACTTTTTTTCACTGATGACCCTCCTTTCCACATCCGCTGATACAACTGGAACACATTTGAAATGCGCTAAATCACTGCGCATTTTCTGACCTTCTTCAATGCCAGGAAGTATCAAATGCAACGCTAAATGGTAAAAAGACGAAGTCTCCTTCATGGATACACTTTGTTGCCGTAAAGTTAATTTCTTCCAACAATCTGTTGGATTCTCGAAAACAGTTTGAGAAACTGTCAAATGGACGTGAAATTTTTGTACTATTATTTTTACATCCGCTTCAACTGGAATTATCATTTGAAATGTAAAACAAAATCACTGCTAACACTGATTTCTTAATATTGCACTTGTGTTTTAAATCTTCAATAACATAAAAATTGAAGGAATTTAGTCTCCTTCATGGATAATATTATGCTGTAAAAGTGGATGAAACATTTCGTTCATAAAGAAAGTGATATTCTCAAAGAAAGAGTTTGAGAATGGCTGATAAGTTGGAAAGCTACATTTTGGTATCTTTAGCCTTACAAAATAATCAATAAACTGGAACAAAACATTTGAAATACGCTAAATCACCTAGGTACTGATCCTCTTTTAGGAAGTATCAAATATTATATAACAAAACTCTTAAATTATGTCTCCTTCATGGATACATTTGTTGCCGTAAAAGTTGAGTGGATTTCTTCAGAATATTAAATTATTTTCTCGAAATTTGAGAACGGCTGTTGTAGAAAGCTGACATTTTTACAACACATCCTTTCCACATCTTTTGCTGATACAATGGAACACATTTGAAATTTGTTAAATCATTGCCAAAGATCCTCTTCAATGCAGGAATATCAAATTTTCACATAACTATCTTCTGTAAAATATCTGACGATTTAGTCTCCTTCATGGATACACTTTGTTGCCGTAAATAAATAGGATTTACCTCCAACAAAATGCGCAGGTTCTATCGAAAAGTTGAGAAAAACGGCTTTTGAATAAAAAAATCAAACTTTTGTAAAATGAGCATTAACATTAAAACTGGAACACATTTGAAATGCTAAATCACTTCAAGGAAATCTAAAAATTCAACATGGAATATCAAATGCTTCTACATAAGTTCTCTTAAAAATCTATTGAATCAGTCTCCTCCCTGAATACTTTGTTGCCGTAGCTGCCGACCAAGAGGCATTTCTTCTTACTTTCGAGTTGTCTACCCCTTATCGCGATCCACATGTTGCTGAACAGTGAATTTTCTTTCAGCTGCGCTTGCTTTGTTGGCATCAGCTTGACAAAATAATCTAGTATATCAGTCACGAAGCTCAATACGAAGAGAATATGCATCCATAGATAGTTGCTAACCACTAGAATCGCTACTATCGCCTCATCACATACAATGTGAAACAGTACTGGCACAGTCTATTGTTCCTATACCTTGACCAAAACTATTTCAAGACTTCCAAAGTTTACAAGAAGGGGGACAAGATTTGTCGGGGATGTAAAGGTCAGAGCGCTGCCGATAGACTACGTGTAATGAACGGCTGACATCAATGAATCATTCTAACCAACTTGTTTATAGGCAAAAAATTGGTGTACATTATTACTTTTATTAGTCTATTATTACAATTATTGTTAAATTATCATTATTATTATTATTATTAGTAGTAGTAGTAGTAGTGAAAGCATACATGTTGTAGTAGTAGTATTTTCAATGTAATGCCGTTATAAAAGCAATTCGAAATGATTGATAAACAAATAAAAACAGGTTTAAATTTAGCACTTTTACATAAAGCCTATAATTTATTTTATTAGTGTTCGTATTCTTCAATGTAATGTTGTTAGAAAGACGTTTAAATTTAAACTAAAAATATTTTGATTAATTTTTGCGGATTTTTCTTTTCCAATATCGGTGAAATGTTGTTTCTCAGTAAAATAATTTTAATGGAAGACCTGAATTGGCTAACATTCCAATTGAACGACATTTTTCAGCCAAACGCAAAAAACTATGACTCTTTAACGAGGCACTGAAACAATATTTTTGTTCAAAAACACAAGTTTAAAGTCGGACTTAGGATATTCTTTTTAAAAACTCTAGCAGAAAAAAAACACACACTCCAAATGACAACGAAGATAATAGTGTAATATAATTTAAACACAATAATTATCGATACACTAAAACAATAATAAAACTAAATAATATTTTTAATTCACACAAAGCACGCGTTAACCAGCCAACCCAGTCATTCCGGGCACTGGTTTGATGAGTAAGGCCGTGGTATTCAACTTGGGCTGGAATAGGTCAAATCTTTAAACATGGCAAACCGTCCCTTACCATGAGTTTTTTAAAACATTGGTTTATTTGAATGGTTGAACAAGGTAACATGCTAAAGGCGCCATTTGAAGGTATAAAAATGTTTTGTAGATCTGTGACATCTCATCAATGAAATCTTCGTCTGAAAGCTTTTAACAATATCTGTCGACACAAATTAATTGATTCTTTCCTTAAATGATCTCAAATTTAAAACTTTAAAGATGGCTGAATAATCCTTGAAAAGTGAACGTTCCTCAATCAATGTAATCAACTAGTTCTGTGACTGTGAAAATAATTGTGAATAAATATTCACGACAGAAAATAACTAAAAGAACTTTTCTAGGCTTTCAATCAAAGGATATAATGTAAGAAACATTGTCAAAATGCATGTACGAAAATCAATTTTTTACTACAGTAACCGGTTGGAAATAGGAGAATTGGTAGCAGTGACAATAATTACAGCTGAAGGTACGGTCACACGTCGCTACAATGCTTTGAAGCGTTGCAGTACAAAATCTGCGCATACATTTACTCTATTTAATGTCGACTAATTTGAATATTATATCAATCTGTAGATGAACTAATAATTTCAGGCTGTTCGACACTGCTTGTCTTTGTTTAAATAATTTCTGCAAACAAACAAAGAGCATCACCTCATCTTGAACATAAGAAGTCAAGAGTCTAGTCAACCTGAAACTTAGAACGACTTTTTGATATCGGTTTTGTTGAAACTTTTGTGTTCGACCAGTGACTTGTACCCGTGCCAAATGTGCCTCTGATACTTTTACGGGTTTGAATGTATTTTAATGTTAGATCACTGATGAAAATGGCTTTATTTTAGTTATGGCTAAATGAAACAATGAAATTTTCTGAACACCAAATTTTTAATTTTCTGTGACAGTTTCAAAAATAATGAATCAAATGCTTGTCACGTGAATATGCTGTTGGTTATCATTTAAGTATATAGGCGTTTTTAAAAGCTTTATAGTAAAAATAATGCCAATTTCTGAATACTAGTTAGACAGAAAAGCAAATTTAAATAGATAATTTATTTTGCATGAGAGAATAATGCGAACTTAAGAGAAAATGTATATTGAGAAGGTCAAAAGGAAATGCGAAAACGACCAAAAAGGACTTATGACCGGTTTTTCCAAATTGTCAGAAAATTTAACGACTGTTAAACTCTAAACAGTTTGTTTATTAATAAAATTGTATGTTTTCAACACCAGTTTGGTTTAACAGATTGTTAACAGTTTGTTAATTTTCAATGTAGGATTTCAGGCAGTTAACTCGTTTAACAGTTAGTTAAATATGGCCGATGTCTCCACAGCTGTTCGAACAGAAGTTGCGAAATTAATATTTTGTGTCTCCCTCTGTAGGGAATGTTTAGCATATGACTGGTAATATAACATTTAAAAAAACACTTTGGACTGTTTAAATACATCAGTGTTATTTTATTTATTTCGTATTTCGTATCCATAATAGCAATGAGGAAATATAACCTTACTTTGAAATTATTATTCAGCACGTCACCTACAACTTTCATTTGTCAACTGTTTACGGAGCGTGGCCTACTATAACAGGTTGTCATTTTATGCAAATTTCATGACTCACTCTATAATATAGAATTTAAAGAGTAATTTTAGCCAATCAAAAATTGTCTTACATGTGTAGAATCATTACCAACTGCTGTTGAGTAGTTAAAATAGTGCTAACAGACGTTATAGTTAAGTGTTGGTTATCTTAAACAAAATTATGTTGTACAAATGGAAAATACATTAACAAAGCGTTAAAAATAAACAGACTGTTAATTTAACATTCGTTAAGCAAAATTAAACATGACTTGGACAAACTGGTCATTAATACTTGCAAAAAATACCTAAAACTTCAAATACAGAAAATATGACGAAACAATGCACAATAGAATTAATATTTTTATAACTAGAGGTTAGTGTTCAGGATTTTAATACTTGAGAGCAATGCATACTGTATGAGGAAAAAGGATGACGTCATCGAAATCCGGGTCCTGTTTATAACGCTTTAAGATCTGTGGTCATGTTGCGTGTATAAAATCTTTGAATATACTCGTATCAGTAGACCTTTTTTTTACTATTGCTGAGTTCCTGTTTCTATTGTCATGTGTGTTATAAATGGTTTGTGTTCATGTATTAATAAATGATTTCAGATTTTGATTAATGTTTATGATATTGGTGATGAATCATGTAATTACGTCTATGTAAATTTCCAATCCGGATTTTGCCTTTGTGACTGAGAAAAACCATGAAAACCCCCCAGACAGATTGGCTGACCACGGGGTTTTGAACCCAGGACCTCTCGAATACGAGTTTCAAGCGAGTCTTAAATGTCACCGTCTAAGTCAACTCGCTCGGTCGACATAATTTTTATTCAATTTATTCCACGACTAATTTTGCCAATTGAAAGCTCACTTTAAATTTGTCATCGAATTCAATGAACGGATTTCTTCGCTTCTGAAAAAAAAGGAGGAGCACGGTGAAATTCAATACCATCATCAAGTGAGATTCAGAATAATCATAAATATGGAAATAAGTATTCATTCATTCATTCATTATTGTTCTGCCCAAGAGCAGGTCTTGCACTGCAAACACAGCATTCTCCAATCTTTCCTATTTTCTGCCTTCCTCTTTGTCTCCGCAAATTATCCATACATCTTAATGTCGTCTACCATCTGATATCTTCTTCTCCCGTTCACCATTCCTTCAGTGCATCCTTCAGTAAGCAGTTTCTTCTCAGCCAGTGATCCAGCCAATTCGACTTTCTCTTCCTGATCAGTTTCAGCAACAATCATTCTTCAGCCACTCGTTCGAACACAGCTTTGTTTCTTATTCTGTCTGTCCACTTCACACGATCCATTGTTCTCCATATCCACATTTCAAATGCTTCTATTCGCTTCTCTTTACTTAGTCTTAATATCCATGTTTCTACTCTATACAATGCCACACTCCACACAAAGCACTTCACCAGTCTCTTCCTTTGTACGAAATAGGTAGCCTATATGAATTTGTAATTTTGAAACATGGTTTATTTAACGACGCTCGCAACTGCAGAGGCTATATCAGCGTCGTCGGTGTGTCGGAATTTTGTCCCGCAGGAGTTCTTTTATATGCCAGTAAATCTACTGACATGAGCCTGTCGCATTTAAACACACTTAAATGCCATCGACCTCGGCCAGGATCGAACCCGCAACCTCGTGCATAGAAGGCCAGCGTTATACCAACTACGCTACCGAGGGTGACAAATTTGTAATTTAATTTAACTTAGAAATATTATATAAAATATGTACAACATCATTTCATTACAATCGAAACTTCAAAATTAACTAAATCTGTCTACAGTAAGTACAAGGAAAATAAGTTTCATTCATAACTTAATGTATAAGGAGATTATTTTCTTTACTTTACTTTCGGAAATAATTTCTCTAAACTTTAGTTAATGTGAATAACGTAAGAAGATTAGTCAATTGTACGGGATGGCCCAAAAATCACTACGCATTTTGAACTTAGATTATATTTTTAATCTCCTCGTGGATTTCAAATTTCTGATAATTTGTTACTAACGTAAATACTAGAGTGCATTGCTATACAATCAATCAAGCAACTGTCAATAAAGTATCATTTTACCGTTTGATCTGTTTTTTTTAATGAGTAGTGACTTTGGGGCCATCCTGTATTTAACTTAACGTTAAGGCGAAATAAATTGAAGTAAGTTTTTATACAACTAAAAATACGCAGTTTAGTATAACTGAAGATTAAATTGATTTCCTAATCCGAGGTTAATTATTGTTTATATAACTGACCCGTTAAACTTACTTTAAGATTACAATAATAATTATTAAACTATTGTAACTACAATAAAACACGTGAGATACCGTAAAACGGGGCTATTTTGCTCTGATATTTAAAAACATTTAAAATAAAATAACTTATGATAGTAAATACAAGTAAATAGTTTAAAATTTTCAGAAATTGATGCAGTGATTCACTACTTTAGGTACTAACTTTAATTACTTTATTTTCTTTTCGTAATTTGAAAAATGTTTAATGGCCTTTTAAAAAGTGGAGCAAAGTAGGTGACTTTGTTCCACTTTGAAAATCAATGCTTTATACTTTACAGTGCGAAAAATAACATGGAGCAAAGTTACACCATTTTGATTAATTGTAATAGTGATCTCAAGAATATAAATGGCTGCTAGTTGTTGTTGTTGTTTAGTAAACTGTCCGAATACAGGTCTGGTCCCCACAAGTGATACCAACAAGGCACCACTCATGAGGCAACTAGGCTACAAGATAAATGACTAGTATTAAGTAGACATTTTCAAGTTTTGTTATAAACAAGGTGCTACATAGGAGGTTATCTGCTTTAATTATAGAAAATTACAAACACCACAATTTACTCGTATTTGGTCCTTACACATAAATGTTGTTCAAATGGAATTCAGTGTAGGGGAAGGTTGCCTATATTGGACCAGTTTTTTGTTTTTTAATCTCATGTCTTTAATAATGATTAAATTAAATCAAAATATGTTCTAGTACATTCTACATTCTATGTACTTTCATCCTATAATGTTATATTTTAAATTACACAATTCCTAATAAATATAAAAATTTAAAACCAAAATCATGGAAATGGTCCAAATTGGGCGGTTGCCTAATTTGGACTCATAGTGTCCCAATTTGGACTGCTTGAAGTAAACAAACAAAGGATATTTATTATAAATATATTTAATTCACCAAATTTTACGTTAAAAAGTATCAGACATTAACATTTGGTGAAAGAGTTACACAATTCTCTGAAGTTTGATGAAAAATTAAAGAAAAACGAGATAAATTAATTACAGAAACACTATTGCAACAAGATTGTTACCAGAATATTTCTCTTTGCACTGAATTAGTTTTATATTAGTTGCTTGTCTTGGTTACATAGTCTATTTCAAAATTACAGGAAGACTCATAGAAAAGTGAAAAAAAAGCAAAAATGTTACATAGAACTGGAGAGTCCCCTGTTTGAAACTGGTGAGTAAGAAAACGTAGATATAAAGAAATGAAAAGCTGACATGATTTCCTCTTGCGTTTGAAAGTTACCAGTGGCAGTATAAAGACCCCGCCGCATTGACAACACAGACTACTTTTTCACCACTTATGGCTCCGACTTGGTGCTTCTCTTTCTGGGCTATAACTTTCTGTTGCCTCTTTTGCACCGTTGTAAACCCAGATTCGTCAACGTTGAACACAGTGTTTGCTGTGACAATCCATAGTCACCATTCCTATATGGCCATCTTCAAAGTATTTAATTTGTAGATTCCCCTTTTTGACATCTTGGAAACATAAAGACACAGAATACCCCAATACATTACTTTTTCTTAATATAATGCTTTATATTCATGTTGAAAAAAAATACTAACAACAGTTTCCTAAATTGAACCAGTCCAATCCAGGCAACGCGCAGAGGTCCAACCTAGGCAACTTGTTCACGTATGCAGACAGACGAGACTAAACAAACACATGAAATTAAAAACTAGTTTTAATACACGCAGATAGTAGCTAATGAAAAATCCTTGGAATGTATAGTATAGAAATAGTTATTACTTACTCCCACTGTATACAGAAGCTTAAGATCCGTAGCGTAAAAATTGTAAGAGAAAACACCACAACACATTAACGGCAATCCTATAAGATAGCTGCAGCTCACTGAACTTCAAGATGAGTACCTTGTTAAAAGTGGTGTCAACTGAAATGTTTCAAATACTTCTATATATGGAAATACAACTGTGGTCCAATTTAGGCAACGGTCCAATTTCGGCAACTCTCCCCTAACTAAAAGATGGAAATATATAGCCTACTCCTAACTGATTAATGACAAATAAAAAGAAAAGCACATAAGAAAGACTACACACAAACAGTTCAAACACAAAAAAATGATGATGATGATGATGATGATGATGATGATGGTTATGGTGGTGGTGGTGGTGGTGGTGGTGGTGGTGGTGCAAGAGAAAAGTGGTGGAGCTACTTTGCTCACTTTTTGCGTGGTACAAAGTAACCCCATAGCTGGCGTCATTGTAGCTTACATGATACACAAGACAATAACGGAATAATAAATGCATACCGTAGAAGTGGGTGTAAAATCGATCATTTGCGATTTTTATTGAAAATTATATATTTTCTCAGTTACTTGTTAAAATTTTGTTATGCTGACTTCATTGCCTGACATTGCAAATGTAAGCGAGAGGGACAACAAAAAGCCTGCGCATGCCAACAATGGGAACACAGTGTAATTATCGTTGAAGTGAAAATTGTTATTTTCAACTTTTTCTCTTAAATGAAAACAAAGTCTTACAAACTCTAAATAATCAACAGTGAAAGGAGACAGGAAGTATACGTAAGGACTTTTCGTTGAGATTGTATCCTGAAATAATAGTTTTGCAGTTCGTAAATGTTAGTATTGAAACTTATTATTTTAAGAAAACTTGTACCTTTGTAGCGTTAAGTCGATCATGCCATCGACCTACTCGAAACAGATAGGACCAGCAGGAAGAATAAATTGTTCACCGAAATGCATCCAACCAACACTTATAAACAGAAAAGTGTCATAGTATAGCTTATATTGATGGGATAGTGGGGAAAGAGGAAGACGAAATCATGGCGAATTTGTTGCGTAAGAGAAGCACTCCCAAAGGAACATATTTTATGCACCCCTCTGTACCTGACTATGGGAACAACGTAGTTTCTAAAGTGACATGAGGAGGGGAAGATTTCAAACAACATCTCATATAAACCTAAGCAATGTTGAATTGCATTTTAGATTATAATTGAAGGGTGGTATTTCAATGTAAATTTTGAATTCTTAAATCTTTGTTTGTTGGTATGTGAAGTATTAAAATGTGTTTTTATGTTTTATAGGTTGGCAATCATAGTCACGATTGTACAGTGGAGACCTATAGGCCTAATTGTGTCGAATAGTATGATCACAGTAACAAAAGATACACTATATAATGCTATAGGACTATATTGAAGATTATTATTGTTTTTACACTCCTTATAACAAATAAAATATATGTAATACACTTAATTTGTTTTTTAAAAACATAAACAGTGATCGACTTTACTCCGCAATATTTTAAAATCGATCTTAAATTAAAAATTCAATGGTGATCGACTTTACCTTATTTAAGCAGGTAACTAAGGGTACGTACACGTTGAAGCGACGATAAACGACAAAAGAAGCAGCGATGCTATATCAGAGACAATTGAAGCATGCATTGTCATTAAGGTGTGCATATTGGAGTAACGATAAAAGCGAAGATACACGATAAAAGCGACGAAAAACCAAAGTTCCATTTTCTTCCCTCTTGTCGTTCATATGATCTCTGATTAAGATAATATTAATCTGTATAAATACCGGTGGTTATCAATATATCCGAATATTAATCGATTTATTATTATTTCGGCTTATTAAATTAATTATTGTAGATATTGACATATTGATCAGTTGTGTATTTATTCGTCATGTTATGTGATCACAAGAACCAATCACAACACAACGAATTTATACTATCTTTGGGATGAGAAAAGGGTTTAATTTTGTACGTATTTAAGTTACATTAACCTTGAACTTAGCAGCTGATATTTCCTATATATCTTCTTTCATTAAGTGGATGCATAGAATATCTTCTACTGATAAATCAAAATGTTCGCTTCCCGCGTCCTCGTTGCTCCGATATGAACACTTGATTCTTTGATAATACCAAAGCGTCGCTATGTCATTTCTTTCATCGTTTATCGTTGCTCCAACGTGTACATACCCTTAGATCACAAGTCAAATAAAAAAAACAGTTTTTTATAGATTGTAATTCAATTCTTGTAACGTGCCTTCATAAGTGAAGTATGACGACAAAATGCTATTTTCTGAGGAACTTCGCTCCATTGCATAACCTCAATATCATTAAAAAATTGCAAAATTTTGATCGACTTTACCCTCTTCTACGGTATTCAAGAAAACGGTTAATGGATTGTTAATCATAACCAGGGCAGGGTATTTTGGAGATCGCGAAAATCACGACATAATATATATAGGCCTACAATATATTTTTACTAATCTTTACGAATTAAGTAATTCTGATTAATAATATGTGGATAAAACAATCGCGACAAATCGCGAAATAGAATTTTAATAGCGAACTATGAACACATTCGCAAATTATTAATATTGCGTCGTTTTATAGCGAATTTCATATTCTGAGTTTTCTTTTTCGAATTTTTTTCACTTGAATTATATATCCAAGTAGGCTACATTACATGGTATTTCAGGTGTTCTGATTACATTAGTAAACTCAAAAGACGGAGAATTCAACATTTCACTCATAATTTGAAAGTGTTAATTTGGGGGCTGCAAGTTTTTTTTTTTTTCCGTTTTTACTGAATGTGTGTTAAATACAGTCTCAATCCAACAAATATTCTCTATTGACCATACCGCACCTTTACCAGAATCCAACAAACCTTTAATGTTAATTATTTGGAAAGTAATATTCATACTGAGTTAATACTCCAATTCCAAAATAATTGTATTTTCCAAAATTTTCATTAACCTCCGCTAAGAGTACAAATCAATCTCCAACAATCTCCGCAGACACCAATATTAAAAAACACAGATGATAAAATTAATCTCCATAAATACCTTCCCCTGATCATAACTTAATTGTTCATAACATTAATATAATATACTCACTTCTCTCGATTTAAATTTGACGGCAGATTCTTACGACTTAATTCTATTCACAAAATCCAACTCAAAACCGCGACTGCTTTCAACTACTCCAAAATAACGAGTGACAAAAAATTTTGGGTCCACAGGCAAACTCAAAGAAATCATGGAGTGCCATGTACGACATTGAGCTTTAACTAACACGTAATGCTTCATACACAATGGCCACCAGATGCCACTGAATCATTTTTTAAATTTTGGGACAAACTAGCCCTCATGTAGTCCCGTTTTCCGGTACTGTAAAACACCTTACTGATCATTTTAAAAACTGTATCATTCTTACTCTTACTTTTTGCGAGTTATGGTACGTTGAAGTCAGCGTAAGATTTCGCTACATTTTGTGCTGAATCAACCTTCAACATAGACTGCTTATACTTCAAAATCGTAAATGTGTTCATTGTATTGTGTACTGTGAATATTCGGATGCTAGTGTACGATTTAAATTTATTATTTAATATTTCACTTAATGTTCACGGTAGATTAGACTTACTCTTTCTTAAAGTTCTCGTTTTTCTTCTCCAAGGCCTCACGCAACATTCCGATCCTCTCGACTGCGCCTCTTAATCAGTGTGGCTAGCGCAGGAGATAGCTTGTGGCTAGATTCCTTTTTGTGAAAGAATAACAAAAGAGGAACTCGTCGCATCCTATGACGCAAGTTTTGCGTGATGAAATTACTATGTATTTGTTTAAATGAGGTATCAGTTCCCAGTTAATAGCCTATAATTGTAATTTCTGTGTCAACGCATCATACTTCTTACGCAAAATTAGTATTTCGAAACTCAGTTCCCTAATTCAAAGCAATAGAATATATTTTTAATTCATTGACGTCTCACTACAATGAATGTTTTCTATTTAAAACTTAATTCCGTTATGTAATGACGTAACAACTGTTATGCCGGTTTCGTATTTCAAAACTTAATTCCCTAATGTAATGACGTAAAACTTCAGATGCGATTATTGTATTTAGCAATTCAATTCCGTAATGTGTAATTACGTATCATTTGTGACCCAAGTTTCGTATTTTTAAACTACGTTTTTTTAGAACATGACGTAGGATTTTGATACATTTACCACCCTATCACAGTCTAGTATATACAGTCACGAAGCTCAATACGTAGGGAATATGCATCCATAGATAGTTGCTAACCACTAGGATCGCTAGTATCGCCTCATTACAGACAATGCGAAATAGTACTTGCACAGTCTATTGTTCCTAATACCCTCAACAACTCAAGCTTCGTGACTGTATATAGTCTACTAGATGTGACCCCTGCCCCATTATCTCCTGGTCTAGTTATCTCTAGGCTTGCCAGCCATCCCATATTTTTTCGGGACAGTCCCAATTTCGGCCATTCCGTCCCGCGTCCTGAAATAATTTGCACATGCATCAACATGTCCCAATTTCATGGCATATTAGACATTTACAGCTGATTTTTATTTCTATCATATTGTTCGATTTAGTCTGGATCGCACAGTCTACAGGCATATGTGACGAAATGGAGAAATGACTCTAGTAGGCCTATGCATGTTCAAGGCAGAAATTTAATTCTCGCTTATGTGTCAATAGAGTGACAGATGCAATGATCATAATACACAAGTTAGGGCAGGTTTGATGACAGCCTATAGGGTACTTACTGAATCATCTATCCTCTGACAAGGGAAGGGTTTCTGCTCGAACAGGAATTTTTTGTTAAAAATTTGTACAGAGGCTTACCTCACAATGGTGATGAAGTCCGTAAAAGCATTCATTTGTGTAACTCTCCGTTTGGTTGGTATTGGTCAATACACTTCTTTAAAAATGTACATGAAGATTCCCTATAAAATTCATGAAACAGCATGGAGCAGGGCAATAAGCACAACAAGCAGAAGCAACACCTGAACAATCTTCTGAACCACACTCCAGTGCTGAAAAATCTAATGCTATCTGAATTACATTTTTGAAGTCCGAGACTTGTTCAGGATTCACGTAACGTGCTGACTGCCAGGGATACTGAAGCATAGGGCGGTATACTGAGCAGACAACTGGTTATGAATAACAGAGTGCATTTTCATTATAAACACTCGATTTCCCAAGTTAAGTTCTGGATTCTCAGCAAGAGTCCTTATGCAATCTGTTATCCTCCGAGCATATATTTTGTATTGTCTAAGAAAATAGATATTCAGAGGCTGGATATATTAAGTTTTTTTTAGGTGGAATGATCACACATTCTATGTCCTAGCCTTGGAATGATTCATTTATTAAGGTTGTGTCCTTGTGCGCATTCAATGACTCACACAACAGTGTACATTTTTGATTAGCTGCAATATTTTCGGACAGAACG
The DNA here is from genome assembly GCA_025594305.2 of Periplaneta americana. Classification (NCBI taxonomy): domain Eukaryota; kingdom Metazoa; phylum Arthropoda; class Insecta; order Blattodea; family Blattidae; genus Periplaneta; species Periplaneta americana. The sequence continues at coordinate 29,708,575 of JAJSOF020000038.1, forward strand.
TTGGAGAAAAATGTTCTTAAATGGGATTTATCGCTCGCACTAGCTTCTAGGCTAGGCTAGGCTTACGGGTAAGGTGCCCCATCCCCTTAATTTGTGCAGTGCTCTCCCCACCTTTCAACTTGTACAGTGCTCTATCACACAAACCACACATTACACAAACGAATGCTTTTGGGAGCTTTACAGAGATGTAAAGATGGGCCTGTATACAAATTTTGGATACTAAATTCCTGTTCGAGCAGAAACCCTTCCCTTGTGAGCTCATCTTATGCACTTTGATTTTAGTTTGCACCATTCAGTATTATATCCACTTTTTTCCACTTGTTGCGTCATTCATTGGTTTCGGCGGAAAAATGGAAAGAAAAAAATTGTACGACCACTTCTACGATAGATATAAACAAGGACAACAACAAAGACCAGTAAGATACCGCAGACCCTCAAGTGTGGTAAGGCTGATAGCTCTGGTGATAAATCACGTAAACGTCTCTGTGTTTTCCGAGAAGAGTGGCTGGACTTTTGTGTAGGTAGGTTAGATTACTTCGGGTTATTTCTGGTTACATTAAGTTAGGTCAGTTTATATTAGGTTAGTAATTACATCAGAATGATGGATTCCTAGTTTCCAACGAGATAACATTTCTTTTATCACAAATTTGTACTATTTTTCATCTTGTTTTGTGGTCATTTTGGTAAGTTTTTTATATTTTTTTACTGTATATATATATATATATATATATATATATATTATATAAAGTACTACTGTTGAATACACTGTTATGAATCTGCTACTGTTGAATAGGTGGAAATAATTAGTGCAATAAAATTGTCAGTAATGTTTGTGTCCCTAATTTTTACTTACGAAAGCTGGCAAGCCTAGTTACCTCATAAGTTGTGTCTTGTTGGTAACACTTGTGAGGTTCAGACCTGTCTTCGGACAGTTGACTAAACAACAACTATTTAATGTGTTTCTGTTTGTGAAGAATTCTTTTCAGTTTGTTTTACGATTTTTTCAATTTCCCTCAAAATTGTACTTATAGAATACTTTTCTCCGTAATTAAGATTTAACAAATCTTAGTTTTTCAAGAAATGAGGCTCTATTTTTGACCACGCTGTTATTGTAATAATTTCATACTCGCTAATTTATACTCAATCAAGCTCGGAATAGGATGAACCGGCGCACAGTGGTCCTTTCTCACTATCTGGCCGCGCAAAACACAAGAATTGAATATCACATGTTTTCATGTTTTATAGACTTTTTAATTACTATAACATGCAAGGATGTCCCGCGCCGTGACGTCGTGGTCTAAGGCATCCCGCCCGGGACTCGCGTTACGGAATGCGCGCTGGTTCAGTCCTCAGACGCTAAATAATTTTTCAGAAATTGCCAGTGATGGGACCGGTGCCCATCCAGCATCGTGATGCACTTTAGCTACGAAGGTAGCGAAATCCAAGTTACGCAAACAGCTATAACGGCTGGGGGCTAATTTAACCAATCGAAACTCCAAATTGGATGATCGTCGCCTTGAGGCCAGCAGCCGGCTGGTCGGTCTTGGCTCTTCATGGGCTGCAAAAGCACCACGGATTATTATTATTATTTTATTATTATTATTTTTAATTATCATCATCATTATCATCATTATTATTATTATCAATTATTATTATTATTATTATTATTATAACATCCAAGGAAAGATTTGTTAAGTTACGCTTATGGGAGATCTTATCGAACTTTTACCGCTAGATGCCCAAGTGTTCATAATTTATATTATGTCATATGCTTGAAAGGACAGTAACTGCTCACAATCGTTGTTGGTTTTCTGTGGATGTCAACATTATATTTATAATTATTTTGTATAATATAGTATAATTTAATATAATTCAGTATTTTCTTACCTCATAATCTAATTTAATTTACAATAATAACAGCGTAAACTTGTATAATACTGAGCTATTCCCCTTAAGAGATGGATGGGAAAATCTGTAGTATACCAGGATATAGATACGAGTAAATTGAAAGTTCATGAACCTAAACGAGAACTTTGAGAACGAGATTCACGAATTAAAAAAAAGAAGAATCTTTGTCGAAGGTGAATATTTCTTCTTTAACCATAAGTATTGTAAGTAGGCACCGTACGCGTTAAACAGGATATGCAACCCCAATGTCTTTCTTTTTTATAGGGAAGGGACTATGGACCTTGAATTCCTCGTATTTTTTTCTCTAATTCCAGAAAAATAAATGCAATTTTTAATAGGGTGATACAATATGATCGCAGTAGTATCACGATTATTCATGCGTTTTGTAGGTTAAGGACATGCAGTTTTGAATACTATGTATGATGATTTTGAAAATTTGAAGTTAAAACGTGGTTTCAATAAGTTACATGGACTATGTTATTTATAGGCCTATATATTTTGTTCACTACGGATCGTCCTAGATAATAAACATCCCAGTTCATCGAGAGTTTACTGTAGGCTTATTATCGTCCCATTGTAAAATGCAGACATAAACTTCGGGAACTCCTACAAGGACTGCATACAATCTAAGCTAACATAGCTTGCTGTCGAGGTTGTGTATGTTTTTATTAAACATTTTTTCTTTATTTTTTAAGGTTGAAAGCATATATTCAGAATCTTTTGGGACCTGATTGGAGGCAAAAAACTTTCCTTGATTTTTATATTCAGGAACACAACAAAAATTTGGCATTTTGAGTTATTTTTAAGAGTATTTAATATACTAATACACTACGTAAATCCTCAATGTTTATATATTGGAAAACAAATGCACACGCAATGTCATTCAATTTGTTACATGAGCGCTATCTGTTGGTGCTAGTTCAAGATATCCCTATTTGTGCAGCCCTTGTGTTGAGAAAGAAATCAGAAGTGTGGCGTTTCTTATCGCATCCCCGGCCTGAAGCCGTGCTCATAATTTATGTTCGATAACTGTGCTTCAAAGGACGTAATTTTTCGACAATATTCATTGGTTACTAGTGGATATGGAAGATCAAGGTATGAGCTACGTTTGTGGTACCGGTTATTTAAAAATCCCACAGAACTTACTACTTTAAAGTGAAATTTGCTTGAAAAGTGATAAATTATTGTTATATATAAAGGCACAGCATACTAAACAAATAAAATAAAAATAAACATTTGCGTTATCAGTATTATGATTATTATTTTCAAAGGAAAGCTACCCTTGGGAAGGTACGTTTATTCAATAATTATTAATAATCAGACAAAAGATAAAATGTAATTTAGGGGTACAGGTGATTACGTAAAATCTGAGCGACTTAAAACATTCAACTGAGAAGTTTGGAATTGTTCCTCTTGTCCCGAACAATAGTCCAAAGACTTCAGTCTGTCCCTGTATAGGATAATAATCCCTAAAATATTCAATCAATGGTCTTCTTTTCTTCATGTACTGCTACAGGTTGTTCAACTGCAGTTGAAAGCGCAAGGTAGGTTCGATGATAATTGAAGGGTTCAGAACCATAGTGGGCCAAGCGCCATTTACTAAAACCGTAGAAAACAAGGTTAAAATGAAGTTATTACCATAATTCAATGGAAACATATAGCAAGTAATATAATGTATACACATTAAAACTAAACGATATGTCAATCTTTATTAAACTATGGTATACTCTTAACTTTAACCCTTGCTTTCTCCGTTTTTAATAAATGGCTCTGAACCCTTCAATTGCTCTGTAATTTCCTCTGTTAATGGCAATGATGTCAACTCGTCGATAACTTCCATCTATTGCAAGGCAGTGGACTTCTAGTTTTGAGTATTTTTAGATCCGGAAATTTAGAATTGTCAACCATTGGTCAAATTTTTTTCAGAAGACTAAAGCCAATAACTTATTCTTTCTCCTATATAAAAACTAGCTGCAAACTTTTTGCAACTTTACCTTTTTTTCAGGTTTCTCTCAGAAGAGGTAACGCGGAACGATCTTTTTCATGTTTGGCGCCATACAGATGACAAATCAGAAAGAAGTGATGAACAATTTAACTATTGGAATTCCTTGTCATAAAGTATTAGGGGCTGCAAGACAATAAACACCTTTTAACCTTATTAGCATTTCACTCCAATCATACTGATTTAAACTATCACTGACTACATTGTTACTTCTTTCTTTTAGACATCATCCTGATTTTGCGGTATTTTCAAAATTGTCTCATAATAATCTCTTTCTATTATCTAATATTATTTTAAATATATTAACATTCTATGTATTTTAGTTTAATTCTGCTACACAGTTTATTTCAGTGTTTAATTAATAGTTCATAGTATTTTGTTGTTTAATTCTAAATAACTCTTGTATACATGTAACTCTCATCTAAATCAAATTGTTGAATTTTTGTAAGTTCATGCATATGTATATACTCTTTTTGCTGGTTGAGTGGAAGAGAAGGCCTTACGGCCTTAACTCTGCCAGCTAAAATAAATTATTATTATTATTATTATTATTATTATTATTATTATTATTATTATTTATTGGAAATTAATGATTTAAAAACTTACAGATAATACATTTTAAGATATTTTTAGGGGGAAACTTGTTAATTTGGCTTACTTATCACCGAATTCTGAGTAAATTGCAATCACAAAAAAGTGGCTAGAGAGAAATTTATTTTATATGAACAAAATATAGAAAAAGCTTCCATAAGTGGCTTGTCATATGATGATGAGTATGTTTTTGGTGTCGTCAGATCGTGTAAAAAGCAGTCTCACAAAGAAAACGCGAAAGAGAAAAGGACCTGTACTCAATGAAGTTCTTTGTTTACCAACACCTCGATTCCGCGTCAGGAACTTAATCTGAAGCTTACAGCAGCACTGAGAAATAAAAATTATCGAAAATACTTTTAAAACTGCATTACATTAAAGAAAAAATGAGTAGTGACAACTGTTCATTATTAGTATACGTCATGTCTTCATCGCCATTACTTTATACAGAGCGTTCGCCTACAGGTGGGGCCAGGGAAGCGGCCTGCCTGCGGTGTCGCTTGCGGGAATCGTCTATCCGTAAGCTTTCTATACTATAATAGTATGCACACGAGAATTTTTTTACGTAGTACTAATCTTGTTATAAGCGATGTTGGAAGTGATGTCATCTGAATCCACACATCTTTTAATAAAATTATCATTCACATGAATAAGTTCGTCCGCTATACTGGAGAATTACCACGGTCGTTTTGAACCGTGCCGTAACGTTTACCACCAAATTTAACTAAATACACAATGTCATCAACATAAGAACATTACGTTGGTGTGTGGCGTAGTTGGCGAGAGAAAATTTTTTTTCTCTCTCTCTCTGCCTCCTTCGTTCTGAACATTACTTAGCTTAGCTTAGCTTAGCTTTTTGGTTAGGTTAGGTTAGGTTAGCTTTGGTTAGGTTATGTTAGCTTTGGTTAGGTTAGGTTAGGTTTGGGTTAGGTTAGGTTAGGTTAGGGTTAGGTTAGCTTTGGTTATGTTAGGTTAGCTTTGTTTAGGTTAGCTTAGCTCTGGTTAGGTTAGGTTAGGGATGTAGGGAAGTGACAGGAGATTTTAACATGAAGTTCATTTACATATTATGTAATATAAATGTTATCATTTTCATGTATTTGATGAAACTTTTTAATTTTAACATAAAATTTGATTTCATTCGTCCATGTAGTAGTTAAAATTATATAATATGACAATTTTTGATTCGTAATATTGATAATGAATAATAGGCCTATAATGAAAGCGGTGAATAATTTCATGGTCCCTAAAATTTTTTTCGTAAAGGGCTAGGTATTTTTCTCTAGGCCAGAAATAAAACAGAAAATCCGTCATAATTACGTACTTTATGCTTTGGCGAACATGAACCGGAAATTTACTTTCCGTCATTTTAATGGTATTCCTTGAAACACACCTTTTTTCCTGTTAATTTCCTTGTGATAACCTAGTTTATGATCTTACTACATCTTCATTTCTTTAATGCATTAAAAAAATCGCTGTTGTACTACATAAAACCTTGAACTTGACTAATGGAGTGAATTATTTAAGAATATAGCCGCGAATTTGTCTACCACCATTTCGATTAGGCTATATTTTGTTAGATACGGCTCGGTACGGCCCGGTGACTAGTGGCCAGCGAGTAACGTCGACTATCGATATTGGTCTGCCGTGGGTATTATCCAGTTGTTCCAGTCGCCTTCAATTCATCTGATTTCATCAATTTTTTCTTCCGTCAATACTCTTCGTTTTCCGCTTAGGAATTGTAGCATTTAGCGACCCTGTTGTCCTTAATTTGTTAACAAGACGTCCAACAGTTTCTCTACCCGGAATTGGAGCACCCGGATATTTCACTTCAAATTGCCTACGCACCTCTCTACATGACTCTGTTTTCACATATGCATCATGCATAAAATCTCTCTTCAAACGTGAATTTTGCGTTTTGCATTGTTCACAAATTTTACACACACGCTGAATATTTAAGCAACAGTGTTAAGAAGCTGCACGGTACGTAAAAACACTGCAACAGCTGGCTCACAATTGATAACTTGTCGACCTTGATTGCCGACGTGTCTCAACAACTGCGCGCACAAAGCGGCGTATCAGCACATGACGTTTTCTTGGCCCCAACCGTAGGTGAACGCTCTGTATTTGTAAAATTTTCCTTACAATTTTATAATAAAAAAACTATGTCGTAATAGAAAACACTGAAGTGATAAATGTGTGGTACATCCCTTAAAATGAATGTTTGATTACAATACCACCGTCCGTGGAAGGACCACATTATTTTATCTCTTCAGTATTTATGTAAGCTGCGATAAATAGGAAATAGTTTCCAGGAATGGCGCTCGTCTTACTGCAACTGTGGAGCTAAAATTATTACTGTGAATATAATATAAATATAGAGAATATATAGGAATGTACACACATGTATCTAGTTTTAATGTATTATGTATTTTGTTATGATAAACTTATTAAAATTTGAGACACTCATTACTTTTTGTATGGAAAAAAAAATGTACTGATTGTAGTGAATTTATATATTTGATTAACATAAAGGAAACCATAGTTATAATATTTTTATTGAAATATTAGTGTCATGTGTAAATTTTGGAGTTCAATTAAAATACAAATTATAATGTAACCGATTTCTTCATGTATTTTACTTATATATTTATACATGCAGTGATGAAGACCTGAAGTCCTACCATACAGTGTTATAGCCTATGGAATACCTATATCTGTGATTGAGAGTTAACATCAAGCCTAAATTGAATTCGAATCATGTCGATATGGATAAGGAAAATGTTTAACATAAGTGAATCGGCAGAAACAGCACATGTCATGAAAACTAAATTTTTCAGTAGACACAAAAACCTGTATTACTGGTATCATTGGTTATAGCACTGGCATCTTCAGACAGAAGCCTAATAGATGTGTCATTTTGTACCAAATTTATTGAAATCTAATGAATTGTTAATGAAATAAATTAATGTATGAGTCGTCCATTTCCGATACCTGTTAAGTCCTTCCAACAAAATTTTATAGAAATCAGGAAAAACTGTCATTTGTTTCCAAATTCGCTTTCCTGTAATTTCTTTGTTTAGTTTTATATGGTAATTTATTTCCATCTAATCTACATGAAGTACTGAAATCATAGTGTAATAGTTTCTTTTTAATTAAATATTTTAATTTGGCCTTAACGGTGTTAGGTTCTGTAACTGGGATATAACAGGCTTTGGAACTGTATTTGACTATTCAAGATGGCACACAACAAGGGAGAATACTTAAGATATTTTAAATAAAGTGATTTAATTACTGATTTATTATTTAAAAATGTAGACTAGAATAAATCTGTTAATGTAGTTTATTAGCATCAGTTTGTCACTAGGAAAAAAGTGCAGATGGAACATAAAATTTACAAGAACTATGATTCATGAATGGCACATTAAGTAAGTTAAACAAGCTTTTTAAGAAGTTATTTTTAATAACACAGTTAATATGATAACGTGGATAAAAGCCAAGAAAATAAATATATTTTTATGATTGTATTTTTTAATGAATAATAATTATTTTCCACTTTTCACTTAAAGGTTCATCATTGTATCATCTTGATTTGGTAGTTCACCTATTTCACTATTCTTCTGGCTGTTCAACTCCTATCTGTTGTGTTAAATTTTTGTAAAGTAGAAGATCCTTGTAACTCTCCCATTCAGGTCCATAGTGATTATTTAAGAGGATTATAATATCTTTCATTTTGTCTTTTGTTTAGCTTACACCCTTTTCAATTTCTGTGGGCTGAGTTTCCATGAATGAATTCCCTCTTCTGCATATACGTTTTCCTCCTCCATCATCAAGGTTGCAACTTTGCTCACCTTGAACAGTTACTGACTGAGCCCATAGTGGTTTTCTTCTTGATAATGTTCCTTTTACATCTTTAACTGGAAATTCAAGCTGAAGAAGTCTTTACTATATCTTTGACAGCCGATTTCCGATCACACATTTGAACATTTGTTCCCAGTTTTAATATAGTCCCAAATTGAATAATGTAATTTGTTCATAGTCAGTAGGTTTCAAGATAAGACTTCTTGCTTTAATTTGCTCCTCTATATGACCGAACACTCTATCTGGAGGTATAAACGAGTGGCCAACAATAAGGAACAGTACAATAATATTCTTGGCAGTTTTTGGAGATTCTTTGGCTATCCAGGAGCATAGCATACCTAACATAACGTGGTTTTTATTTATTGATTTAGCAGAAATGATGGATTTGTTCCCAGTTTTAATATAGTCCCAAATTGAACAATATAGGGGAGAGTCAGGTAGTATCGGACATCGGGTAATATCGGACAGTGAGTTTCTTTCATCTACCACCATATGGTAGTACCTGAATGACATGGTTACGTTTCTCTATGAGACATCACAGAAACGTAACCATGTTAATCAGGTACTATCATTGTGTGGTAGATGAAAGAAACTCACTGTCCGATATTACCCGATGTCCGATACTACCCGACTCTCCCCTAATTTGTTCATAGTCAGTAGGTTTCAAGATAAGACTTCTTGCTTTAATTTGCTCCTTTATATGACCAAACAATCTATCAGAAGGTATAAACGAGTGGCCAACAATAAGGAACAGTAGAATAATATTCTTGGCAGTGTTTGGAGATTCTTTGGCTATCCAGGAGCATAGCGTACCTAATATGTGGTTTTTATTTATTAATTTAGGAGAAATGATGGATTCAAAAAAGTGTGAATGTAACGTTGATTGAAACTGTATCTTCTATAATGCACTTTTTTCTATTGGACTTAACAGGCTTTGCTCCTATATACGCTTATGACCTTAACGTTTTATGGACCTGTAACAGTCATGAACTTAACTGGTTCTGGAACTGTAGCCAACATTCAGTCGTAAATTTGAATAGGAAATAACTTCTATAATACCTGTAAATGTAGCTTAGAATGTGTAAGACAATTCCAGCTATCAGGTGATGTACAAAACTCAAATTTGAATTTTTGTGGACCTAACGGTTTCTGGAAATGGGCGACTCATATATTAGCTTGACATGTCCTGTTTCTACAAGGAATCAAAATTGCAGTATATTAATTTCAGTTCAACTAAAGTTTATTTGTCAAATTAGGGATATAATATATGCATAGGACTACTGTGTACTTAATACATAAGTTCAGCATATAAGTGAACTTATTTTTCCACAATAGGCCACTGAAAATATTATTGTAAATTTCTTGATGTTCATGTGCTATGTAACGCATTAGTTTGCGTATATCGTCAAGCTTCTCTCTTTGAATTGGCGCGATTTTGACTGGATATGCCAACGAAGAAGTAAATATGGTATTCTCCTTTGTACTTACAAGCAAACATTCTCATGGGGGCAGATAAAAAATAATCTCTTTTCTTCCATCATGTCAATAATGTCAAAAGAAGTGCTTACACAAATTTTGGCCACTCGAACGCAATTACGAAGGCCGTAAAAAAAATAAGTTTTCCTGGTGCCGTTTACAGAAAGAGAACAAAATTTCATGGAAAGTTTTATTGGAACAGATATAGCAATTGTTGAGTTATTTTTCAACGTATTCACCACAAAAATTGAGACATTTGTCATTCAATGGGATCAATTTTTGTATCCTTGTGTCGTAGATGTCAGCCGTCTGGAATCGGAGCCAATGTGTCGGCATATGTCTTTGACATGAGTTGTTTCTGCGAGCTTCCAGGATTTCACAGGTCTCCAAATATGAGACGGTTATGACGTTTCTGCATGGAATGATAGCGTTACATCAACAGTCCATGAAACTCGGATAAACTCATTTCGCCACAAATAGTGACATGTGTTGTTTCTGCAATCAATAATAATAATAATAATAATAATAATAATAATAATAATAATAATAATAATAATAATAATAAATAATAATAATAATAATAATAATAATAATAATAATAATAATAATAATAATTCGTCGAGCAGGAGTTCTTTTACATGCCAGGAAATCTACTGACATGAGCGTGTCGTATTTAAGCACACTTAAATGCCATTGACCCGGGCCGGGATCAACCCACAACCTCGAGCACAGAAGGCCAGCGCTATACCGACTACGCCACCCAGATCGACTGAAAGTTGGAATTTTAGGATTGAAATATTGTAAGAATGAGAAGGGGTACCTCTCTATTGTGTTGTTCACTGCTAGGGAGGATTTGTTGTTACCGTCTTGGAATGTGAACGGTACAGGATGTTAAGAAAAACAGTAAACAGTTACGAAAAATGATGCAAAAATTTTAAAAACTTAAAAATAGGCACTAACGTCGAAATAGGCATTTTAGGCACTATAAAACCCTTTTATTTATACCTACATTTCCATGAAAAATGTAAATATTAAATCTGAAGCCTGTGTGTACCAAGGAAAAAATAGTTTATGCCTAAATTTTGAAGCTTGGCATCCAAGGACGTTCAGAAAAATAGTAACTTTCAGTGAAGCGTTAGTTTTCCTACATAATTTTTCTATTTTTAAAAATCCATCTTTCGTCAGTTTTGAGAACTAATTACACTTCAGAAAAAAACAAAACACATACTACAATAAACAATAATGACCAAATATCACGGAGTCCAAATCTCCAAGATCGGTGCCGGATCGCAGCCGAATATATATCGGAGATAATGTTGTTGTTATTGATGATGATGATGATGATGATGATGCTGATGATGATGATGATGATGATGATGATGATGATGATGATGATGAAGAGGGGAAGTGTAATTATGATGGTGAAATTAGTCCGAAGTCCAACGCCGAAAATTACACAGCAATTCTGCTTCGGAAAAAACCCCAACCAGGATTTGAACCTGGGTCCGCTCGTTACTTCAGATTATCTAACTCTTCGCGCAACTGCGATAAGAAAGTGAATAGAGAGAAATTATACATATATATTTTCAAACCTCTGTGATATTCTTTTTTCGACAGTTTTACCTCCCATTGTATTACTGAATTGCAATGCTTGCGGTGTTATAGAATGGGAACAAAAGACTGGATTGTTTCTCTTGAAGGCGAGACAGATTAGAACTTCAGCTGTTGAAGTTCGTGATGCGATCTGAGGTAGGGATACTCAATTATACACTTTTATGCCTGTTTAGGTTAGGATATATATATAATTTGAACTGGTAATGGAAATTACTGGAAAACGGCTGAACTGATTTTAATGAGTGACCCGTCATTTTGAAGCTTGGCATCCAAGGACTTTCAGAAAAATATTAACTTTCAGTGAAGCGTTCGTTTTCGTACATAATTTTTCTATTTTTAAAAACCCATCTTTCGTCAGTTTTGAGAACTAATTACACTTCAGAAAAAAACAAAACACACACTACAATAAACAATAGGCTATTACACGAAGGCCATGACCTGCAGATTTTCTGATATTATTTAGAGTTCAAATTCAATTGGTTATTAAAACTTCAAGACTTACTAAAATAATTTACATGTCTGATTGCGCGGTGTGTAATTTTCTGAGTACAGCTGTGTATTGGATATTAAAATCTACAAAACTTGAGGTGGTTTGATGACATTATTACCACTAGAAATGAAATATTATTATAGTTAATACCATTATGTGACTATCTTTCATTAATTATGCATATTAATGGTATATTGATGATATGAAGGTGAAACTTTTGGAGTTATATGAGTAGATGTAAAGAATATCTTAAATTAGATCTTCATTTCTATAATTTACTGAGTGGCGGCTATATAGTACATGTTACTGAAAACTATAAAACTTACATAAGATAATAATATTGTTATTAAAAATAATTTTTTTATAATTATTAATCAAGTGAGGTTGGGACCTTTTCATATATTTAATGACGGTGTGGTGTAAATACTTATATGCGTGATTCTCTTCAGTATTGGCTCGAGAGAGCGCAAAAATTAGAGTTCTTAAAGAAAAGCCAAAAGGTATCACTTACTGATACAATAATATTTAATAGGCCTACAAGATTTTGTAGTCTCCCGATCATTTCAGCAAGATCTCTTAGTAAGCTAAAATGATTTTACCCTCTACATTTCAAAGTAGTTCACAAAACATGCAGCAGGTATATCAAGATGCTATGTCTATTGTTCGAAAGCATAGAAAACCTGACATTTTTTTAACTCTCACCTACAATCCACAATGATCTGAAACAGCTAAGCTTTACTCCCAAATGAAAAACCCACTGATCGTCCTGACATTGTTAGTTGCGTTTTCGCGTTAAAACTCAAAAACTGAAGGTGTATAGGTTCAAGAAAAAAGTATGTGTCATAAAAAGCATTCAGAGGAAGTATGTTTCATTATTATGGAAGCAAATAACTTTCAAAATGTCTGGTATTCTTCAATGAAAATAAATCTGAAAATGTTTATTTGAGCGTCTAATGAACTTAGTTTGTAGCATTTGCTGCACAAGCCACTAATATTATATAATGTGTTTTTGTGCCATTTTCATTTTAATCTGTGTGTTCTTTTGGAGAGTGGTTGGATCTAACTATAAGTGAGGGGGTGAAACCTACAAAGTAGGACTTGTTTTACACAGCACGTACGGTCAGAAGACCCGTGCATGGGATTTAAGAGAAAATTGTGTTAATATAGTACAGGGACATCATCTTCTTCACCTCTGGATCAACGGGACGACCCCCTTCCACGACTAGAGATGATAAATAAGAAAAAAAAGAAGATGTATAGGAGGGAAGAAAAGTAGTTCATTCATTTACGTAAACTAGGTCGATTTTAAATTTGATCATTTTCATTAGGTTTTTGTTTAATCCAACTCAGTATGGCAATGAGAACCAACTGAGAGAAGACGTATTCATTATTCAGTGTATATTATACTGTCTACAAACATTAGCGTACAATATAGAGAATGAAGTTAAATTGAAAAATAATCATAATATGGATATTTAAACACATTTTTGAAAATGGTGGCCGTTCATTACAAATACAGGCTTCAGTTCTAATGTGCATATTATCGCACTATAGAACTATTGTACGTAATTCCAATGCACAAGGTTCGTACTTCGTATCACTGAAATATTATATAATGTGTTTTTCTGCCCGATCCGAAAACATAAATTTTCTATCTTTTAATCGTAGTGGGGTTCAGTTAATTCTTAAGTGGCCCTTTTATATAAGTTATTTTAAACAATTGTATGGGTATAATATTACGTAGACGTCCAATTCCTAACAGAAATTAATGTTCTCAGAAAAGATCTAAGACAGCCCAGGCACTAGCCTTTACAGAGAAGCGAATAGAAGCAGGTGAGGGAAACCGGGATGCGACGTAGGCAAATGGACAACAGTACCTGTGTGAAAATGATTCAATATTGAAAGCTCTTTCGTCACTGGAAAACGCGAACATATTTTTGGAAGGTACTGTTTATTATTGCCGTAAGGCTACTATGACTGTATATGCGGTCTTGGATCTGTGTGGAGGACGGTTGAACTTCATTAGTAGAAGGGGTGGGAGTGAAGTACATTCAAAAACTGAGGTAAAATAAAAATTGAAGTAAAAATAAAATGATGTCCCTGTAGATCTGTATGTGTAGGCCTAATATTGTTCAATAAATCCCGCCACACTACAATCTGAATCCGGGATCTTCCAGTCCATAGCCAGTTAATTGATGCTATTATTAAACAGAAAATTTCCTTGATCGTTTCTTGTACAAACGATACATACTTCAACTTACAAGATAGAATCAACAACATGTTTAGGAATGGCTGCTACGTACAACGAAAGATGACATCATTAGTGGGAACTTCCGTATGATCTTTGTTAGGAAGACGCGTAAAGACATAAAATGCGCGGAACAAAAGAAAAATTAAATGGCGGGTACAGGAAGGAGGAAAGAGAGTAGTTTGAAGGTAGAGATGGATTATATTGGAGGCATGAACTATGTACGTGACGTCAGTAATATGAAAATTGTAGAGATGCTGTATATTTAAAACACTTGCTCCAGAGTCGTTCAGTAGTTGTTGCATTCAGAAGACTGAACTGTCGCGCGTGTTTAGGATAAGACATCGCAGGCTATATCAGATCATAATCGTGAAGCCTACGTCTTCCAAGATGCAACAGAAATCGGAAATGTTAACGAGATTCTCTCTCCTGGTAGTGATGTGTATTTTGGTAACTCTATTTTCCAGCGTCGACAACTTCAAAGTAACCCAAAGCAATAGAACGTCCACAAAAAGCGAATTAGACATTCTGTACGAAAATTTGACGAGAGCAATTGATGAACATAACTTGGGGATGATCCAAATGATCACTTCATGGAATGATTTTGGAAAGTTTCAAAATTACACGTGTCCTTATCGTGTTCTAAATTACAAAGGATACACACGCATCATTTGCGACGTGAGGAATATGACACAAAGGGCAATCAACAAGTGTTCTCAAGCGAAAATGAAGACATACTTTCGGCAACCAACTCCTTCCGGAGGAAACACAATTCAGGAAGTGGAGGTGGGATGTTTCCTGAAGCCTGGGACCTTCAGAACGATTTCAACAGGTTCAGATGTGCATTAACATACTGTCAACAGATCGCACTCCGAGCAAGAATTGATCTTTCTTCACTCTTATACAGAAAAATTAAGGTAGGATATTGAGACAGACATTTCAATTAAATAATTGAAGGGTTTTGTTGAAAAACAACCATAGTTCAGAAACATAAATTTTCAGGAGAAACAGAAAACTATCTGGCATGAGTGTTGTTGACACTTCAAGTATGAAATTCATAATGCCATTTTCCAACTTTGGAAAACTGAAGTACATTTATAACTTAAATTTCATCATAGAAATACAGGTGTAAATGTAGGTAATTGTGGACAATGGTTGTTTTAAGAAAAAATACTCTGCTGTGGCTGTAGTATACATTTCCTTTAATCTTCTGTTTTTTATTATATCCTGTTTCTTCTCCTTTCTCTGCTTAAGTTTCTTCCATGGTGTTACTCCTGCACCTAAAGTTGAATCCATTAACTAATACAACAATTCACATGCTAAAATATTTTTCTCTGAGGTGGCTTTTGCCGCGTACGTAAGAAGCAGTACTGCCAATCTACTACAGTTTGAAATTGTATGGATAAATGTTTCAATATGACATGAATGAGATATTTGTAAATGCCAGCATCGTCCTAGACAATGGTTGTTTTCACGAAAAAAAGTATCTGGAGTATGATTGTTTTATGAAAACTACTGAAAATTTCCACTCCTATAATATAGGACTATGGTGTTTTTTTCACTAACAACAAATTAAGTAGATGGCCGCTACAATATATTCACTAAATGCTAAATATATCAAATTTGCTTTTTTGGACCACGGTTCGCTTTTTTTTTAATATCATTCAATTTTTCAACCTATAAATGACCAAAAGATTATAAGACTGTGCACAACGGTCAGCAGATGAAGGCATAATGATCAATGGCTGTCAATAGCCTGCTCGCAAGAGTGTTGCTTAGCTAATGTGAGTTACATTCATAAGTCTATGTATTCAGTTGCATTAGTACTGATAAATGACACTGTCATGAAAAAGTTTAAGGACTTGTTTATTTTTCCATTAAGAATTTAGTGACTTCAATCTAGGTCTAACTAATATTTCTACACATATTGAAATACGGTACATTAATGTTACTTAGTTACATGCAGGATTTCATAATAACTTATTTACTGCGTGCACTTCTCGATTTATATCAGGCATGTCAGAAATCGGACACTGGAAGTGCAGTGTATGTGCGCGGAACGCCGGTCTGTGCAGATTGCGTCATTCACGTGTTGCTCTTTCCAGTTCTTAGCAGGAGGGATGTACAAGAATCCATTCTGCACTTCTAGTGTTCAATTAAATTGACATTTAGACATTATAAACATACTTAGCAGAAAAAAATACACAATTATTGTCAGTGTTTATATTTGACAATAATTGTAACACAAAAAACAATAGACTTACTCAGTTACAATTCACAAAGCAGTCGTTTGTAAAGAATCATTTATTTACACGATTTGTATACAGTATTTGAAGAAAATATAAATATTGCAGTAATTTTGAAACAACAAAAAACGAACACAGTACATTTTACATAGTAGGTACTGATTATTTCAAAGTAATACTCTTTCATTGTTCCTCAAGCATTATTGGGACCATTGGTGCACAGATGTTAAAGAAAATATTTTACTCCCAATTACATGCAATAGAACATTGTAAGGCTTTTACACTGGAATAATTTCCTTGCTTTATATTAATATAAATTCACATTATTATTAATAAATTGAATAAATTAAGCTTGAATTTAAATTTATATATAGTTTATTTGGAAAACGTTGAACAAGTATCAGCAAGTTGTGAGCGTTACTGAATTGAGTTAAAAGAGTACTTCACAAGCTGTGAAGCGAGGACATTTTCTTTATGTCAGGTTTAAAGATTTATTACGTAAGTATATTAAGATAATATAGTAAAGTGAGATAGAAAATTCGCCATTATGTATTATTTTTCGAGAAAATTGTTTCGATTTACAAATAGTTGCTTTCCTCCTTCCCTTACAACCTCAAGACCCTCATATGTATTCTTCACTCAATATTCTCATCACTTATCAGCTTATCAAATAAAAGTTGTAAGTCATCTATCCATTTATGGCTGTGTAAGTACAGACTCCAAAAACAACATCATTGTCATGTTTGTCTTGCCGTGAGAGTACTAATTAAGAAATAAGAGCTGGCGAATATCATATTTTGAGAACTTTACTAATCTGATTTAAATTCTCACATCACTCACATGATATGATGAAAGCCTTTCATTTTAAAATAATTACTGTTGGCTGAGGAAAACATCATAACAGTTACGTTATATGATTCGTGATTTCTCTTCTTCGTTATATCTGTGGACTCCTCACTTTATTTTCATAACGCATTCACAATCACAGCTGTCTACTGAGTTCAAGGCAAAGACTAACCATTCCCCTATAATTCGTACGCAGACTTATCCGATCTCGTGCGCAGCTCTGTAGGAAGAGTGGGGGAGTGTTTGGACATAATGCGTGAGCTGTACAAGTGCAGCACGCCGCACCGTGAACTTAACCCGGGCTATTGTACCGGGCAAACCATTAGATATTCCCTTTTATTTTTCAGTAAATACGCTCAAACATTGTAAGCTCAGAAATACCAAACGCTTTGAGGCAACATTTATAAAATAGAGTGTAACGCGATTTATCATAAAATATGCACTAAAACAATAAACATGGACATAATATCCAAGATAAACCCCTAAGTATGCTATATTAGACGAAAAATCTTAAAAACAAGCATTATACATGAATTTATCCTCAAAACGACCAAAACATGCAAATGTGCACAGATAATTTATTTCGACTTACAAAGCCATGAAACTCATATTTACAAAATTTCTGTCCTCGATTTGCAGAAGGAGACATGTTCAGACTAACAAGGTGAGCCGCCGTCGTGGCTCAGTCGGTTAAGACGCCTGCCGGTCTGAAGTTGCGTTCGGGCGCGGGTTCGATCCCCGCTTGGGCTGATCACCTGGTTGGATTTTTTCCAAGGTTTTCCCCAACCGTAAGGTAATCTGTGTCGAATCCTCGGCCTCATCTCGCCAAACACCATCTTACTATCGCCAATCTCATCGACGCTAAATAACCTATAGTTGATACAGCGTCGTTAAATAAACAACTGAGGAAAAAACTAACAAGGTGTTGGAAAATCGCAAACTTAACTAAGTTAACAAATTAAAATGTTCATATATTTTTTTTCTAATTAGATCACTATGGATACATACATTCAGGATCCATGAACATTTTAATTTTTTAAGTCTGTTATGGTTTTTTTGCGACTTCCAAACACTTTGTAATTTTGGACGTGTCCCCTTTTGCAAATCGACGACAGATTTGATAAGTGTAGCAAGCTTATATAAAAACATGCATTTACAAGAAAATCCTGTCTTTAGTCGTGACTAGACCGCGTGTCTCGAGGCCTTTATCTTCTAGGTTAAGTATGACTGGAATGTTCCGTGGCGAGTATATTGAACTCCAAGGTAAACAAGATACGAACCACTTACAATATGAGTATAAGAAATGTCTCGATAAAATAAATCTTACATTTCGTACTTACATACCTACTTCATACGATCCTGGACTTCTTAGCGGTGTCAATGTCATCTTCTTCGCAATAGGGTATTACAATGTACATACGTAGTTTGACAAAAAGAAGAACTCGTCCGTTTATCAGTTAGACAATTTTTGTACTGCGAGAAGCTTCTTTTTATCGCATGAAGTGAATGGAGCGTAAGTGAAAAGTCCCACAATTGCGACTTTGTTCTCTTCTTTCACCAAATTACACAACACTGCATAACAACTATTTTTGTATAACACTGTGGAATTTGTCTTGCACCTTATCAGTATATGGTCCATGCGGTGTCTCCATAATATTATTTCCGATATTTTCTCAATTATTTCAATACCTTCGGAAATTTGTAGATCAGATTTTTCAAGTTGCCTTATAACTTGTAGCAAGTTTCTATAATTGATCTTTATGAATTGCAGATTGTCATAAGGTATATATTTTCTGAAACCAGGGATTTTGTAATAGCAGCTGAATCTTCACCATTTAAGGGGTTAGGTATAGCTTACAGCAGTAAAATTTTGGAAATATTCAACATTTTTTCCCTCCATTACTGTATATTC
Organism: Periplaneta americana; assembly: GCA_025594305.2. Classification (NCBI taxonomy): domain Eukaryota; kingdom Metazoa; phylum Arthropoda; class Insecta; order Blattodea; family Blattidae; genus Periplaneta; species Periplaneta americana. Next base: position 29,727,763 of record JAJSOF020000038.1, read on the forward strand.
TACAATAATGAAAATTGGTATGTGTAAAAACTTTCCTTCTAATATATGAAAAAAGTATATCTACAATTTAAAAATATTATTTATATATTTTTTTTTTTTAATTCAAAATGGCGGCAGTTTACTGTGCAGTGATAAAGCGTTTCCCTCATAACTCATAAATTTGCGAACTTTTTCATGTTCTCTATCTTTTATTTTATTGCTGAAACTCACGTTTACAATATCATGCTCTTTCAACTACATTCCTTAACAAATAATATTTTTTTATTTAGTGTTTGAGGAAATACTGATATTTGACTATTTTTTTAATGAATTTATTTTTTATCAATCTATCAAAGGTAGAGAAGTGATCTTGCATAATATTGTAGATATGACATATATAAATACACACAAAAAGTTAATCGCAGAATGTTGGATAATATTTTAGTTATGAGGGAAACAACTCATCACTGCATAGTGAACAGAATTTTGAAAAAAAAAAAGATGTAAATAATTTTTCTAATCGTAAAAATATTTTTTCATATAGCAGGAGGACAGTGTTTTACACATACTAACTTTCATAATTGTACAAGATACAGTAATGGAGAAAAAAAATGTTGAATATTTCCAAAATGTTACTACTATAAGCTGTGCCTAACCCCTTAAGGTCGGGTAGCCCCTAACATCTGTAGGTACTGAATTCCAAGAATGGATAGTGTCTATTGTAAAAGACGAAGTATATTATGCATGATTCCAAAAGAGTAAACTCTCTGTTACTCAATAATTATGCAACTAGGAGTGTGTAACACGTTTATTTTTTCCCGGATTATTTTTCGTTAAATGTTGGTTGAAAGACAAGTTTATTTATCAGCCGTTAATACTTGTTTGTTTTGATGGTCTGTTGACGTCTTGTGCTGCCGTGCTACTATGCATTCGGTTGCGTTACAGTTCAAGTTCAACATCGGAATTACGATACGAACTTCCTAGCTGTCATTACAATAGAAATGAAAAATTTTCTTGAAAACAAATTATGAGTTTAATATTATGTGCCACATACGAGATAGGCCTATGTACACTATTAGATTCACGAAGTTGTTGTTCACCTGATGATAATAAGAAATACTGTATCATATTTCAGATTTTCTCCAGTAACGTCTTATGACGTAGAACGAATATTTTCAGAGTACAAATATTGTTTTTATTCTTTTATGAACATAAAAGGAGTAGGGGAACATAGGGCAGGACGGGATAGTTAATGTTTGAATACTTTTATTTGGTATCAAATAATGTAAATGTATAGGTTTTATGACATATATGCTTTTATTACACTGTAAACAAATAAAAAAATATGCACTTGGAGTAAAATCCGGTCATTATAACCTTAAAATAAATTAGTTTTTCGAAATGTGTGTTTTGCCCCGTTCTGCCCCACGTATGGGGCAAAATGGGGTATCAATTTTTGTAATAATTAAATGGCAAAAGTGACAAAAATTATATACTGAAAGTGTGAATACTACAACATTTTACAAGTTGACTTGAGAAAAAGTCATTCGCAAAATACGCAAATGTGCGTGGCATCCTCGTCTTCACTGTCTACTCCTGCTGAACAATTGTGAGCCCATTTCAGACATGATAGGCATCTAATCCAACCTTCTGACAAATAACAGAACGAACAACCCATTACAGATGAAATTTAATTAAATATGACGTGGGGCAGGACGGGGTACTGCCCCACCCCGTTTTGCCCCACAGTCACAATTTCTAAGTTATGAGGTATTGGCAGGAAAAATAACGCACGAAATTTAAGAAAGTTTCGGAATTAAAAGCGAGGTAAGCACTCTATAATATGACATTAAAATAGATTATCTAAATAAATCTCATTTCTACTTACTTGTGACAAGAGAACACTTTAAATTTGCAAATGAATGATACAATATGATGCAGCAACCGAATAACATACAACAGATGCAAGGAATGGCAGTAAGTGTTGTGTGATGATATATTTACATGAGTTGACAAAGTTCTAAAAAAATTCGGTAGATTGCACTACTTGTTGGGAAGATAGAGTCTATACCCCGTCCTGCCCCCCTTCCCCGACCAGACCCATATTCCCCTACAGTATTTATTTTGATAAAATGAAAATGTTCGTTGTTATTTGTTATATAGAGGCAATTGTATAGTACTTTGTTTGTTATTTTTATCTGTGTGGTTAAATTATTTTAGATTGGGAGTTGCGAGGTTTATAATTACAAATTACTGTTGTTTTATATCATTCGTTTATCATTTTCTTGATCTACTGTAAGGCTGTGGACTATTGGAGCACAAGTTTTGTTACCACCCGTCTGTGCGTTTTTATCATTCTGATTCATTTCATTTCATTTCATTTCATTTCATTGAATATATTCCATAGATCTTACATTAGCAATGAAGCTTTAAGATGTGGAACAAGTCAAAATTTTACAAGATTACAATTACAATTTTAATTTTTTTTACAATTTTTACAATATTTTACAATTTTCTACAATTTTTTACAATATTTTGGCGAGATGTAGTGAGCTGTGGTGAGACCCGAGGATTCACCAAAAGATTACCTGGCATTTGCCTTATGGTTGGGTAAAACCTCGGAAAAAACCCAACCAGGTAATCAGACCAAAGGGGGTGAATGACGTGAGGCCGAGGACTCGCCATAGACCATCCGGCATCAGTCCCAGGGCTGGTGAAAACATCGAAAGGAACCAATCAATGAGACCAAAGGGGGGATTCAACCCAAACCCGAGCGCAGCTCCGGATCAGCAGGCCAGTGAGTCTGCCGACTGAGCTACATCGATGACATTGAGAGTTGCGTTACTACTTTTCATTCGGTAGAGATATAGTCAAGGTCACACAACTTAACAGTTTTGGTACCAACTTCCTAGCTCTGGTAATAAGGATATAGGCCTAGTTAATGGCTTTACGCCTTGGTTGTAAACTCTGCCAGCCACACCAATGTATTTGCGGAGGAATTGCTGATATTTACGGCCATCATGCACTCAGCTGTGCGAGGAGCAAGGGTCGCATTCCCAGACATACATCACTCATTGATATCATTAAAAGCTCTCTGACTTCTTGTGGCATCCTGTCTCTTTTGGAACCACCAGGTATTAGTCGCGCGGATGGTAAACGACCCGATGGTCTCACCTTAATTCCATGGTCTAGAGGAAAATCTTAATTGGGGACTCCACTTGCGTTGACACTCTAGCTCCATCTCACTTGCCGAATACCTCCAGACGCGCAGTATCTGCTGCTGAATTAGCCATGAAGAAGAAAGTCAATAAATATGCTCATCTTTTAGACAATTATATCTTTGTCCCCTTTGCTGTGGAGACCTTCGGTCCTTGGAGTCATGACGCTAAAGTTTTGGTATCTCAAATCGGCCAAATTTTGATCTCCATTACTGGTGATCGCCGTTGCACTACTTATTTGCATCAACGCTTAAGTATTGCTATTCAACACGGAAATGCAATGAGCGTTTTGGATACTCTTCCAGAGTCCAGCCCTTTGGACGAACTTTTTCTCCTGTAAAATGTATTATCTCTATGTAAATGTTTATATTTAGTTTTTATATACTTATGTGTAGGCTAAATGTAACGGTGAAAATATTGTTAATCAAATAATTTTTTTTCACAAGTGTATATTATTTTTGGGAGTGTTTTTGTATACGAAAACGCATTATTAATTTGGTTATAACTTTTATATCACCTTTATAAAGGTAAATACGCTTTGAAATATTTAAGTGGGAAAATCGTCGTATCTCGGTTATTTTGACAAATTTTATGTACATTTTCACTTTATATGAGGCATTTTTGTGTATCATTTAATAAGGAAATGATGCCAATCTTTAAATAATATTTTTATTACACAAAAGTTATAGATTTTCCTGTACCTATTTCCGTTTACAAGATTGTATTTACTGTTGTTCTCTATTTTTTTCAATAATAATTGCTTGTTATCATAATATGTTTATAAGTATCATATATCACAATGTTATATATTGAACACAATTTTCTATAAAAATAGCAAACTAAAATGTCATTCCTGGGACCAAGAATCCGACAATGAAATCTTGTTTGGCAGCAAAAGCTATAGGCCTAGTAAAGCGTCGAGCTGTTTACATAGAAGGTCGCTGCAGGTGCTTCTTCTTATGATCCGTGACATGAAACCACAGAAGTGAAGGGAGTATAAGACCTTCTTTAATTTAAAACACCTTTTTTTCAGGTACAGCGCTATTTATTCTCGTAGCTTAGAAAAAAGAAGCATAAATATTTAGTAAAAAATTTATCTCCACATGTTCTGATTGAGATATTCACTAATTTATATTTCATCTTGCCTTTCGTTATCTAGCGTCAAAATGAGATGAAGGTGATAATGCCAGCGAAATGCGTCCAGGGTCCAGCATCGAAAGTTACCCATAATTTTCTCTTAATGGGTGATGGAAAAACTCCGGAAAAAAACTCAACCAGGTAATTTGTCTCAAAAAGGTTTTGAACACTGGTCCGTTCGTTTCATGGTCATGCTAACTGTTATTACACAGTGGTGAACGTAAATTTCTTCTATAGCTCGTATGTATGCGAAACTAAATATTATTATATAGATTTTTGTATGTAGGTACCTACTCAATATTTCTGTAACATTCTGAAATGTTTTCATTACTGAAGATTCCTTATTAAACTAAATATGTGTTTTGTGTATTTTAGTAGTACTTGTTAATATCTCTTAAATATCTTATCTTTCGTCGCAACTTTTAAAGCATATAAGCCTACTTCTTCTAGTAAGTAGAGCCTACAGTGTAAAATATGTATAAAACATGTAATATTTTCTGGAATCTCTGATGATAATGGTTCCGAGTATAGGACGTTATTGCTAATGTTTTCATAATTATCAGTTCATGATTTCTTTAACTTACAAGTGCGGAATTCAAAGCATTGCCCGACACGTGGTGCGTGATCGATTTCAGTTATTACAGATGTGGAATGGACTCTCAGTCTCTTTGATGTAATCCGTCTCTGATTTCGAAATAATTACAGATTCTATTTTTAATTTTTATCAGCTACTCAATTTTAAACAAACGCTGTACATAACAAAATACTTGTTCCTTGTAGTATAACAGCATAATAAAATCGTCACTTTAAATAAATTTGACACGGGCAATTAAATCGATCGATATTCAAGAAACAATGCCAATGTATATTTTTAAAACTTTTCAGTACCTAATTTTGGACATTTTACGTACATTTTAGAAGCATATACCGATATGTGAATTTTATATCAAATGATTTAATCTTAATTATATGCAAAATACAATTTCAAATATACTGTATTAGAATAAATTAGTTCATGAAGATCCTCTTTATTGGGTTGTTTTACGATGCTGTATCAACATCTCAAGTTATTTATCGTCTAAATGAAATAAAGGTGATAATATGATGAAAGATGAGTGGAACAGAGAAAAATTCTCTCCGGCACCGGGATTTGAACCCGGGTTTTGAGCTCTACGTGCTGACGCTCTATCCATTAAGCCACACCCGATTCCCATCCCGATGTCGGATTGAATCTTCTCAGTTTAAGTTCCACCTCTTGGGTTCCCTCTTAACTTAAACTGAGAGGATTCAATCCAACATCGGGATGGGAATCCGGTGTGGCTTAGTAGATAGAGCGTCAGCACGTAGAGCTGAAAACCCGGTGTCGGAGAGAATTTTTCTCTGTTCCACTCATCTTTCATCATATGATGACGCAGAATTTCTGCACGTAAGTATCATATGTACTTCAATACATCGTAATAATAAAAGGTGATAATGCCGGTGAAATGAGTCCGGGGTCCAACACCGAAAGTTACCCAGTATTTGCTCGTATTGGGCTGAGGGAAAGCTCCGGAAAAAAACCTCAACTAGGTAACTTGCCCCGACCGGCTGAAGACGCTAAATAAATAATATTCATATTAAATATTGCTACTTAAATTATTTAATTTATAGTTCATGAGCTAACTTACACAAAGCTAACTAGGTAGTATTTATTTTTAATTTAATTTAATTTAATTTAATTTAATTTTTCAATATTTAATTTGTATCTAATTGTCTCGTTTTCTTAGCCCTTGACTATTTATAATGACCTTAATGTTTAACATTAGCCTTATTTTTATAGTATCGAGTTTGCTATAATCTTTACTTTTAATATTATATTTTGTAATTATTAATACAATTAATTCATTACTGTATTCTTTTGTTTCTGACTGAGTGAAAGACAAAATTGATGACCTTAACTCCGCCAGAATAAATAAATAAAATAAATTATGTACATTTATATTTGAAGAATATAATAAACATAAGTTTTATAGAACTTTGTATGTGTCTATTATTCATTGTTGTATTTACACTTTTTCTGTTCATTCTTATTCACCTAATCATTAAAACAGAGATTATTTAACTTGGGATTACTTGAAGTATTGTTGCCCTAATTGGAAAATCTGCAATATGTTTTTCCCCTTTCTAAGTAGCCTATAGCCTTTTTCAAAATCAGTAGACCTATACTTCGTTGCATAATGCCTGACAGGAAAAGTAAATATTGCCGGCAGAGGAGGAGAAATGTATAATTGAGGACGAAGCTGCAATAAGGGCCCATGCTCCAAAATGCTGTTCTGACATTTATAAAGTTGACATTTTTAAAGCAGTGCACTAAATGCACTAACCAATGAATATGAAACTGCTGGATAAGAAGTATTGTGTTTTTACATAATATAACAGAAATGCTAAAAGCATTTTAATCCCATGAAATATATATTTAAAGAATAATGTATAAAAGTAATGCAATCATATGGGCCCTTTTTCTGACGAACTTACTTTCAATTCAAAAATAAACATAAGCTGTGTGTGGTCTTCATAAAAACTTCTTATTTTATATAAAATAAAGCAATATCTATACTAATAATAAAACTGTAATAGAAATTTTTTCTGGTAATTTTCGCTTTTCCAAAAATAATTGGTGTTAACATGTATAATTAATCATCCTGAAACCAAAAATCGCTTTTTTGACATTTTTGTTTGTATGTCTGTCTTCTGTCTGGATGTTTGTTATCTTTTCACACGATAATGGCTGAACCGATTTGTATGAAAATTGGAATATAAATTAATTTCGACAACAACAACAAATTCCACAATTTGGGACATCTGGCCGAAATCTACGGCTGGCCACTAAGATCCAGAATACAAAGCAGAGGTTAAATGAAAAATACAATATGATTGCCGAGAGAATACGGAACAATGATAAATTTAAAAATAAAGTACAATTTGAGTTCGGAGAAACATGAGATGAAAATACATTGAAGAGTAATGAAATGAAGTGAAAAAAAAAATTACATACTATTATGCAAGTGATTGTGTAAAATGGATAATGAATCTCTCAATACCATTAGACAAAGTTTGTTAATGTCCTCATTAGAAAATTTAAGAGAAAGGAGGATGGTTTTGGTTAACTTAAATGAAGTTCCCCTAGCGCCAAAAAGAAGTCCTTTCACTTCCCATGTATTATTATTCATTTTGTATCTCTCACTGAAGTGAGGAATAGATGGGTTGTAAATAGACTTCTTTTCATTGTTAACGTTGTTGATCATCCTTCTCCAAACGGACAGTGGGGTCAAGAATGAGGCTTCTTTGATTCCGGCGATCGATGGCTATAATGTCTGCTCTTCTCGTTGACCCATTCTCAGCCAAGCAGTGCACTTCTTTGTAAACCTCCCACTTTGCCATCCGAAGAGTGGTTGCGATGGAGCTTCTCACTTTATGGTGGCTTAGATTATGGGCTATAAGGCATTCAAAATACTTTATTTAAAAGGGGGGTTATAAGGGGGCCTTAATTAAATAAATCGAAATATCTCGCTTATTATTGATTTTTATGAAAATATTATATAACAAAAGCTTCTTTAAAAAAATATTTCCAATAAGTTTTATTCTATGAAAAATTTTGATGGGATTAATATTACACTGATGTACCGAAGTACATAATATTTCCATGCACAAATTCTGCATTACCATATGGCGAGATATGTCCGTTTTAAAATAACAATGGCTTTACATCTGGCCAGGTCAGATTGATATACGAGTAATAAAGACAAAACAAATGACTCTGCATTTATTTAAGGCGGCCTTGGAGTCCTTGGACAACAATCGGATTAATACATGGATGATATGATATGTGACTGCCCCCGTGTCTTTGGTCAGCGTGCTGGCTTCCAGGGGTTCCAGATCTGGAGGTCCCGGGTTCGATTCCAGGACTTGGCTCTCGGAGAATTTTTCTTGAAGAAGAAAAATTACCTGGGTATCTGGGAATTAGTATGAATGTGAGTGTGATTGTAGTTAATCATCAAAATATAAAACACATCAGGACTATCGCTGGGCAGTAACCTGAACACACGTTTCAGCGTCACATTGTTGACAAGTAACTCCATCTGTTAGCACAACCATAAAGCGCTAATAAAACACACGTTTCAGCGTCACATTGTCGACAAGTAACTCCATCTGTTAGCACAACCATAAAGCACTAATAGATGCTATAGAGTTACCAACAACGCACCTACTATAGTTGAAACAAATTTATATTCCGTTGGACGCATTCGTGTCGACGGAATTTAGATACCATGCGGATACCAAAGATTATAATATGCTACATAATTGAAGAAGAAGGGTTCATATCAACTGAAACTCTAACCAATCAACAAGATAGACGACTTATGTTACCAACAACGAAAAATATATGTCGACCCTCACAAGTACTAACATTGTAACTCAGTTTCTTTCATTTTTCAGGAGAAGCAAATGAAGTTTTAAAATGATCATGAAAATCAGTGTATACAGATAGTAACAATAAGATTTTACATACGATTGGGAAGGTTTAGAGCTACAATGATAGTAATGGAAGAAAAATAAACATTTACAGACCATATTAACTAGCATAACTCAAAACCATAAAAAAATTGAGTTACAATGTTAGAAAAATATATATATGATATGTTGTTATAATATACTAAATATTATTATAGTATAAACAAATGCATAAACTATTTAATAGATTTAAATCATTCTTTCATCATTATTGTCGAAACTTTAGATGGACTGGGCTTTATGTCATTACAGAAGCTCATGAGTGAATCGAAGACTGGGCACAAATGCATAAGTAGAACCTTACGCACAGAAAACTTTATATATTGTCGAAACTAATAATTAGCTATATGTACTGCAGTTAAATTTAATGCTATTTGGAGGTGCCGTACTGAAATTTGATGTCTGATTTGCGTTGCGTTTTTTTTATAAAAGAATGAAAGTCAGAGATGGCATAATTTTACAAATATACACGCGGTACATATTAAGTATTAATTATTCAGTAGCATAACAGTACATATTGCTTAATTACGTATTTGGGTGGTATAGGAGGTAACAGTTCTATGTAGTGCACAATAGGCCTACTCCATATTGAATAATTAACAAAACAACATCTTTAGCATGACTTGTGGTTTGTAGGCCATCTCAAACCCAAAATCTACCCCTCTTAGGCTTTTCCAGTTCCAATGATATGTCGGGAACCTAAAGATCATTCAACACTGTTACATTCTAGGAACTACAAATCAGAAGATTACAGAGAACTTGTCAGTGATTTGATTCAGAACTATAACGTAATGGGATGTCATATCTCTCAAAATAACGTCTTCGATTCTCATCTATTTTTTTTTTTCCTCAAAACCTTCAGATAGTGATCGATGAACTGGGGAGAGTTTTCAACAGGACTTTCTGAAATCGAAAGGCGCTACCAGGAAAAATGGAGCCCAAATATTGTCAGACTACTGCTGGACACTCAAAAGAGATGTTTCTCAAGCGAAGTATAGCCTAAAAATCTACTTCATATACATTTTAGGTAAATAAATATGATTTTAGGTAAAATGTTACAAGGTATCAATACTAGAAAAGTATGAAGTACATTTCATATAATTACTAAAAAACCCTTGGTGATAGAAAAAATTTGAAAACAGAACTGAAATCAGCACGAAAAATGTTATAAAAATAACATATTCTTATCTTTTAACAAAAAATATATGTTTAATTTTGTTGACCAGAGATATAATTATTCTTAGCAGTCTGTCCCATTGTTTATTCAGATTATTGATCAACTGTCCGAAGACAGGTTTGATGCTCATAAGTGACATCAATAAGGTATCACTCATGAGGAGATTAAGCTAGGAAATAGTGGGGTAGAGCGACCAGTTCTTGCTGTTTGAAGTGCTTGCTTTTTAAGTAATAATTTATTATTGGAAGATGCCAATTTTCAATGTTTTTAATGAAGTTATTATACAATCTCGGGCCGAAATTTGAGACATGCCTTAACCCTGCTTCAGAATTGCATTTGGGTTCAAACAATGGGCATGATAATTTGTGTCTTCTTGTACTGTAACCATGGCCATAATAGTTATTATTTTTATGCTCGACCATGCCGAAATGTAGTAATTATACACCTGGTAGCAGTCCTTTAATGCATGTCATTAAAGTACACCTACTCATTAAAGTACAGGTGTCCAACCAATGACAAGTCAGCTTTGTACCGTTATAAAACCTCAGCCAATGACAAGTCAGCTTTGTACCGTTATAAAACCGCAAGTATCGATTATTCTCGGATATGCAATCGAAAGAGAATTAGCGAAAAGTCACGGAGGCTGGAAATCCAATACTGTCGCAGAAGGTTATGTTCTGTTACTATAATAATTAGCGTTAATTGTAAATAATATTCAAATAAATTCAATTTGTCATCTCGTTTTTCAATGTCTAATTTACTTTCAATATTATATCAAAGTTAATATTTAATTTACTCTGTAGGTTCTTATAGGTTATCAAGGTCTATGTGGACATCTGTTCCTCGGAAAAAATCAATATACTTTTGCGTCTGCGCACATCTCACAATTTACGAAGTATTGCTCAAGGTCAGTTAATAATTTCAAGTTAGAAATATGGTCGAGCATAAAAAGTCGTATGAAACTCGCCTATAATGGTAATTAAGAAGCTCGTATGAAAATTATGAAACGAGCGCAAGCGAGTTTCATAAACATCCATACTCGCTTCTTAATTACTATCATTATAGGCTCGTTGCATAATGTACTATTATGGTGGTATTTTAATAGGGTATATATGTATATTTATTTAATACTAGCCGTACCCGTGCGCTCCGCTGTACCCGTTAGAAATAAATATGAAGTAATTACATAATTAAAACAGGGCATTTTATCTAGGGAACACTCGTGTTTGATAGGAGAATAAATCGGTTAATATGTTACTTAATTTAAATTGTATTTAAAAAATTAAAATGCGATCATTTTGATCCAGAGACCACTCATTTGGTGCAATGACAATTCCTTTAATATGTTTCTTTTATTGTTATTACATGCAACCATAGTTTAATGAAGATTGACATATCTTTTAGTTTTAATGTTTATACTTTATATTACTTGCTATAATTATGTTTCCATTGAATTATGGTAATAACTTAATTTTAACCCTTGTTTTCTAAGTCTTCAGTAAATGGCGCTTGGCCCACTATGCTTCTGAACCCTTCAAATAACTTAAATAGTGATACGTGATATATAATTATATTTCTTTCTTCCGAAAATGTAAGAATTCACGATCTCTTATGTACCATTGCCATGGAATGAATAAATGTGTTTTTTTTTTCTACTCAAAATTTTTATATTTTGCACATATGAGTTACTGCAGGAATAACAACACTATAATCTGAGGCGGCGGTGAAAATGTATTGTATTGTTATTTTAAGTCTTGTATATCTTTAAATATCAGTCCTATCAAAATTTTGCATAGAATAAAAATGTACAGAATAGCCTATCAAGTTTTCTGTGCATAAGAAGCTATTTTAATCTTACCAGTCCTCGATTCACTCAGAAGTTACTGTAATAACATTATAGCATTACGTCCATCTTGAGAAACTACACTTTCCAATGGTGAAATAATAATTACTGTAATTATACAAATCGGTTAATTTAGCTTCCGATATTACTTCATACAAACACAGAAACATTCTCTGTACGCTATACTTCATAGCTTTCGATTGTTATTGTCCAAGGCCTCTTATAGACTAAGTAATTTGTTTTTTATTTCATTACACCGCCTTAGATGGCAGTTATTCTAATTTTAAAACTCATTTATCTCATTAAATATCAGTCCTATCAAAATTTTCAAAGAATAAACTTTATCGGAAATCATTTTTAAAGAAACTTTTGTTATGTAACATTTTTCACAAAAATTAATAATAAGCGAGATATTTCGATTTATTTAATTCAGGCCCTCTTATAACCTCTCTTTTAAAAAATGTATTTTGAATGCCATATAGCATAAAATCTACGTTACAAGGAACCTCATTTATATTCCAATTTTCATCGCAATCCGTTCAGCCATTATCGCGTGAAAAGGTAAAAAACATCCAGACAGAAAGAAAGACAGACAGACAGACATACAAACAAAAATTTCAAAAAAGTGATTTTCGGTTTCAGGGTGGTTAATTATACATGTTAACACCAATTATTTTTGGAAAATCGAAAATTACCAGAAAAATTTTGGCTACAGATTTATTATTAGTATAGATTCAGTACATAAAATTTCTTGTATATGTGGCGTGTATGATAATGTATTCTTTTCTTAATACATATTTTTATTATTCTCCTCTGTAATAATATGAATGAAATGTTGACGTCGTACAAAATTTTGTCGAATATCCTTTTGAGAAGATTAACGCCATATGAAGATGAAGTTATTGGGGATCATCAGTGTGGTTTCAGGCGTAATAGATCGACTATTGATCAGATTTTTTGTATTCGACAGATATTGGAGAAGAAATGGGAGTATAAGTGTACAGTACATCAGTTATTCATAGATTTCAAAAAGGCGTATGGCTCGGTTAAGAGAGAAGTTTTATTTAATATTCTTATTGAATTTGGTATTCCCAAGAAACTAGTTCGATTAATTAAAATGTGTCTTAGTGAAACTCACAGCAGAGTCCGTATAGGCTAGTTTCAATCTGATGCTTTTCCAATTCACTGCGGGCTAAAGCAGGGAGATGCACTATCACCTTTACTTATTAACTTCCATTATGCCATTAGGAAAGTTCAGGATAACACAGAGGGTTTGGAATTGAACAAGATACATCAGCTTCTTGTCTATGCGGATGACGTGAATATGTTAGGAGAAAATCCACAAACGATAAGGAAAACGCGGAAATTCTACTTGAAGCAAGTAAAGAGATAGGGTTGGAAGTAAATCCCGAAAAGACTAAGTATATGATTATGTCGCGTGATCAGAATATTGTACGAAATAGATCTATAAAAGTTGGAGTTTTATCCTTCGAAGAGATGGAAAAATTCAAATATCTTGGAGCAACAGTAACAAATATAAATGACACTCGGGAGGAAATTAAACGCAGAATAAAAATGGGAAATGCGTGTTATTATTCGGTTGAGAGGCTTTTGTCATCTAGTCTGTGTCAAAAAATCTGAAAGTTAGAATTTATAAAACAGTTATATTACTGGTTGTTCTTTATGGTTGTGAAACTTGGACTCTCACTTTGAGAGAGGAACAGAGATTGAGGGTTTTTGAGAATAAGGATTTTATGAAAATATTTGGGGCTAAGAGGGATGAAGTTACAGGAGAATGGAGAAAGTTACACAACACAGAACTGCACGCATTGTATTCTTCACCTGACATAATTAGGAACATTAAATCCAAACGTTTGAGATGGGCAGGGCATGTAGCACGTATGGGCGAATACAGAAATGCATATAGAGTGTTAGTTGGGAGGCCGGAGGGAAAAAGACCTTTGGGGACGCCGAGGCGTAGATGGGAGGATAATATTAAAATGGATTTGAAGGAGGTGAGATATGATGGTAGAGACTGGATTAATCTTGCTCAGGATAGGGACCAATGGCGGGCTTGTGTGAGGGCGGCAATGAACCTCCGGGTTCCTTAAAAGCCAGTAAGTAAGTAAGTAAGTAAGTAAATATGAGTGAAGACTTCATTGCCCCATCCCATTCTATAATGCCATAAATGTAACAGAAACATACAGTTTTACATGCCTGAAGAACTACCTGACATGTTTATACCAAATATGAAAGTAATCGACCATTTACAACGCAGTTACATCACAAAAAAAAAACGGCAGACTCGCGGCACTCACTGATAAGAATGCTGGGTGGTCGAAGTGTGGCATGTTTCCGGCCTCTTATCTCGCTCTGCAGTCACCTCCGCTGATTAAGATCATCATTTCAGGATTACTCAGTTATGTAGAAAAAATAATTTAAGGATTTAATTTAATTTTTGACGCGTGATTTTTTTATTTATTTTTGTCCTCTTAATATGGATTTCGGACCACTGTGCGCCGGTCGCTTAAGAGAGAAGATTTATATAACATTCTTATTGAATTCGGTGAAACTTACAGTTCGTATAGGCCAGCTTCTGTCTGATGCGTTTCCAATTCACTGCGGGCTAAAGCAAGGAGATGCACTATCACCTTTACTTTTTAACTTCGCTCTAGAATATGCCATTAGGAAAGTTCAGGGTAACAGACAGGGTTTGGAATTGAACGGGTTACATCAGCTTCTTGTCTATGCGGATAACATGAATATGTTAGGAGAAAATCCACAAACGATTAGAGAAAACACGGAAATTTTACTTGAAGCAAGTAAAGCGATAGGATTGGAAGTAAATCCCGAAAAGACAATGTATATGATTACGTCTCGAGACCAGAATATTCTACGAAATAGAAATATAAGAATTGGAGATTTATCTTTCGAAGAGGTAGAAAAATTCAAATATCTTGGGGCAACAGTAACAAATATAAATGACACTCGGGAGGAAATTAAACGCAGAATAAATATGGGAAATACGTGTTATTATTCCGTTGAGAAGCTTTTGTCATCTAGTCTGATGTCAAAAAAATCTGAAGGTTAGAATATATAAAACAGTTACATTACCGGTTGTTCTGTATGGTTGTGAAACTTGGACTCTTACTTTGAGAGAGGAACAGAGATTAAGGACGTTTGAGAATAATGTTCTTAGGAAAATATTTGGGGCTAAAAGGGATGAAGTTACAGGAGAATGAAGAAAGTTACACAACGCATAACTGCACGCACTGTATTCTTCACCTGATATAATTAGAAACATTAAATCCAGACGTTTGAGATGGGCAGAGGATGTAGCACGTATGGGCGAATCCAGATATGCATATAGAATGTTAGTTGGGAGGCCGGAGGGAAAAAGACCTTTGGGGAGGCCGAGACGTAGATGGGAGGATAATATTAAAATAGATTTGAGGGAGGTGGGATATGATGATAGAGAGTGGATTAATCTTCCACAGGATAGGGACCGATGGCGGGCTTATGTGAGGGCGGCAATGAACCTGCGGGTTCCTTAAAATGCATAGGTAAGTAAGTAAGTGTGCCGGATCTAACAGAAAATAAGGAAACCTGTCAACAGCCAAGATCAACATTCACATGCTATAGCCTACGTTAAGGCTATATCTTGGACTCATTATTTCGTAATTTTTAAATGTTACTTATAACGTTGTAATGCAGAGTAGACGAGTCGATCGTAGTCGTATAGGAAAGACGCAATATGAACATGTAATCACTGAATCCTCAGTAGGCGTAATGCGTAAATGTACAGTTCGTGGCTTTCCTTGACTGATGTATAGCAGTAGCATTACGCACATAGTGACATAAATTGGAGGATTTCAAGTTTTTGTCAGTGGAAAGCGTGGGCTTTCTTACCGGACTTACGAATTATAATAAACCGGTATAATTAAGGTGTTCCCTGAAATAACAACTTAACGTACATTACGTCTTTTCTCCTTTTTCCAGCATATATTCAATTCTTAATTACACATATCCGTCCTGACAAAATATTATTTCCTTCCAACATACACATAGAAACATTTGAATGTCTTTCTGCCCAATGCTCTTATACGAGACCTAAAATGTTTGATGCTTTGCATTTCATATTCGAGATTTTGCAGTTAAGTTCTTTCTCCAGAGAACGCTTAATTGTAATTTGGTACATGAAAGACTACATCCGTGAATGTGAGCTGATGTAGAGGGTGAAAGTCTCAGAAAACCGATTCGTCTGCATCTGTACTTACATTTCTTAATTTTCAGCATTAGCCCCTACTTAATGTTTCTGCCTATTTACTTAACCCTCGATACTGGCGTCTTTTCTGGCCCCACAAAATATTTTATTGTTAATATCTACATCAGTAACCTAGATAAGCTATCCTTGATTTATTTTAGTTTTCTTTACAATTAAAATTATTTCACAATGAAGGGTTCAGAGCCATAGTGGGCCAAGCGCCATTAATTAGAAACGGAGAAAGCAAGGTTTAAAGTTAAGTGAATGCCAAAGTTTAATGAAGATTGACATATCATTTAGGTTTAATGTGTATACTTTATATTACTTGCTATATGTTTCCATTGAATTATGGTAATAACTTCATTTTAACCCTTGTTTTCTACGGTTTTAGTAAATGGCGCTTGGCCCACTATGGTTCTGAACCCTTCATATATTGATTATTTTTCCATGTTTATTGCTTAAGTTCGTGAATGGCCCCAGCTATAGAACACATCTTTATTTTATAGTGACAATTATTTTGCAATGATAGTGTTTTGTTGTAAACAAAGTGAACCTGTACTTTGAAAAGTGAAACAAATACAGCATATACTGCCATGTAGGCCATGGGTAAAATGTAGGTTCAACAAAATTAATTGCACAGTAGAACTCCAGTTATCCGGATCACGTTTCAGGACAGTTTGAAATTGTTTGTTCAAAGAAATTCCAGGCTGGACAATGGCTGTTTTCACAAAAAAAAAAAAAAAAAAGGTCTTTGGTCTATGGTTGTTTTATGAAAACTACTGAAAATTTCCACTCCTATAACTTAGGCCTATGGCGTATTTCCCCCCTAACAACCAATTCAGTAGATGGCCACTAGGTCGACCTAGTTGGCGAGTTGGTATAGCGCTGGCCTTCTATGCCCAAGCCCAAGCCCAAGGTTGCGGGTTCGATCCCGGGCTAGGTAGATGGCATTTAAGTGTGCTTAAATGCGACAGGCTCATATCAGTAGATTTACTGGCATGTAAAAGAACTCGTGCGGGACAAAATTCCGGCACATCCGGCGACGCTGATATAACCTCTACAGTTGCGAGCGTCGTTAAATAAAACAATGTGCTGACCATATGCTTAACATCTCAAGTTTGCAATTTTTGGACTATGGTCCTTTTTAAAAAAAATAAACGCTTAATGTATACTGCAACGGGGGAAAGACGAAAATTTATACGTTTCGAACAAGTGGGCCTACAGCGAAAGGAGGTTACTTGCTTGTCGTATGTATTTCTATGTAAGCCTACATCTATTTCTGTTAAACGCTTCTTTAGACTTTGTACATAATTACTCCATATTATGAAGTTAATTTATTTGAGAATGAGAGGAGTGTGTTAAACTAAAATACATAGAATTTTAATATATTTCAAATAAAGAGGGTGGAAGTGCATTATATAGCGAAATTTATAAACTTGTACTTGCTATTTGGGAAAAGGAAATTGTACCAAAACAATGGAAGGAGTCCATAATTGTACCTATTTTTAAAAAGGGGGACAAAACCAACTGTGGTAACTTTCGAGGAATATCACTTTTGTTGACGTCGTACAAAATTTTGTCCAATATTCTTTTGAGAAGAATAACTCCGTACGTAGATGAAATTATTGGGGATCATCAGTGCGGTTTTCGGCGTAATAGATCGACTATTGATCAGATTTTTTGTATTCGACAGATAATGGAGAAAAAAATGGGAGTATAAGGGTACAGTACATCAGTTATTCATAGATTTCAAAAAGGCATATGACTCGGTTAAGAGGGAAGTATTATATGATATTCTTATTGAATTTGGTATTCCCAAGAAACTAGTTCGATTAAGTAAAATGTGTCTCAGTGAAACATACAGCAGAGTCCGTATAGGTCAGTTTCTATCTGATGCTTTTCCAATTCACTGCGGGCTAAAGCAGGGAGATGCACTATCACCTTTACTTTTTAACTTCGCGCCTGAATATGCCATTAGGAAAGTTCAGGATAACAGGCAGGGTTTGGAATTGAACGGGTTACATCAGCTTCTTGTCTATGCGGATGACGTGAATATGTTAGAAGAAAATACACAAACGGTTAGAGAAAACACGGAAATTTTACTTGAAGCAAGTAGAGCGATCGGTTTGGAAGTAAATCCCGAAAAGACAAAGTATATGATTATGTCTCGTGACCAGAATATTGTACGAAATGCAAATATAAAAATTGGAGATTTATCCTTCGAAGAGGTGGAAAAATTCAAATATCTTGGAGCAACAGTAACAAATATAAATGACACTGGGGAGGAAATTAACCGCAGAATAAATATGGGAAATGCGTGTTATTATTCGGTTGAGAAGCTCTTATCATCCAGTCTGCTGTCCAAAAATCTGAAAGTTAGAATTTATAAAACAGTTATATTACCGGTTGTTCTGTATGGTTGTGAAACTTGGACTCTCACTCTGAGAGAGGAACATAGGTTCAGGATGTTTGAGAATAAGGTGCTTAGGAAAATATTTGGGGCTAAGCGGGATGAAGTTACAGGAGAATGGAGAAAGTTACACAACAGAGAACTGCACGCATTGTATTCTTCACCTGACATAATTTGAACATTAAATCCAGACGTTTGAGATGGGCAGGGCATGTAGCACGTATGGGCGAATCCAGAAATGCATATAGAGTGTTAGTTGGGAGACCGGAGGGAAAAAGACCTTTAGGGAGGCCGAGACGTAGATGGGAGGATAATATTAAAATGGATTTGAGGGAGGTGGGGTATGATGATAGAGACTGGATTAATCTTGCACAGGATAGGGACCGCTGGTGGGCTTATGTGAGGGCGGCAATGAACCTTCGGGTTCCTTAAAAGCCATTTGTAAGTAAGTAAGTAAGTAAGTTAGATAATAGGAAGAGATTACTATGAGACAATTGCGAAAATACAGCGCTATCAGGATGGATGTCTAAAGAAAGAAGTTACCATGTAGCCAGTGATCGTTAAGTCAGTAGGCCTATAATTAGTGTGAATTGCTTTAAGTTATTTTTTAAAATGTTTATTGTCTTGCAGCCCCTAATGCTTTGTGGCAAGGAATTCCATTGTCGCGAGGTGGAGACTGTAAAAGACGATGAATAACAAGATGTTCTATGAAGAGATATACTTAGCGTGCCACAGATATGTGATCTGGTATTTACGTCGTGGTTATAGTATAGATAAGAGAAACGAGACGAAAGGTAATTTGGAATTGAGCTGTGCAGAATTCGAAATAGTAAAGACAAAGAGTGTAAAGTTCTACGTTCTTTGAGTCGGAGTCACGAAAGACTTGCGAAGGAAGGTGATATGTAATCATAATATCATCGGATGTTGCACACGTATCTGACGCACATATTCTGAACTCGCTGTAACTTGACTGACAGTTCAGAACTTACGTCACTTAACAGAACTTTACAATAATCGAAGTGTGACATTACTAGGGTTTGCACCAGGGTAAGTTTTAGTTGCTGGGGCAAGAAGTTCCTTAAGCGACTCAAACAGTGAATGAAGGGCTAGGTTTTTTTTTATTGTTTCCGTAACTTGAAAATTCCAATTTAGATTATAATCGAGAAAGTAACCAAGATTTTTTATGACAGATAAGTAAGGGATTAGTGTGTTGTTAAGTGTAACAACTGGAAGTTTACTGTTATTAAGAGAGTTAACTAAACGTTTATTTGTTATAGGTTTAGTCTCACTTGGATTATAATTAGCACACTTCAGCCACAACAAAGTATTTTTTCTTGAAACAACCATTGTTCACAGTTACCTATATTTACATTATGTAGACTATTTCTATGAGGAAATTTAAGTCATAAATGTACTTCAATTTTCCCAAGTTTCTACTATATCTTAAGAAATGGAATGATGAATTTGATACTTGAATGCCAGATAGTTTTTTTATTTCTCCTGAAAATTTATGTTTTTGGACTATGGTTGTTTTTTCAAAAAAACCCTTCAAATGTTTGTAACTACGAACACATGACAGAACTTGGTGACAAAATCCTGTGTTACGAATATGATATCAAACCTGAGAAACGGAAACCGCACACAATGTCATCTCGGTACAAGCATACTAAGAATAAGGGATCTCGTTATCTGAGATGAGACAAGGATGTGGGCAGTAGCTCTATATCCCTCGGACTTCCTGATGCATGGTTATTTTAAAACTAATGTCAGTGCGAGTACTTCAGTACTATTGACAGTTGGTTCTCAGTGTACAACGCAAGTATAGATGCTTTATTAAGTTTTGGTTTTTCTGAACCGACGCATGCGAGTTGTGAGGTGCGAGGCCCGCCTCGCACAAATCCGGACTACACGAGAGATAGAGAGTGGTTTCTCTAGGTTCGTTCCAACAACAGTCAGGAACCGTCCGTAACCATCGTGAGCATGCGCAGTACAGAAAAAGCGTTCCAACACAATCCGAACCAGTCCTGAACCGGAAACATGTATTATCGCCGCGCCAGCCACAGTAACGACAGGCGAGTCTTTGATATTTATAAGTCATTGTTTGTCGCTTGTGATTGTGGTTCTTTTAGTCCCACCGCTCCAATCATATTCTACAAAAAACGGTTGCCGCCAATGGCAATCCAGGATTGAATTTTGACGTGTACATATCAAGTCCACGTGGAGTAAGAACCAAGGTTGCCATTTTTAATAACAAATGTTCGTTCAGTTTAATAAAGCATTTCAAGTGGAAGTTATAAGTTGGTGTTAATATTTAAGATGTGGAGGCCGTGGGAAGGCGATGATGAAGTTGAAAGTAATGTAAATGCGTATGTTCCTTCAACTAGTAGAAGTAAGACAATTACAGGTAAAAAAATGTATGGGGACATTGAATAAACAGTCTCAGAAAATAATTTGTAATGTGTATGCCTACGTCAGAAGTAATAAATTGGGCAAGGGACCGATTACAGAGACAGCAAAAGCTGTTGGATTGAGTAGGCAAGCCGTAAGCAGAGTTGTAGAAAGAGGTCCTAAAACACCCAAAAAATGTAAAAATAAAAAACAGAAATTTGAAAACGTTGATAACTTCACCTGCGATCTGATTCGTCGAACGGTGTATGATTTTTTTAAAAAATGGATAGTCGCCAACAGTTAGTGAAATATTAATAAAACTTCAAAAAAGTGTGAATTCCCCTACAAAGAAACAACACTGAGAGAATTATTGAAAAATTAGGATTCAGGTTCCGAGTTCTTAACAAAAGACGCATGATAATGGAGTCGTCGAGAATAATCTGTCATTGATTCTAGATCTTACGAAAATTCGCTTTCTATCTATATTTTAAAACTAGTTTTTACTAGTTCAAACTGGTTTTGTCGGATTTTGGGTTTAACGGTAACATATATAGTACAATAAGAATTTAAATATGTTGTGTCTGTGATAAAAGTATTCAAAATTGCTTTATTGCGCCACATTGGGTATGATAAAATTGTGCAATATTGGTTACATTGGCGGGTGGATGCTCTATCTTGACCATTATTATTATTATTATCATTATTATTATTATTATTATTATTATTATTATTATTATTATTATTATTATTATTGAATAATAAGTATACATTAAAATCTTGAGATATTTGTTAGAAAATCGCGGGTTTTGGAAAGCCATCTACCGGAATTATACGAACAACTGTTGGCAACACTGTTCATAGTGTTCTGTCCAAGGGCAGGTCTTTCACTACAATCCCAGCTATCTCAAATCTTTCCTATTTCCTGCCTTCCTCTTAGTCTCCGCATACGATCCTTCTATGTCTTAATGTCGTCAATCATTTGATATCTTCTTCTGCTCCGTAATTTTCGTAATTTTTCCAATTCACCATTCCTTCCAATGCAGTTTCTTTTCGGCCAGTATCCCAGCTAATTCCTTTTTCTCTTCCTGATCAGTTTCAGCGTCATTCTTTCTTCACCCACTCTTTCCAACAAAGCTTCTTTTCTTATTCTGTCTGTCCATTTCACAAACTCCATTCTTCTCCACATCCACATTTCAAATGCTTCTAGTCGTTTCTCTTCACTTCATCGTAATGTCCATGTTTCTGTCCCATAAAATGCCACACTCCACACAAAGCACTTCATTAATCTCTTTCTTAGTTCTTTTTCTAGAGGGCCGGGACTCGTCCTAGAGGCTAGTGAAGCCCGTTGCGGTGCACTACTGCCCGTGGGTTTGAACGGGGAGGGTCCAGGTAAAATAAATGGTGGTACGGCACACCTGGATGTTGACGGGAAAGAAAGACGCACGGCAGTGTGGGAACGGTTTTGTTATTTTTGTACATGCATTATACTATACTCGTTGACTTTGCATTTTGCGCATTTATTATGATAATATAGGCTACACTAAGATAATACAGGGACATCATTTTATTTTTACTAACATTTTTAATATTAACCTGGCTATATCTCAGGATTAAAGGTCTAGAACCGGAAAAACCGCTTGCTCCCCCTTCCACGACTGGAGTTCGACGATACTGGCGTAATATACAAACAAATCACTTTACTAGGTATAGGAGGGAAGGAAAGTAGTTCATCCATTTACGTAAACTAGGAAATATCGCAATTTTGAGTTTGATAATTTTCCTCAGGTTTTTGTTTAATCAAAATACAGTACAGTATTAACAATGAGTGTTTTTACTCACGAATTGAGCTATTCATTCGGACGTATTCATTATGCAGTGTATATTATACTGTCTACAGCACATTAGCGTACAATATAGAGAATGAAGTTAAATTGAAAAATAATCATAATATGGATATTTAAACACATTTTTGAAAATAGTGGCCGTTCATTTCGATACAGGCTTCAGTTCTTTTGTGCATATTATCGCACTATAGACTATTGCATCTAATTCCAATTGCCAGTTTCGTCCTTCGTACTAGTAACTCATGTTGAAATAATTCCGTACCTACTCTATAAAAGAGTACCTTACGTACTGTAAATTCAATCTTCACTTCTGCCCGATCGGCACAGATAAAATTACTCAGACACACTATCTACTGTCCGTCCAAGAGGTTATGCCGCAGGGTCGTAGAAAGGGAGGAAATCACGTGACAGTTAATTACTTAACAAGGCCCTTTTATTTAAGTTATTTTAAACAGTTTCATAATATTACATAGACGTCCAATTCCTAACAGAAATTAATGTTTTCAGAAAATAGCTAAGACAGTCCTGCTTTTACAGAGGGGCGAACAGAAGCAGGTGGAGGAAATAGGGATGCGACGTAGGCAAACGGACAGTACCTGTGCGAAAATATGATTCAATACTGAAAGCTCTTTCGTCACTGGAAAACGCGAACATATTTCTGGAACGTACTATACTCACTAACTCAGTGCTGTTTACTATATGCGTGGAGGACGGTTGAACTTCATTAGTAGAAGGGAGGAGGGGTGGGAGTGAAGTACATTAAAAAACTCAGGTACAATAAAAGTTGAAGTAAAAATAAAATGATGTCCCTGTATAACCAGAACTTGTTTCATGATAATTTTGGTCAATTCATTGCGGAGTTATGTCATATTATTCTTGCATCTGCACATAAAATTTGCCATTCAGTGAAAATTTTTCGGCATATCTGGGTTAAAATAGAGTTCCACTCGAAAAAATGTTTAAGACTGGCTTTGTATGAGTCTATAAAAAGGCGTCACTCGTCTGCGACGTATTGAATCCCCATGGCATTCTTCAGTCCATCAACATCACTACAGAATATAAGATCGTCCTGCATAGAAAAAAATCTTTCCAGGGCATACTGACGAACTCGAAATTCGGTAATTTCAACATTTTTTTCAAGATAACTAATTAAACTTCTTAAGTCGTAACCCTAGTAACTCAGCATTATTCTTATCTAGTTCTAAGTCCCTAACAAGATCATTTAGTTGATTTTGAATCATTACTTTAGGAAGGATTACTTTTATAATAAATATCTCTCATAGGCTGCTATATAGGACATTAGTAAATTCTGTAATTGTGCGATAACTGATTTATAAATGTGTACACTGTATATTAATATACAGAGTGTTTCCGGGCTAGTGTTAAAAACTTTCAGGGATGATGGGAAAGGGGACATGTATCAATTTAAGATAAGGAACCCTGGTCCGAAAATGACTGCGTCGAAAGTTACAAGCAAAAATAGTTGTGTGAAAATGAAATAATTTTATTCCTCTGTACACCTTATTTATGTGATTTATCTGTACATCTTGCACATACTGTATTCATTTGACGTTGTTTACGTTGTCTACTTACAGTATTCCTTTCAGTGCACTGTCTGAGGGGTGGAGATAGGAAACTACACTAAAGCAATGCAGATAGCGTAATGTATAACGGACATGGTCGGTCCTGATATGCACGTCTGTAGACAGCAGTGTATGTGTACAAGTTGCAGTGTCCAGTCGATTAGTCCTAGTGAAATGGAGGAGTACACGAGAGCAGAATATGCAGACCTGATTTTCGAATACGGATGAGCCAAAGGGAATAGTAGACAAGCTCACAGATTGTATGGGGTCAAGCAAGTACCCACGTAGGAGACATCCGACCCATACCATCTTTCCACGACTGTTCCAAAGGTTAAGGGAAGGAAGGCACATGGAGTGAAATTACAATTCCATTTCCACACATCTATTTTTGCTTATAACTTTCGACTCAGTCATTTCCGGACCAGGGTTCTTTATCTCAAATTGATACATGTTCCCTTCGCCATCATCCCTGAAAGTTTGTAATACCAGCCCGGAAACACCCTGTATTTCTTACTGTGTCATTACACTATGTGTTTATCGACATAGGTCTAATATATAAATGTAAATAAATATAATCTCGAGAAAAATCGTGAAATTCGAGCAAAAACGCTATGCAAAATCGAAATGAGAACTAATCCGCCAAAATGGTCATTTTCGTTTTTAATACCCCAAAATTAGTAAGAAATGACTGATTTAATCTCTGATATATTTTGGCTGTTGACCAGTGTGATAGAAAAGCAATTTTGTCAAGTCTGTCGAAAGCAAGTAAGAAACCCAATTACTGTATTTATGTAGGTTTATTTCGGTTACATAAGGCTATTTTTAATTTTGCCTATGCATCCCGTCTACTGATAAGCAGCTCCGGAAGCACTGCAACCACAACACTTATTATGTGACCCTACATACATATATACTTACATGCATATAGACTTCATTAATCACGAATAAGTTCAAATTCATATTTACACGAATATATTCTTATTTTAATTACCTAATAACATTATCATAGTGTTCATTTAATTCTTTTTATTACGTAAGTCACGACAAAAAGTCTCTTTTCTTTGAATACAAAGATTCTGCAGCTCACACGATAAGTGCCTCAAGGCAGCAGAATAAACTCCAAGTTCAACAATTCATTTCCACCATAATGGGTAATACCGTAATCACTTACTTTGGACCAGTCTACTTCGGAACAATCAGTATGTGTGCATGTGTTTATGTATGTATTAATGTAGGTATAAATATGTGTGCGTAATATCACAAAGTGTTTGCGGATGACGTGAATATGTTAGGTGAAAATCCACAAACGATTAGGGAAAATACGGGAATTTTACTTGCAGCAAGTAAAGAGATAGGTTTGGAAGTAAATCCCGAAAAGACAAAGTATGTGATTATGTCTCGTGACCAGAATATTGTACGAAATGGAAACATAAAAATTGGAAATTTATCCCTCGAAGAGGTGGAAAAATTTTAATATCTCGGAGCAATAGTAACAAATAAATATACGCAGAATAAATATGGGAAATGCCTGTTATCATTCGGTTGAGAAGATTTTATCATCCAGTCTGCTGTCAAAAAATCTGAAAGTTAGAATTTATAAAACAGTTATATTACCGATTATTCTTTATGGTTGTGGAACTTGGACTCTCACTTTGAGAGAGGAACATAGGTTAAGGGTGTTTGAGAATAAGGTGCTTAGAAAAATAGTTGGGGCTAAGAGCGATGGAATTAGAGGAGAATGGAGGAAGTTACATAACGCAGAACCGCATGCATTGTATTCTTCACCCGACATAATTAGGAACATTAAATCCTGACGTTTGAGATGGGCAGGGCATGTAGCACGTATGGGCGAATCCAGAAATGCATATAGAGTGTTAGTTGGGAGGCCGGAGGAAAAAGACCTTTAGGGAGGCCGGGACGTAGATGGGAGGATAATATTAAAATAGATTTGAGGGAGGTGGGATATGATGATAGAGACTGGATTAATCTTGCTCAGGATAGGGACCAATGGCGGGCTTATGTGAGGGCGGCAATGAACCTCCGGGTTCCTTAAAAGCCAGTAAGTAAGTAAGTAAATAAGTAAGTAAGTATATCACAATGTTTCGAGACAGAAACCCTATTGGCGGTAAAACCTCATCATTAGTGTAATCGAAATAGGCAAAGTTATGGGTCTTATAAATACCAATAAAACAGGATAATTTCATGAAACTGCATTAATCATTAATAATATAATAATAATAATAATAATAATAATAATAATAATCATCATCATCATCATCATCAACAACTCTTCAGGGATTAGGAGAGCTCTTCTGTTCCGGCATCATATTTCGTGCCATCTTCTTGGGGGTCGTCCTACATCTCTATATATATTTTTTTATTTCTAGTGGGTAATTTTACGACGCTTTATCTACATATCAGGTTATTTAGAGTCTGAATGAGATGAAGGTGATAATGCCGTTGAAATGAGTCCGAGGTCCAACACCGAAAGTTACCCAGCATTTGCTCATATTGGGTTGAGGGAAAACCCAGGGAAAAACTTCAACCAGGTAACTTGCCCCGACCTGGAATCGAACCCAGGCCACCTGGTTTCGCGGCTAGACGCGCTAACCGTTAATCCACAGGTGTGGACTACATCTCTATAGCTAGAAGGTTGATATCTATATGCTTGTAGTGGAATGCGGATATTAGGCCTATCCATTCTCAGGTGATGATTTTTCACTTTTTCCTGTATGCTATAATTTTTTATTCAACGAAAATATATTTAGATATTTTTTCTTATACATATCTTCATTTTCAATTTGAATACAGGTAATATACCTCAAGGTATGTGCCCATTATGTCGACAAAGAGAAGATGACATTCATAAGAGCAGACCTTCACCCTATTCTATTTGTCGGAATGCAACCGGGAGGACAATTAACAAATAAAGAAAACTTGAATATCAACATACAAAAAATAAAAGGATGAAACTTATAAATGAAAAAGTTCCTAGAGAGAGAGAAATAAATCATCCGGCCTTAATCACGGATGACCACTAGGATCCGGAAACTAATAGCAAATAAAATTATAATTAATTAAATATGAGTATTGTAATAAAAATAAAATGTAATAATTAAGCACGACTGATTATCAATTATAAAATAAAATCTTAGAAGATGACTTTAAAATTATACTTATAAATAAAAGATTTTATTTAAAATCAGCATATCCTTAATTAAGGCCGTCTGAGTGGTATAAATGAAATTGTATAATCTGCAGGGAATCTTTAAGAATTTGCGAGATGATTTTTAATTTCAAAAGATGTTATTGATATTTGTTTAAAAAAAATATATGCAAAATTTGGTAAAGAACTCCGAGCACCAAAAAATAAACCTGTCACTGACCAATTGAAGAGAGGGATGTCATACTAAGCATTAAGGTAGGGAATAAAGAAATAGCTGAATAATAATAACAAAAAGTTACAAGAGCAATTAAGTCTATATCTATTTTTGGCTAAAAAAATTAGAATGGAAAGAATAAATGAAACAGCTAGAATTGAATGAAAGAAAAGTAATAATTAGACATATATATTTTTATACGCTTGTTTTTGTGTTATAGATGTAGAATTATGCATGGAAGAAAGTATCAAGTGTTGCGGAATGGATAAATTGGAGGAAAGCCAGCATCTCTTAATAATGAGCAAATACATTGAAACTAAAATACCGGAGAAAATTGCTAAAATAAAAAATAAAAGGCAGAAATTATTAAATTAAAGTAAAGTTACTGATTTAACAAGTAAATTCAATTTTGGCAGGTATGCATTTTCAAGACTCACCGGTAACAACATTTTGGACTTGGTTAGAAACTACTTAAGTTATATTTTTTATTTCTAAATTTAATAGTTTTGAAGGTACAACAAAAGAATACTATGAAATAAAATTAAGAAATGAAGGCTTACCAACGAGAGAGAGCTTATACGTACTGTATAAGTATTTCTGTACCGAAAGAGGAATGGAAGGTACTATAATAAGGGAAGATTTATATATGCTAGCTGCACATTGCAGATTGAAACGTGAAGTAAATTTTAGGCACGTGAACAAAGACTAATTGTATCAACATACTAAAATGAGTTGAGTCTTGCACAGAACTAGTCGAAAGTGCAAGATAAAACAATAAAACATCTTATATTAAATATTTAAATTGTAGAAATTGTGTTAAAAATTGTGTGTGTGTTTTTTTTTTTTTTTTGTTTTTGTTTTATTTCATCATACAACATGTCCCATTACACAGCGTAATACTACATGCCTTGGTTTTCTTATTAGGTTTTTATAAATATTTTTCTTATTCATATACTATGCAGTAATAATAGTTAATGTTCGGGATGTTTGGCCAGTTTTATAGTTCATATTCATAAATAATAACTATTGTTTTTGTCAAAAAAATAAATAAAAAGAAAATAAAAAAGAAAAATGAACACATCCGTTACCTTATCATTTGAAAATGTATCACTATAGGCAACAATAGCCCATACTTAAAAAAAAACAAAGATAGTGCTACAGATAGACAATGCATACTTAATTCACCATTAGTTCCAATTCATATGTCATCACCTCCTCTTTCACTCACTTCTACCCTCATTCATCTCCACCCATAGAATACACCGATGCACAACACATAAGATAGAAGCCTCATGACCACTGCAATGAAGCATCTCTCTTCAAAATGTTCGTACAGATTGTTTAAAATGTGATAGTTTTTAACATACCGATATCTTGACACTTAACATTGTAACACTTATACCCTTATAAATTCTCTAACTCAATAGCATTAATAAATTTTCGATATTCATTCATGAACTTTCCTATTAGTTTCATTTTATTTGCAGGCCATGTTCCTCCCTTTTGAATTATATTTCTTTTTAGTTTCTTTCTGCCCTCGTCGAGTTTGTTACAGTCATATAGGATGTGGTTAACTGTTTGCTCCCCTCCTCTACAGGAACAGGTTGAGTCTTCAGTGATGTGGAATCGTTGGTAGTATGCTCTTAGTCGTCCATGTCCTGTTAACATTGTAATGAGGATTGGTGTCAGTGTTATCCTTAGTTTAAGTCTTTTTGCGACTGTAGGAAAGTATTGTCTGGTTTCTTCTCCTTTCGTGGTGTTTCTCCATTCATTTTCCCATTTTACTATACTTTCCTCTCGCAATATTTTCTGGATGGTACTTTTTGGGACCTTTTTGTAGCACTCCAACTTTTCTAGTACTGTTGCCCTTTTTGCCAGTTTGTCGGCCATTTCATTCCCTTGTATCCCTATGTGAGCCTTAACCCATCCTATATCTATTGTCCAGTTTTGTTTGCTTAGTATTCTGAATTTCTCCCTAATTGATTCTATTAATTGATTATGGTTTTTAGTGTTCCGTAGTGAATCTAGTGTAACTTTACTGTCTGTGTATATTGCTGCATTTTTAGGGCTGTTCAACATTAGTTTTATTGTCTCAATTTTTTCCATTGCCTTCAGGATTGCTAGCTGCTCTGCCTGATTGTTGGAACAATGTTTGTCTAATTTGTACTGTAGCTGATGTACTATTTCATTGTGGATGAATATTGCTATTCCAGAGCCTACCCCTTGTTCTGTTCTGCTTCAACAGTGTAATTCTTCTTTAGGTTTGCCTCCTGTATTGTAGGAAAGTCCGCTGGGTGAGGCCATTTCTTGTAATTTAATGGAATATCCACTTGCCATTCTGAGCTTTGTTTCATTATTTTGTACTCGTCAGCGATTTCTCGTAGTTTGTAAATGATGGGTGTCAGTCCTGTCAGTACGCAGAGAGCTTCAGTGGAAGTGGTGCGAAATGCTTTAGCTATTTTTATATTTATTAATCTTTGCACTTTTATGTACTTCGTGCAGTTGTATTTCCTGTTAAGTGCTTCTATCCACACCGGTGCTGCATAGGATAACAATGGTAGGATTGCACCTTTGTATATCGTCGTTTTTAGAGCTTGATGTTGAAGACCCCAGTTCAGCTTGGCTGATTTGGATAATACATGTATTAATTTAGTAGTTTTCTCCGTAACGTGCTGTATGTGGTCACTGAAGTTAAAGTTCTGATCAATAATTATTCCTAAATATTTTATTCTTTCCACTTGCTCTATTGCTTTGTTGTTGAGGTAAATATTTATGTTTCTTCCGTCTTTGCGTTTTCTTTTGATCAGCAGAGCTTTTGTCTTTTGTTCATTGAACCTGATTTTGTTGTTCTTGGCCCTGTGTGAGTGTGAGTGTGAGTGAGAGTGAGAGTGAGTGTGTGTGTGTGTGTGTAAAATTATAAAGTGTGTAATGTAAGGTTTTAAATGATTATATGTACGTACTTTTTTCTGTGAACTATAATATAATAAATATCAATATTTTCAATTTGGTCTAATCTAGTGCATCTTTTACTGTTCGAAGATATTTCATTTCTACTGCTTGTATATGATTTCAATGTGTCCGCTTTATAGTCCACGTTTTAGAACCATTTAACAGCCATTATTTTATAGAATTTTAGATTTGTTTACTTTCGAGTTTTTCTTTTTAATGTATTTGTTATTACTCCGCAAAAGTGTTGAAATTTATTTAGTTTATTCATTATTTCTTCGTTGTAATTTGTGTACGTTACATTGCAACGTAGATAGTTAAAATTTCCAACCTGTTTTACTACTTTATTGTTTAAAACATCTAAAAGTATAATCTTGAGATAATTTTTGCAATTCATGCATATTTATTTGTAGTTTATTTTTATCTTCAATTAATATCATGTCATCTGTAAAGAGTAGACTATTAAGTTTGTAGTTTTTATCTAATTTAATTCCAAGTGTATTTCTTCTTTTAATCTTCGTATAATATCGTCCATATAAATATTAAATAACAGCGAAAACAAATTACATCTTTGGCTTAAACCATTCTTAATAATAATATCTCGAGACAGCCGTCCATTTCGTAATACAATGTTTATCTTTATTTTTTATAAACATTCTTCAGTGCATTTATTAAATGTTCAAGATACCCTTCCTTTTCTATAGTTTCCAGAGTCTAGCCCTACTTTGTTATTTGGCAAACCTTAAAGGAGTATGGCATTCCACTAAAATTTATTAATATTATTAAAGACATGTACCAAGGTTCCAAAGCACAGATAATACATGAAGGTAATCTCTCAGAACCTATAGAAACGAAATCTGGAGTAAGACAAGGGTGTATTCTCTCCCCAACATTGTTTCTGATGGTGTTAGATAGAACTATGAGAAGGGTAATAGGAAAAAGGAAAAGAGGAATTCAATGGGATATTAACAATCGTCTGGAAGACCTTGACTTTGCACATTATATATGTTTGCTAGCACAGAGATTTAGGGATATGGAAGCTAAAGTTGAGAAATTACAAGAGGAAGTAGGAAATGTTGGATTGAAGATGAACTCCTCTAAGACAAAACAGATGAGGGTAAATTGTAATAATAAAAATAAATTGACAGTAAATGATATAGAAATAGAATAAGTGGATACTTTTCTATACCTGGGAAGTGTGGTTACAAAAACAGGTGGAGCGGAAGATGTGAAAAGACGTATTCGGCTAGCAAATGGAGCATTTGTACAGCTATATCCCATAATAACGTCTCATTGAAGACAAAGCTCAGACTGTTTAACACAAATGTAAAATCAGTCCTCCTTTATGGTTGTGAAACATGGAAAATTACGGATGTAATAAATAAAAAGATACAGACGTTCTTCAACAGATGTCTGAGACGTATTCTAAATATAAGATGGCCGGAAATAATAGCAAATGAAGAACTGTGGAGAAGAACTAACCAATCACAAATATGTTACCAAACAAAACAAAGAAAATGGAATTGGATAGGCCACACGCTGAGAAAGCCAGATGGAGCTATTGAGAATACTGCAATTGATTGGAATCCCCAAGGAGTAAGGAAGGGAGGACAGCCTAGAAAAACATGGAAACGATCTATAGAGGAGGAAGTAGAGAGATGTGGGAAAAGCTGGAAAGAGGTGAAACGGATGGCTGGCGACAGAGTACGCTGGAGGAACTTGACTGCTGCCCTATGTTCCACATAGGAACAACAGGATATAAGAAGAAGAAGCCCTACTTACTTTATCAAAGACTTGTTCAAAACAATTATGTAAAATATAAACCACAAATAACGCGTCATAATGAAACTGCCGCACCAAATGTGACGTGCATGCTTTAGCATTCCCATGAATTGTGCGTAACTCCTCTCAGGCTGCTATAATACGCGCAAAAATATCTTTCTGACGATGAGTCTAATAATGAGTCCCAAACACCAAACTTCTGATTTGCTGACACAGAAATATCTAACAGTTCAAGTCAATTGATCTTGCTGGTCATTTGACAGAACCACTAAAATAAAATCTATCGTTCAGATGATTTCTAACATGGGGATAAATTGTGCAGGACTCCGTATGCCTAAGTCTTCGGATCCCATAAACACAACCTCTTGTAGCTCGGGAAGGACTTCTTGAAATGCTCTGAACTAATTCCCGTTCAATCATAGTGGAAACACGTAAGGTCCTCTTTAGACATACCGGGTGTAAACCCTGTAGACCCTAATATATTTTATAGTTTGTTACGATTTATGTGACACTTAGATAAGTATTTATGTGATATAAAATACACAAACATTTGGAAGTGTTATTTAAAAACCATTTTCGATTCAACCGAAAATGGTATTAACTTTCTTATTTTAAAGGACACTAGGACTAAGATTTTACAAAAAATTATCAAAATATGATGTATCGATTTTTTGTTCCTTGGAAATTTAGGAAGTTTGTAGCAAGCAGTTTCTGCCTCTAAGTCGTCTTTGAACTTCAGGAGCGATTTCTATATAGGCCTGCTCAAGCACGAATTGGTTCACTTTTAAAGGTTGCTAAACTCACACTAAAGGTAGAAATCCGTTTCATTGTTCGTTCCAGATGTTTAAGAAAGTTTCCTCCAAACACCACACTTCTCCGACTATGGCTGCCAACAAAGATTTTCACGCAACTAATTATAAAATATTAGATGGCGTTAATCTTCACTTACCCTATTATCACGTCTTTCTGAACTTAAGCGACATCCCTATTCTTACCTATAATAAAAGTATACCAGTGCTAAGTGCTTTCTGGACACTGACTTTCTGTTAAAGACCATATACTTACTGTATGTGATCTTTTGAGAAGTTAAACTCATTGAACAAGTCTCTGCAAAGAAGTGAAACTCACTGAACAAGTCTCTGCAAAGAAGTTAAACTCATTGAACAAGTCTCTACAAAGAAGTGAAACTCACTGAACAAGTCTCTGCAAAGAAGTTAAACTCATTGAACAAGTCTCTACAAAGAAGTGAAACTCACTGAACAAGTCTCTGCAAAGAAGTTAAACTCATTGAACAAGTCTCTGCAAAGAAGTGAAACTCACTGAACAAGTCTCTGCAAAGAAGTGAAACTCATTGAACAAGTCTCTGCAAAGAAGTGAAACTCATTGAACAAACAAAGAAGTGAAACTCATTGAACAAGTCTCTGCAAAGAAGTGAAACTCAATGAAACAAGTCTCTGCAAAGAAGTGAAACTCATTGAACAAGTATCTGCAAAAGAAGTGAAACTCATTGAACAAGTCTCTGCAAAGAAGTGAAATTCATTGAACAAGTATCTGAAGAAGTGAAACTCAATGAACAAGCAAAGAAGTGAAACTCATTGAACAAGTGCAAAGCAAAAGTGAAAATTGAACAAGTCTCTGCAAAGAAGTGAAACTCATTGAACAAGTCTCTGCAAAGAAGTGAAACTCATTGAACAAGTCTCTGCAAAGAAGTGAAACTCATTGAACAAGTCTCTGCAAAGAAGTGAAACTCATTGAACAAGTCTCTGCAAAGAAGTGAAACTCATTGAACAAGTCTCTGCAAAGAAGTGAAACTCATTGAACAAGTCTCTGCAAAGAAGTGAAACTCATTGAACAATCTGCAAAGAAGTGAAACTCATTGAACAAGTCTGCAAAGAAGTGAAACTCAAACAAGTCTCTGCAAAGAAGTGAAACTCATTGAACAAGTCTCTGCAAAGAAGTGAAACTCATTGAACAAGTCTCTGCAAAGAAGTGAAACTCATTGAACAAGTCTCTGCAAAGAAGTGAAACTCATTGAACAAGTCTCTGCAAAGAAGTGAAACTCACTGAACAAGTGAAACTCACTGAACAAGTCTCTGCAAAAAAAAGTGAACAAGTCTCTGCAAGGAAGTGAAAAGAACAAGTATCTGAAGTGAAACTCATTGAACAAGTCTCTGCAAAGAAGTGAAACTCATTGAACAAGTCTCTGCACTGAACAAGTCTCTGCAAAAGTGAAGTGAAACTCATTCACAAAGAAGTGAAGCAAGTCTCTAAAAGGAAGTGAAACTCATTGAACAAGTCTCTGGAAAGAAGTGAAACTCATTGAACAAGTCTCTACAAAGAAGTGAAACTCATTGAGCAAGTCTCTACAAAGAAGTGAAACTCATTGAACAAGTCTCTGGAAGGAAGTGAAACTCATTGAACAAGTCTCTGGAAAGAAGTGAAACTCACTGAACAAGTCTCTACAAAGAAGTGAAACTCATTGAACAAGTCTCTGCAAAGAAGTGAAACTCATTGAACAAGTCTTTGCAAAGAAGTGAAACTCATTGAGCAAGTCTCTACAAAGAAGTGAAACTCATTGAACAAGTCTCTGCAAAGAAGTGAAACTCATTGAACAAGTCTTTGCAAAGAAGTGAAACTCATTGAGCAAGTCTCTACAAAGAAGTGAAACTCATTGAACAAGTCTCTGGAAAGAAGTGAAACTCATTGAACAAGTCTCTGCAAAAAAGTGAACCTCATTCAACAAGTCTCTGCAAATAAGTTAAACTCATTTGATTCTGCTTACTGACAAAGTTTCGGTCTTCATAAGAAGTTTCTTCTTTGGAGGAGAAAAATGAACGACGAAAGAGAAATTAACTATTTTCCATGTTTATAGCATTTCATAAAAGACAATGAAATAGATATTACTGTAGATATTGTTCCTGTAGTTGAAGGATATTTATCTAAACTCAATTTTCATTTTGAAAAATACTTTCCTGAAAACTGTGACAGGCTTCACTGGATTCAAAATACCTTCAGTAATGATACTCATTCAGATTTCAGTACTGCAGTAGGTGAAGAGTAGTTGATAGAACGTTCATCAGATTCTTCACTGAAGGTGACATTTTCATCCATAACATTACCAAAATTTAATATTTAGTGAGACAAGAGTTTCCAAGATTAAAAGAATGCTGAAAATATTCATTCCTTTTGCAACCTCCTATCTTTGTGAGAGTGAGTTTTCAGCAGTGGCTGTCATAAAAATCAGTACAGATCGAGACTTTGTATGGAGAAGGAAATGAGGGTAGCTGTATCTTATTTAGTGTCAAGATTTGACAAGTTGTGTAACAAGAAGCAAACTCGAGTGTTACATTGAGATGAATGGCACTTTATTCAAAACCGTGTTCATTTCATTTTAGTTGGTTATTTAACGACGCTGTATCAACTACGAGGTTATTTAGTTTCGATGAGATTTGTGATAGTAAGATGGTATTTGGCGAGAT
The DNA here is from genome assembly GCA_025594305.2 of Periplaneta americana. Lineage (NCBI taxonomy): Eukaryota > Metazoa > Arthropoda > Insecta > Blattodea > Blattidae > Periplaneta > Periplaneta americana. Next base: position 29,763,744 of record JAJSOF020000038.1, read on the forward strand.
GAGTCCGAGGATTCGCCACAGATTACCCGGCATTCACTTTACGCTTGGGGGAAACCTCGGAAAAAACCCAACCAGGTAATCAGCCCAAGCGGGGATCAAACCCGCTCCCGAGTGCAACTTCAGACCGTCAGGCAAACGCTTTAACCGACTGAGCCACGCCGGTGGCTCCGTGTTCATCATCATCATTGTTTATGTATTAGGCATCTTCTGCGAGTAACAACGCTTTGCTGGTCTTCCAATTCAAAACCTTTTTTTTTTTTATTAATTATTTTAGTTTTAATTTTACAATTGAAGTTGTTTTGTTATCAAGACTGAATCATGAGATCAGTATATGAGCGCATTTCTCACATATAAATTAAAATTAAAAAAGAATAAAAATATTAAATTGAAACTAGTTCATATGTGCTGTTTTCATATTGTTTGTATCCTGAAGTAAGGACTTTTCAAATTGCACTTTGTGTTGTTTTTCTTGCACTGTACTTAACTGTTACTGTAATTTCCTACAGATTGCCCAATATCATTAAAATACTTTGAAAATTGCATTTTGAAAAGCCTTTTCAATACTCTCCTTTAAACAGATCGCTAGTTTTTAAAAGGTAGGATAAAGTTGCCTAATTCCGTGATACTCCTAATTCCGTGATACGTTTTTTTCACTGAATGTCATGGAATTGTGTATCTTGCTAGGAAGTTCACCGATATCTCAAAAGTAGGCGAAAGATGTGCTCTTTCGAGAAAGATGTCTGGCGCTATGGTCGAACGGAAAAGCTTTGGTTGACATTCAATTTAAGAAAAATATCACGGGATTAGGAGTATCACGGAATTGGGCAACTTTACCCTAACCTATAGAGGAGCCGAGGAAACAGTACAATTGGTCAGGCAAGTGATCCACGGTCTCAAAAGCTTGAGAACCACTGTGAACTGATATACCAAAAGCATGCATGAAATTAGGTCTATTCAGAAGAATTTATTTGTGATAAATACCGTACATAGAAATCCAATACAGTAGTCAATAATGCTATTCTACAAGTACACGATGCATAAAAACTGTATTCTTTTCCTGTTTCATAAATTTAATACACAAAAGATATCACAACCACTCTATATTTGAAGACCTCCCAGGAATAAGAATGTAACTATTAAATTCTAATTCATGTTTCAGGAGAAAGAAAAATAATTTCAGAGGCCTATTTCATTAGACCTATATTTACCAGCAGAATCATTTGACTGAACAAAGATAAAAGTTTATTCAGCTATTGAATGCAATAATTTATTGTTATAAATGAATGTTTTAAATTACTTTTTCCACCTATGTCACATATTTAAATAATTTGATGTTATATCCTTTTTCCAAGGAAGGTCTTCATTTTTACATTTAAATATTTCTTTTGTATTCATGATGTCAGAAAATTGTACTGTTCTTAAGGGTATCACAAATAAGTACGCAAATAATTTTTCTCTACTTTTATCACATTGCATTCTTCGTAATATAAAATAAAATAGGAACTATATAAATTACGTAATAACGCTAATCAGCAGGACCAATATACATTTAGGTCATTTCTTTAGATTTATTCCCATCAAATACAATATAAATACTTCTTTTCATACCTTAAGCATAAAGATATCACATAACAATATTACCCGCATTGTAAATATTATGTATCCTGAACATACAGGCATCTCAAACGTACGTAGACACAATCAACATTTGTGCATGTGAGATCATAAGAAATAATAAATAAATAAAATAAATAAGTAAATAAATAAACAAATAAATAAATAATGCAATGATGTTGCAAAAATTGAGTGATTATCCTATAAAATGTGTATATAGAAAAGCGAAAAGATTTTTTAAAATGTTAAAAATAACATAAATAGCGTAAATATTGATTGCTTTCCTGTTCGACCAAGTGATGTATCTACAAAGTTGGTAAACATTACTATCTTAGTACAAGCCCAAAATTACTCGTAAAATCTGAAGAGATTAACTTCTGACATTACACACTTGAACAATTTGGCTAATTGATAATTATAATTGAATTACTGTAATATTAAGCTGTATAAGCAGAACTTGATCTGAAATCTGCTTTCACAAAATCATGTTAAAATTTTGCTTCACTACAGTCTGCTTACACCTATTAACAATTAATTTAGTTTTAGAATGAATGTGTGTCACTAGTTACATTACATTGATACGAGTATGTTCTTAATCGCTTTTTAAATACAAGTTGTTTTTAATTCTGATCTTTTTAGCCTATATTTACCTAATTCACTGCGTAATAATTTCATCTTTTAAATTATCCCAAATATATTTCACAAAATCATATCCTAATTCAGAGATGCAAACCTGTGCTACAATTGCGGCAGACGTCACAAACCGAAACACGTAACTCATCCCTTCCCTTCAACCCTCGCGTCACTGGATAAGGTAGGGGGAGAAGAGATATGTATTCAGCGTGCTTGCAAAACGTCACTGAAACAAGACTCCGGCCTTGTGGACGGAGGAACAAACTCTTTCTCCATCCTTCCATCCCTCTCTTGCCAAGTTCTGCATCCCTGTTCTAATTTATGCACACAATTTCATAATAAACATTATGAAATTTAAACAATTGGTTTGAATATTATGAACTAAGAAGCACTTTGATAGTGAAACCCGAAAGATTATCAATGTTCTCTTATAATGTCAAAAAGGAAACCGCTATTTCCGGCACTACATTTTTTTTTCTTTCATTTGTCTATGTAGATATAAGAGTAAAACCGTACCATGAGTTGATAGAGGGTCACATTACTGGACGTGAATTACTGCCGCTGTAGCCACGCTTCTGGAAACATCCTACTTCCACTTCCATCACTCTACTTCCTTCGGTAGTATTGGGTTGCTGTAAGGAGGTCTTCATTGTCGCTTGAAAACACTTCTTGACTTTCAATTTTTAATTTCTTCGAAGTCACACATGATGCGTGTATGCCCATCGTGATTCAGTACACGATATGGACAAGAGTAATTCTGTAACTTCCCCAAATCATTTATCGTACTGACTATGTTGATCTTCTCCAAATGTTGTCCTTCCAGCTGTAGTTTCTTGTATAGACTTGCAGAGTCACCTGTCGTAGATGCCACACTTCTTTTAGTTACTTCATGGTCGTCGCTATTGGAAGACACAGGAGCTGCATCAGTAGCCGGAAGACAGATCAGTGCCAGAAGAAAGCAGCTTGCAATGAACATTCTGGTACATACTGCTGAGTACCCCATGGCGATGTCTTGAAGCAGAAGACTGGACTCTAGCTGATATTTAAATTATAATCCGTCACCAACACGCGTGGCTGAATATTAGTCAGTAAAGTCTTGGTTGGACTTCTTCTGAATTCAGCAAACACTGAATGACACTGAAGCGAATGCATTCAATCCATTATTTTATATAATCTCTCGCCTACAATACCCCCTCCACTTTCGAGCTGAGTTCTACCTCGCACTTCCTTTTCTTCTTCCGTCTTGTTTGCATTATTGAATTTATCCGACACTCCTTCTTGCTGCTAATATTAAAACTAGCGCTTCCTCATAGGAAAACGTTTTGCGTTAACTAGTCAGGATGTACGTATATTGCATTCACTGGTAAATCTTTTATTTTTGTTAGACTCTCTGGTTTATGAAATAAAATCTTACCGTGTGCACAGAAACTGCCCTAGACTTTCTTTTTCATGTTTAAGAGAAGAGGACGATATTTTTTGGTGAAAAATAAGTACATTTTCGAAAATTTTGTTTTCTTTAGAATACCCTGTGATATATATGGAATGCATTGCATAACATTTTGTGGGTATTTGTGTCCTTAGCGGATGTTAAGACGCCATTTTTAAACTTTCTGCGCTATGGATTTTTAAGTCACACGTCCCCTTTTATTGTTGTTTCCGGTAAATTAAATTTTCAAAAAAAAAATCTTTAAAATACTCTTTGATATGTGTGGAATGCATTGCATAACATTTTGTGGGTATTTGTGCCTTTATCGGATGGTGAGACGCCATTTTTTAACTTCCTGCGCTTAAATCACACGCCCGCTTTATCGTTGTTTCTGGTAACTTCATTTTTTTGCTACATTGCCAGACAAAAATGGATATAATTTCTGAACTATTAAAGATACATGCATCAAACTTAGAACACACATTCTTTAGACTATTAGGAAACTTTCCTCTGTAACAGAATTTTGTTAATTGATTTCATTTTTGTTTGCGAAAAAAGGAAATAAAAAAAGTGTTATTAAATTTTAATTGTTTATTTTACAAACGTAGGGACTAATATAAAAATTCTGTTAGAGGCAGTTTGTAGAGCATGCTTTTGCAAGTACATTGCAAAAAACTGTTTGAATCTGTCTTCAAAAATGATTTAGATATATCGCTTTTAGTAAAATCCTGCATTGGCTATATTTTTTTTTCAAATCTGGGCCCCCAATTTTTTTTTTCAAAATATTTATATTTGGTTCAGTTGCTACAGCTATGTACTCTCTACGTACAAAAAATTAATGTATTACACCAAATAGGAAAAAGTTTTAAAAAATACCATCCTCTCTTCTTAAGTGTAAAACTGCTTGGAATGCCTATGTCTGAGAACAGTAACTCTTTCTCAGATTATGGCCAGTTTAAACGGAATGATAGCAAGCAGGTGGCATAAATTGGTACAGTTAACTCGATGTGCTAATGATATCATTTTAAATAAAGAATCCATGTTCGGAAAGGTGGCCTTTTTTGTTATGAGTAGTTGGGTCTAGCAGGTAGATATCTCTCTTAACATCTCTTTGAATCCTATTGACGCTTGTGGTCTTGCAGTCCCGTTCATTGCAACTCAATTGAAAGCTTCAGAGAGTCGGAACAGATTCTACTCTTCCTTTATTTTATTGGTTTATTTTACGACGCTTTATCAACGGCGATGGTTTTGCAGCGTCTGAATGAGTTGAAGGTGATAATGCTACCGAAATGAGTCCAGGGTCCAGCGCCGAAAGTTACCCAGCATTTGTTCTTAGTGGGTTGAGGGAAAACCGCGGAAAAAAGCTCAATCAGGTAACTTATACCAACCAGGGTTTGAACCCGGGCCTGATCGTTTCACTGTCAAACATGCTAATCGTTATTCCACAACGATAGACTCTACCCTTTGTTGCGTGGTACAAGAAAAAACTACTTTATTTTTAAGTCTTTCCATTGGGTGTTGCTTAAAATGCAAGATAAAACGTATATATAACTTTTTAAAAAATACTTACTTACTGGCTTTTAAGGAACCCGGAGGTTCATTGCCGCCCTCACATAAGCCCGCCATTGGTCCCTATCCTGAGCAAGATTAATCCAATCTCTATCACCATATCCCACCTCCCTCAAATCCATTTTAATATTATCTTCCCATCTACGTCTCGGCCTCCCCAAAGGTATTTTTCCCTCCGGCCTCCCAACTAACACTCTATATGCATTTCTGGATTCTCCCATACGTGCTACAAGCCCTGCCCATCTCAAACGTCTGGATTTAATATTCCTAATTATGTCTGGTGAAGAATACAATGCGTGCAGTTCTGTGTTGTGTAACTTTCTCCATTCTCCTGCAACTTCATCCCTCTTATCCTCGAATATTTTACTAAGAACCTTATTCTCAAAAACCCTCAGTCTCTGTTCCTCTCTCAAAGTGAGAGTCCAAGTTTCACAACCATAAACAACAACCGGTAATATAACTATTTTATAAATTCTAATTTTCAGATTTTTGACAACAGACTGGATGATAAAAGCTTCTCAACCGAATAATAATATAACGCATTTCCCATTTTTATTCTGCGTTTAATTTCCTCCCGAGTGTCATTTGTATTTGTTACTGTTACTCCAAGATATTTGAATTTTTCCACCTCTTCAAAGGATAAATTTCCAATTTTTATATTTCCATTTCGTACAACATTCTCGTCACGAGACATAATCATATACTTTGTCTTTTAGGGATTTACTTCCAAACCTATTTCTTTACTTGCTTCAAGTAAAATTCCCGTATTTTCCCTAATCGTTTGTGGATTTTCTCCTAACATATTCACGTCATCCGCATAGACAAGCAGCTGATGTAACCCGTTCAATTCCAAACCCTGTCTGTTATCCTGGACTTTCGTAATGGCGTACTCTAGAGCGAAGTTAAAAAGTAAAGGTGATAGTGCATCTCCTTGCTTTAGCCCATAGTCAATTGGAAACGCATCTGACAGAAACTGACCTATACGAACTCTGCTGTACGTTTCACTGAGACACATTTTAATTAATCGAACTAGTTTCTTGGGGATACCAAATTCAATAAGAATATCATACAAAACTTCTCTCTTAACCGAGTCAAATGCCTTTTTGAAATATATGAATAACTGATGCACTGTACCCTTATACTCCCATTTTTTCTTCATAATATGTCGAATACAAAATATACTTTTTAAAAATATATTTAAAAAAATCATTCTAAATGGCTGGTACTCCTAAGTACCGACAGGCATTACTGAGAGTCCTTTTCTGTATTTTAAATTTAGAATTTGCCGTAGGAGACTGTTAAATATCGCCAATAGAAAGAAGCATAATATTTCACTATGGTTATAACATGATACTTGAAAGTTCGAATAGTCAATCACTGTGGCGTAACGGTTAAAATATCTGACCATGTAAAGAGCTGACGCGGGTTCAAATCCCCGTTGGGACAAGTTATCTGATTGAGGTTTTTCCTCAACCCATTAAGAGCAAATGCTGGTAACTTTCGGCGCTGGACAGTGAAGCCATTTCGCTGGCATTATCACCTTTATCTCACACAAACGCTAGATAACTAATAGGCTAGAACAGTGGTTCCCAAACTTTCTGGCGAAACTTTTGTTTACGAACTTCCACTGTCGTATCGATATTTAACCCCATTCGGAAAATACAAATTCTTGTAAAATGGAATGCAACGATAATTTTACTTTAAAACCAGTCGATACTACCCAAAAGAACGAGCAAAACAGAGTTAGCCCTATATGTATGTATTTATTTACACTGAAAGTGGGCAAGCACCCGGTGGCAGTGGTATATACAATATAAACAATACACAATAAAATGATAAGCAATACACAATAAAATTTACAATACACAATACAGAATACAATTACAAAATACACAATACAATTACACAATACAATAACAATACACAATATAATTTAACACAATAATGATAAAACATAAATAAAATACCTAATTTTACAATACAACCTACATAATTATGTATAGGTCCTACATAAATTTCAATAGTCTTTCACTTAACTCTCATCTCACTCACTGTAGTGGCACTATGACGCATTTCACTGACACTTTAGGACACATTTCACTGACACTCTATAACACATTTCACTGACACTATAGAACACATTTCATTGACGCTATAAATTATCACTGATCGGAATTATTCACTGCACAGTAAAACCATAACTTCACTGATTCACCTCGCTTCACTGATACAACAGTTCAAATAAGTCAAATAATTACACCCTTATGCATACTTATAAACAGAACTACATTTCAACTAAACATTTCTAGTCTAAGGCCCTCTTACACGCAATTTTTAAATAATTTACAATTCAAACCAGGGAAGTAACTCGTCAGGCTAAATAAATACATGTCATCTTAAAAAATTAAATGTTAAATGTCACCTTAATTTTAATTTGCACTTTATACACAACTTTTTAAGTTATTCTTAAAACTCCTTAAGGAAGGACAGCCCTCAAAGACCGCTGCAGGTAGGTCATTCCAATCATTTATAGTTCTATTTAAAAATGAGAATTTACCTACATCCGTTTTCTGTTTCCTACATTTGAATTTAAAATCATGATCGTAATAATAATAATACGGTGCAATAATGGCAGGAAATATTATAAAAACATCATTTCTAACATTTCAAACCGTCGTGGCGCTGCTGTAATATTTCAAAATAAATATAGAAAATTATGCTAACGGTGTCTGTACCAGTATCCCAATTTGTTTATCTTTGATTCCTGACTTTCGAGCATGTTCGAGAGAGCACGCTATTCGTAGCTAGATGACGCTGGAACCTTCTGCAAACAATTCAATTATTATATACAAGCAGTGAATTTTGATGACACATCATTTCCAATCTGTGCTCCGTAATGTTGAAGTAGCAGACGTGAAATACCGAATATCAAACAACTAATACTAGTTGTACGTATTTTCTTAAAGATGAATACATTTTTAAAAACGTCGTTGTAATCTTCTACATCTGACAGTTGCAAGAAAAAAATAAAAAACAGATTGTTGGGTAAAGGTGCATAATTCCGTGCAATGGCGTAGCGTCAATGTAAGCTAAAAACTTAGCTTCCCCAGTTAATAATAATTTCATAATAAACCTGCACTTTATGGACAAAATTATTTATTAATTTTAATAGAATTTATATTTACACGTTAAATATTGTGATGCGGCAGCTCAGGATGATTTGTGATGCAGCAGTAAACAAGAAGCCTGCACACACCAGCTTCCAAGCAGACTGGTTTCTTCTGTGTAATCCACCCCACAGATTTTCCATCCCTTTCTAACTAAACTACCCTAGTCGCAAGGCTCGTAAGAAGCTAGCTTTAACATTTAAAATAAGTAGTTTCCGAGTTATCCCTATTCGTCAGTTGTGTTCAGTTGAAGTGTTAATGTGCATTGTGGCTGATATAATAAATAATGAGCGAAATAACAGTTCCTGACACTAATTTACTTGAATTTTTTAGGACAACTGTATTATCAAGACTGACTTATGAACAAAAGTGTGATTTAAAAAACAAATGACCGACTCCCTTGCTGTCAATGAAGGACACAACCAAAAGACAGACGCATGCTTACGTAATGATACTAATATTGTGATTTCTCTAAGTATGACAGGGAGTGAGCTAATGTTATACGTATACGTGTCTATTTGTTAGAGATATGTGTAAACCGTGAAATCGTATTTTATTACGTCTCATTTGAGGTCATGCCTTGTTGGTGTTACTTACGATGTTCCAACCAATCTTCGACTGCTGACTTGAAATTGACTACTATTTATTTTAAGACTGTATTTTTGTAATACATTTTCTCATATTGCATGAAAGGCAACTTGAGTTAGCTTCCCCTGCTCAAAATTTCATGCTACGCCACTGATTCCGTGATACCCCTAATCTCGTGATAAAATTTCAAACTGACTGCCATGGAGTTGTGGTCTCTGATTTTTAAGTTTTTGAAATACCTAACAGATGCCAGGAGATGTCTTGTTTTCAATTCTATTGACTATCCGCCTTTTGAATGGAAGCAGTCGACTGCAGAAGCTTTTGTTCAGTGAAAGATGGTTGACCAGTAAGTTTTTCTTTCTCTTGTTACCGCTCCTGAAGAAACATTTTATATTTGAGGTAAGAATTAATAAAGCATTATAAAAATGATATATTACTGTAGATTATAGTCAGCTGAATCAATATGTATGATTATTTAAACATTATGAGACAATAACAATGCTACAGGAGCTTTCCCATTTTCGGATTTATTTTCATATTTCTCCTTCCTGGCTCACTCGACCAAAGATAAATTATGAAAATTAATCTCTATGAAAGAAAATAGTTCGTAGAAATAATAATAGAAATTAGTTATAGAAATTATCAATTATAATTAAAATAAAATAATAAGGCATATATTTAATGGTGTTGTTATGAATATAAATAATGAGAGAAGTAATTGTGTTATACTGTAATTCAATTTATTTAAATTTAATTTTGTATTGAATTTAACTTTCAGTTTATTTAAAATATATTAAGTTAATATGTAATATGTATTCCTGTAGTTACACAAGTATTTTCTATTAAATTTGTCACTTAGGTCCTTTTTCTATGTTGTAATTTCTTACTTAATCCATATTAAACAATATACCATGACTTTAATGTGTTTTTCCAAATACACGTTCGTTTTCTGAGCAGTTAATGAGGATTATTTTAGTATCACGGAATTAGGATATCACTCACGGAATTAGGAAACTACTATCACGGAATCTGGATCCCTGTCACGGATTTAGGAGCCACTGTATAACAATGAAAAATTATATTATATACCAAACTTGTGAAACTGTTGACACTGAATATTGTAAAAACTGTAGCTAAAGGTCAAATAACGTCATTTAAGTGATATTTGAACATTTTTATTACAATTTTGTCATAAATATAGACTTTATTAAATATGTCACGGAATTAGGCAACCTTACTCTACAGCAAAGACTATCTCAACTCTGGTTTTACAGTTCTTTCCATTAAACCTAATTGTCTAGTATGTGGAAAAGTTTCGTTACAAGAAAATATAGCTGTCGACATTTCGACATTTTTAAATATCTAACAGCCAGACATAAGAGAGAATCCTGTTAAGCTGTTTTTATTTCGGCAACCAGCACAAATGAAAAAGCATTCTAGCAATTTACCTATGATCCGTCCCAGGAACCTGTAGAGTAGAAAAAAAAACGAAACAAGACTTCTGCGCAAGTGATGGCTAGGGAGGGCTAAAGCCAATGACTGCTCTGGGGGAGGCATTGCTTGAACGAAGCAAGCAATCGCTTGCAGGGAGAAGATTATTTCTATCTGAATTCTACTTTACCTTCTACCACTAGCATCTTACCCCTTAACGGCCTCGAGCTGATGCAGCCCGCTATGCACTCCGGCACAGCTATACTCCGCCCCCAGATGTGCGAAGTTACTCCACAGATATATTATTATAATGTACCGAAGTACATATGATATTTCCATGCAGATATTCTGCGTCAACATACGATTCTTCCGACGCCGGGGTGGAATCCGGTGTGGCTTAGTGGATAAAGCGTCAGCACGTAGAACTGAAAACCCGGGTTCAAATCCCGGCGCCGGAGAGAATTTTTCTCTGTTCCATTACTCTTTCATCGTACTCCACAGATGCCTGGGACGGACCAGTTGCATTTCACATTGCAAAAACCAGTCATTCACATATAATTGCTAAAAATCTGTTTTTACCGATAGCAGTGGTTGTGGTGCAAATAATAGTTAGTAAATAAGAACCCAACAAGCTCAAGCAAATAGGCCTGCTCCTCTCCAATAACACGATTCAAAGTTCAAAAAAGGGTAAGCAATATACCTGAAGGTATTCGAATGCAAATTTTTGAAAATATTAAGAACTGCGTCCTGTTTATTATTGCAGATAGACGAATCCACAGATATTTCCAACTGTGTCCAATTGATAGACTTTATAAGATGTGATATAGAGAATGATGACGTGGAAGATATTTCATTTTCTACACCAATGGAAGCCAATACTACCGGAAAATGTTATTCGACACTTTCATGCAAAGTACTATTAAGTACGATATTGGCTAGACTAAGTACATGGGTATTTGCACCGATGGCGCCAAGAAATGATGGAATATAGAAATAGTCTCACTGTCTGATTACAAACGATAATGACAAATGTCTATACTGTTTTTTTACATCAAGAGGCTCTCGCATCACAATTATTACCACCTATTTTAAAACTGGTCATTAAAGTTATAAATTCAATCATAGAAGAGCGTTGCAAACTCTTATTTTGAGCAAAATTTGTGAAGACGTGGATTCGTTATATAAAATTCTTCTTCTATCACACGAAAGCAAAATAACTTCGAAGAGTAATGTGTTGGAAACAGTTTTCCAGATAATATCTGAATTCTATACACCGGTATCTGCAAGATGAGAAAAAAAATAATATGAAAACTATTTTCCAATTCTCTTTGGTTCCGTCCACACTTGTGGAGTAACGGTCAGCGCGTCTGGCTGCGAAACGAGGTGGCCCGGGTTCGAATCCCGGTCGGGACAAGTTATGTGGTTGTTTTTATTTGTGAACATCAAGAACAGCAAGAGATGGTCTAAGATCTGTACAGATCTCCGCGTACAAAACTAGGCACCCATATGTCGTATGGCTCCATACAAACAAAATTTTCTTTTCCCCATACGTTTAATTTTAAAAATTGTAGGTTCCCATACGACGTACGGCCCCGTATGGCCTTCATGACAAAACTGCAGTCTGCTGAAATATGAATTTGTTTTATATAATCACCTATTTTCTTCTTTTTTCTTGTAAAATAAAAATGTTAAGAAATGTGTACTTTAAAATAAAGAAATAAATATTATTATTATTATTATTATTATTATTATTATTATTATTATTATTATTATTATTATTTAATATTATATGAAAAACAATGATCACGCACTCAAATTGCAAAAGTAACTCTCAACTTTCCATTTAAATTTCAGTAACTCGCATTCTCAACTGTGCCAATGGGATACTCTGAGTAAGCAATGTGGAAGGTCAAAAGTTCAGCATGCAACTTATGCAGAAACCACATGCGAAACAGGTTTAACATTACACAAGATCTTGTGACGTTTTCCTCGTTGCTTCTTACGCAGTAGTTGTGACGTTTTACAAACTATGACGATTTAATAATTTAATACGTCATTGATGTAAACGATGTTAAAATATCCCATTCTTTCCAGGATTTCACTAAACATAATATCCTCCTAGTTTTATCTAGATAAGCGACAAAAGATAAAGCAACGCTCGAGTGTATGTTGTCTGCGTCACGGACTATTTATCCTTGTCTCAATATGTTAGCTCACAGTTTCTCAACAAGTGAACGGGAACTCCAACAATGACGCGGCCGCTTCTGCGGCTCAAGAGTTAGCGCGCGACCCGGGTTCGCTACCCGACCAGGTTGTGATGGAATTTCCGGTGGACAAAACAGACGCTGAAGAAGGGTTTTTTCTCGAAGTACTCCCGTTTCCCTCTATCATTCCATCAACACTCTCCACATCTCCCACCATCATCTATCAACTGTAATAGTAAAAAATAGGCTGAAGTAAAGTCTTGAGGGTAATAGGCCCTACATTTTTCGATGCTGATACAGGAAGGGTTTTGGGCTCCGGCCACTGGAGCTTATCAGGCTACCCGTGAGAGGGTAAGATACGGCTCTATTCAGGGGCTGAAAAAGACTGGTCCACCTGTCAGCGTCAGATTCACATGCCACTCAGATCACCTGTCGGACTTAAAGAATTATCGCATATACAGGTGTTAAAAAAAAGTATCCAATATTTTAGGAGGTGCTAGTATATATCAAAACAAGAAAAAATGTCTAATAAACATGGGTCCTACAACACATACTTTCTGAGATCTGAACACTTGTACATAGGAGGTGCTCAATGTGACGTCCATTTATGACAACGCATTTTTCTGCCCTACAATAGGCCTACAACAGGCTACCAGATAATCATACAGTGGTTAACACCCCTGGCATGGAATACTGATACGTCGCAAGGAATACTGAAAAGAAAAGTTTGGTTGCGGATATAAGCGGTGTTCAGCAGAGATGGTGTTGTGAATTTTGTAATAGCATGTGTGGACTGATGAAAATTCCAATGCACTTGAAGAAACAAGGCATCAGCACCGATTCTCAATCAACGTATGGGCAGGCGTTCTTCGCGATAGATTAAGGGTCATACGTGCTACCACAGAAATTAACTAGGGCTCGTTATCAGGACTTTCTTATTAACGTATTGCCTACTTTGCTGGAGTATGTGCCACGTCAGCAAAGACTACAACTGTGGTTCATGCATGATGACAAAGCAGAACATTTTTTCCGCAATGATCGTGAACACCTGACGTTGACATTTCAGAACCGCTGGATTGAATGGGTAAGCCCCACGCCCTGGCCTGTCCGTTCCTCAAATCTAAATCCCCTAGACGTTTGGTTATCAAGAACAACCAGGTCCATTTCAAAGAGTGCGTGATTCCTTACGCAGAAGGGCAGAGGAATGTATTGCCATGAATGGACGTCACATTGAGCATCTCCTATGAACAAGTGTAATAATAATAATAATAATAATAATAATAATAATAATAATAATAATAATTTATTTTAGCTGGCAGAGTTAAGGCCGTAAGGCCTTCTCTTCCACTCAACCAGCAAAAAGTGTATATACATATGCATGAACTTACAAAGAATTCAACAGTTTGATTTAGATTAGAGTTACATGTATACAAGAGTTATTTACGAATTAAAAAACAAAATACTATGAACTATTAATTAAACACTGAAATAAACTGTGTAGCAGAATTAAGCTAAAATACATAGAATGTTAATTTATTTCAAATAATATTAGATAATAGAAAGAGATTATTATGAGACAATTTTGAAAATACAGCACTATCAGGATGATGTCTAAAAGAAAGAAGTAACAATGTAGTCAGTGATAGTTTAAATCAGTATGATTGGAGTGAAATGCTAATAAGGTTATATTTTAAGCTGTTCTTAAACGTGTTTATTATCTTGCAGCCCCTAATACTTTGTGACAAGGAATTCCATTGACGCGAGGTGCATACTGTACAAGATGATGAATAACAAGATGTTCTATGAAGAGGTATACTTAGCGTGCCACAGATAAGTGATCTGGTATTTATGTCGTAGTTAGAGTATAGATAAGAGAAACGAGACGAAAGGTAATTTGGTGTTAAGGTGTGCAGAATTCGAAAGAGTAAAGACAAAGAGTGTAAAGTTCTGCGTTCTTTAAGTCGGAGCCACGAAAGATTTGCGAAGGACAGTGATATGTGATCATATCGTCGGATGTTGCACACGTATCTGACGCACATATTCTGAGCTCGCTGTAACTTGACTGACAGTTCAGAACTTAGGTCACTTAACAAAACGTCACAATAATCGAAGTGCGACATTACTAGGGTTTGTACTAGGGTAAGTTATAGTTGCTGGGACAAGAAGTTTCTCAAGCGACTCAAACAGTGAATGGAGGGATAGATTTTTTATCGTTTCTTTAACTTGAAAATTCCAACTTAGATTATTATGAAAAAAGAAGCCAAGATTTTTTACGACAGATGAATAAGGGATTAGCGTGTTGTTAAGGGTAACAACTGAAAGATTGCTGTTATTAAGGGAGTTAACTAAACGCTTATGTCCAATAATTATAGCTTGACAGCGTGTACAGATCTCAGAAAGTATGTGTTGTAGGACCCATGTTTATTAGACTTTTTATTTTCTTGTTTTGATGCATACTAGCACCCCCTAAAATATTGGATACTTTTTCTTAACACTCTATACCAGCGGTTCCCAAAGTGTGCTCCGCGAAGCCCTTAGGGCTCCGCGAATGATTCTCAGAGGCTCCGTCCGCGGAAGTTATGAAGATGACAAAAATTGCTGCTTCCATCTAGTCTCTAGCGGGAAAAGGAAAACTACTTCCATCAAGCGAAAAATACTTTCTGAGAAAGTAGTTTGCGTTCTTATTGCTACATGGAAGCATTAATATTAAATCTACTCGTCACTGGAACTATCTCGATCTTTCTTGCTTGCCAAGTACTCAGTGATTCTCGAAATTTATTTGTTTTTTTTTTTTTAATATACTGGGCAGGCAGCGTTTGTTATTCATAGTACGTGGAATTAACAATCAATTGACTGTTACATTACCTCAAAAATATATATACTGTATAACTGCATGTATAACATACAAGGTAAACGGAAGACTATACTCGATGCTGATGACGAGATTGTCGCACTGAAGAAAAAGTTATCGTTCTACATAGAAAGCGTCGACAATAAGGATCTTAACGTTTCTCATTGACTTCGAACTTTATAGAAGAAAATAACATAACAATGAATGTCTCATTCATAGCAATAATGAAAGAACACCTTGACAATTTGCTTCAAAATATGAATTCATACTTTCCAAGGGACACTCAGGAATCGAAACTAAAGAAATATGAGTGGATTGTAGATCCATTTCCAGTGATGTCAAAACCAGCAGCCCTCACTGCTTCAGATATGAGGTCCTTATAGACATGGTTTCGAACAGCCACTGTCAGGCATAATTTAAAAGCAAACCATTTCCCAAATTTTGGGCTAAGTTAGGAGAGGATCTTTTAATATTAAGTTTAAAAGCTAAATTTCTCTCACTGCCTTTTGGTACTGTGTACGTCAGTGAAACGACCTTTTCGAGGTACACGGCTACAAAAACAAAATATCGAACTTGTTTGGACACAGAAGACGATATACGTCTTCAACTGACTTCTATGACACCGGACATTGACAAACTCTGTCGCAAGAAACAGGCACATTCTTCACCTTCGTGTACATGTAACATTGTAACATTTTTTTAATATCTTAACCTACTTGTTAATATCATTTTGTAGATTTGTTAATATCATTTTGTAGATTTAATAATTTTTACTATATATATATATATATATATATATATATATATATATATATATATATATATATTCATATTCGTGTATGGGACTGGTGCCCACCCAGCATCGTGATGCCTTGAGGAGCTACGATAGGTAGCGAAATCCGGTTGCGAATACCAGCTATAACGGCTGGGTAATCATCGTGCTAACCCTACGATACCTCCATTCTGGTTGGATGATCGTCCACCTCTGCTTCGGCATGTGGACGTGAGGCCAGCAGCCGGCTGGTCGGTCTAGGCCCGTCAAGGGCTGTAGCGCCACGGATGATTATATTATTATTATTATTTATTATTATTATTATTTTATTATTATTATTATTATTATTATTATTATTATTATATTCTTATTCATACTTCCGTTTATGTATCGTGTGAAATATGCTTCATAGAACATAGACAGATAAAACTAAAAAGTTAACATTTCTTGGGGCTCCACGAGAAACTTTTGCTTCAAAAAGGGCTCCGTGGGTGAAAAAGTTTGGGAACCGCTGCTCTATACAGTTTTGCCAGAAAGTTTAGGGACACCTTATAATGCTCATGAAATGCTGCCCTTATAGTAAATTATTAGAGAAGGTTGGGTTAGGTTAGGTCACGGTGGCTAGGGGCAGGTTAGGACTATACTTTGAACGTCGGTCATATTGAGGCCTATTGTGCACCCCGAATGTTATGAGATGAATGAGGATAAGAGTGTACCAGCCCACCGGCCGCATGTGACCCCTCACCCGCTCACCAATGGGGGCCTCCTACCCTCCCCCGCTCCAACTTCATACCACCAAGGTGACCAAGCAGCACAGGATCCATTCCAAGGTGTCGAAGCGTCCTTGGAAGTGCCCTTAAGGAATGAATCCTGGAAGAGATATTGTGGAAGGCTGGGAACTCGGGAAATGTTGCAGAGAGGACTCCCTCTCCCGTAAGCGGATGAAGACATGCGTCTTGACCTGAATATGGCTATTGAATGAGATCAGGAAGATGAATGATGTGATATGAAATCTAAATCATTTTTCTACACGAAAGGAGAAGGAAAAATGGACGGTGGCAATGAAAATTCGAACCCGGCATTTGCCTATGTAACTGTGGAAAACCACGGAAGAACCACAGTCAGGTTGGACGGTCCGGGAATCGAACCACAGACCATGTGATACGCATGAGCCAACTCTTTCGGTATTAGAGGAACTAACAATGTTTTTAACTGTTGATTAACAATAAAAAGACTAATTTTTTGTGCAATTTTGGTATGCATATGATGAGTGTTAGTCCTTATAAAGAATTTATAAGTTTTTCAAACAAAATAATAAAGCTAACATTTTCAGTACTAAGTTGAAAATTAATGAGTAACTAATTGAGGCATGATTCTCAACTGTTGCTGGATGATGTACAATATATTACAATTTGAATTATTAAAGATCAAATATTTTTTAAAATTTTCATTGTGAATGTCCTAACAGTTTCTATGGTTTGAAGATTAAAAAAATTGGGGAAATTTTAATATTGGTCGGTTCATCTGTAACTGTTGAATGGATCTGCGTTCCTTGATATTACAGTGATAGGGGACGCAGTTGTGCAAACCTCATAGCTATAACTGCCTGCATTCAACAGTTACAGATGAACCGACCAATAATATTTCCCCATTTTTTTAATTCAAATCCTAGAAATTGCTAGAAATTCACAACATTTTTTTACAGATATTTCATCTATATTAATTTAAAGAATAATATATTCTACGTCACCTAGCAACAGTCGAGAATCCTCTGGATGATATACAATATATTACTCTTTAAATTATTAAAGATCAAGTATTTGTAAAATATCCTAGCAGTTTGAAGATTTAAAAAATGGAAAAATTTTATTATTGGTCGGTTCATCTGTAACTGTTGAATGGATCCGCATTCCTTGATATTACAGTGATATGAGGTTTGCACAACTGCGTCCCCCTAGCTATAACTGCCTCCATTCAACAATTACAATACCGAACCGACCAATAATATTTCCCCATTTTTTTTAATTCAAATCCTAGAAATTGCTAGAAATTCACAACATTTTTTTTACAGATATTTCATCTATATTAATTTATAGAATAATATATCCTACATCACCCAGCAACAGTTGAAAATCCTCTGGATGATGTACAATATATTACTGATTGATTAAATGGCAAACTTACTAGTGTTAAATTATATAACCACGTATGGCTTACAGCTGTTTCGGTGCTCCTTCACACCATCATCAGAGCCTACTAGATCCCCGGCGTCATCTCGACATCGCTGCCTGTTGTAGGGGTGCGTTTGCATGTTAAAAAGTGTTGAAAAGTGGAGTTGAATAGTGTGTGTGTTCTGAAATTTATCTCTGTGTTGAGGATTTGATTAGGATGTGTTTTGGTGTGTCTGTATATTTCATATTGTTCTAGTGTGTTGAGTTTTTGGTTTTGGGTTGTACGTGTAGTATTTCCATGTCCATTTAATCAATCATTTATATTTAAGTGTTAAAAGTAGTGTACGCAATATTCAAGATGGAATATATTACTCTTTAAATTATTAAAGATCAAGTACTTGTAAAAATAATTTCATTGTGAATGTCCTAGCAGTTTGAAGATTTAAAAAATGGGGAAATTTTATTATTGCTCGGTTCATTTGTAACTGCTGAATGGAGCTGCGTCCCTTAATATTACAGTGATAGGGGGACGCAGTTATGCAAACCTCATAGCTATAACTGCCTCCATTCAACAGTTACAGATGAACTGACCAATAACAAAATGTTTCGATTTTTTTTTTTTAATTTCAAACCTTAGAAACTGCTAGGACATTCACAATTTTTTTTGTAAATATTTTATCTATATTAATTTAAAGAATGATATATCCTACATTATTCAGCAACAGTTGAGAATCGTGCAGCTATTATTTCCTATTTTCAACTTTAACACTGAAAATGTGAGATCTTTTATTTTATTTGAAGAAACTTATAAATCCTCTATAACAGGGCTGGGCAGCAAGAGCGGATTCTACTCTCTCACGGGGAGCCATATGATTTCTCTTCATCCCCTTTCTTCCCCGCCGAACACCGCGCAGCGTTGATTCCAGTAACTGATGAATATTAAGCGTCCCCGTTTAGAGACTAGTTACGCTCCCGATGCCCAGCCCTGATCATAAGAACTAACAGTTATCATCAGGCTTCGAGACTTGGGACCCGATACAATAAGTTTACTGTGCATGCACTATAGGTTGTTGATTCGCTGCAGGTAGAAAGGTAGAGATGTGTTGAGGTAATAACGTTGCTATTTAGAATACAGTACGGTAGTATGGGGAACACACACATATGTACATTCTGAAAGTAAATATACATTACACAATGCCAATGTCAAAAGAATGTGAAAAGCATTTATTCTCCTGTCTTTTATAAGCATTTGTGTTTAATTATACACAGTGTTAATGGTGGAAATAAAGATGTAGCAATTTTAATTTCATCATTTATCCTATTGGTCGTCTTTAGGAAGTGCAGTTACAGTACCGAATTGCAATGTACTACAAGATACGTTTTCAGTGTCTCAAACGTAAATATTTTTCGGTTATCTGCCAAACACAGTTTGCACTGTGAAAAGCTGCGCTCTACGTCGCATAACGTGATAGGAGCAAAACGAAGAAACCTAACATCATTGCAGTCTCTAAGAGACAGTCCTTTATTCTCGGGTGACTCTATGTCTACTAATTTGCTGTTTATATTATACAATGTTCCATATCCGTTATTTTTACATAAAATTGATTTCGACTTCTGTTTTACACGTTCAGTAACCGGTGTACTTGGTGTCTCATTAAATCTCTATGTCATTTTCTCAACTAATTTGAGGGCTTCCGGCATCTCTTGCTCTGAATTTTCTAACAGTGTAATAGTTTCAGACACAGTTTGAAAATAGGTTTGTATGAAAACCAAATTATTCATCAGAACCTTCAAATCCAGAGCGTTTTCCTTTGTGTATTTGTTGGCATTCATTCTACAGTACCCCCACATACTGTACGGTTTACCACTATACTCAGTACGCCGTTATGCTCATTTCCCACTGAAATGCTCTATTGGGTCCGAAGTCTCGAAGCCTGGTTATCATATAAATACCGAAATTGCACTAAAAATTAGTCTTTCCTATTGTTAATCAACAGTTAAAAACATTGTTAGTTTCTCTAATAATTTAAGGCCAGGATAGCATTTTATAAGAATTATAAGGTGTCCCTAAATCTTCTGGCAACACTGTATGTATAGGACGCACAATGGGCTAAAAAGCATGCCTACGAACCCGGGACGGGTTCAGTCCTCTTAAAACCAACACAAAAGTGAACGCGACGTCAGTGTCTTCGCGTAGTGAAGGAAGATTACAGAGAAAGTTTTCGTTCGCCATATCATTCTAACGTCAATATTCCTGAATAATTTCCTTATGGACATATCAACATCCTAGTAAGCAGAACAAAACAATTTATAATTATGAAGTACGGACAATTATTCCCATGATTACTTAGAATTTTCACAATGAAGGTCAGTGATATCACTGCGGCAGACTGAGATGCCGAAGAGACAGGATTTCTCACGCTCTCATTTCCTGCACACAGTAATGACTAATGACTAATTAAGACATCTTTTGACCCTTTTGTAAACTTTGGTTCGTGATTTATTATTATTATTTTAGCCATCTTTCCGTCCATTCTCTAAACTTGTGAAAAAGTTTGTGTATTGCAGTGGTTCCCAACCTTTTTTTGACTGACAACACATTTTACTGAACGTCCACGATATCGCGACACACTTATTTGTTTTCATTAAAAATAATGATATAATAACAACCAGTGCTTTTCGTCTGGAGAAAAAGGTGGTGGAACTCTGTATAGAATATTTTATGCTCGACCATGCCGAAATGTAGTAATTATACACCTGGTAGCAGTCCTTTAATGCATGTCATTAAAGTACAGCTACTCATTAAAGTACAGGTGTTCAGCTAATGACAACTCAGCATACAGGTGTTCAGCCAATGACAAGCCAGCTTTGTACCGTTATAAAACCGCAAGTATCGATTATTCTCGGATATGCAATCGAAAGAGAATTAGCGAAAAGTCACGGAGGCTGGAAATCCAATACTATCGCAGAAGGTTATGTTCTGTTACTATAATGATTAGCGTTAATTGTAAATAATATTCAAATAAATTCAATTTGTCATCTCGTTTTTCAATGTCGAATTCAATAATCAAGGTTATATCAAGTTTAACGGGATTACATCAAGGTCAATGACATTATTGTTCCTCGGAAAAAATCAATATTTTCGCGTCTGCGCACATTTCACAATTCACGATCTAGAACAAGGTCACTTCCGATCTTGTCAGATATAAATAAAATGTATAAGTTACATCTGAATAATTTCAAGTTAGAAATATGGTCGAGCATAAAAAGTCGTATGAAACTTGCCTATAATGGTAATTAAGACGCTCGTATGAATATTATGAAACTCGCTTGCGCTCGTTTCATAAATATCCATACTCGATTCTTAATTACTATCATTATAGGCTCGTTGCATAATGTACTATTATAGTGGATGGGGAGATGATTACCGTTCACTGCACGGGAATTTTGTCGTTTTTAACCTCCTTTTCGTCCAGCTAAGACTTCCGAGAGTTAAGTGGAATTGAAAGAAAAATATTAAAAACATTGTTATTCACACACATCGGTTCCATGATGAAAAATGTAACAAAAAAGTGCCGGAATGCCGTTCCAGAGCGAGCCGTCAGAAAAGAGCACTAATAACAATTTGTATGTCGTGTCAGACATCCAGTATTGTAAATAGATCGATTTTAACACGCAATCTAAAAAAAAAGGGTAAGTGTCAAAAATCTCAACCTCTCTATTCTGGATGTGCGATAAACGATTTTTATTATCGTTTTCGGAAACTCACTTATTTAAATTAATGTGAAGTCTGCGCTTGGTGGATTGCATAGAGTTTCTCTATACATGGCCTTATGATTGACATGCCAACACGTAAATCATCTTCAAGATGCAGCAGTCTGTTACTTTGTTTAGAGTTCACTATTTTCATGGTAAAAATGCTGATTCACATAAGTATGACGTTGAAAGCGACAGATCTAAATGTCGTCTGAGTTTATCCGACTAATTTCACAAAACATTTCCCCATATAAGACACGTAAAACCATATTGCAAGTATTCATCACTATAATATATTTTTCGAAACGCAGTACGTTTTTGAGAACCTTGAAGGGAACTTTCGCTCACTTTATTTGAATTAGCACTGCTGTCATCTAACCTAGAACTTAATTCAGATTGAGTTTGGCCACTTCCAACGGCCTCCTAACGAATATTCACATTTTTATCACTGGGATTGTGGCGCTTGAAATCAATTTAGAACACTTTTATCTCAGCCACGACACATTTCAATTTTTATTGTACAATATAAATGCTATTATTACTACAAAGACAATAATTCTTGCAGATAATACAGAATCATCTTAGGAAACGTAATTAACATAGTCGCAGTTTCACTTCACTTCCGCTAGATGACTCTGACTTCCAGCAGACGATATGCTATAGGTGTAGCAGGGATGCCAATATCGGCAAACGACATGAAACTGTGAGGAATGTTACAACAGGTACAGTATGTAGTACGTTAGGTTAGGTTAGGTTAGGTTAGGTTAGGTTAGGTTAGATTAAGTGTGTAAGATTATATGAATGGTTAGCACAGTTGGCGACACTGCAATAATTCTCCCATTCCCCTCAAATTACGTCACAACGACGAAATATGGCCGCCTTCTTCATTCAAGTACGACGATTTTCCTATATAAGTAAGGAACCTATTTAGGGCGGGTTGGGTGGGACCACAGCTCTCCCAGTGATCACATCGAGTTTCTACTACTCCACACTACATAACTAAGGTATTTTCAGTGTTTGGTTTTAATTCCCTATACTGGCAATACCAAATTTAAGATTCATCAAAATTTGTCCATAAAAATCTAAATAAAACACTTTTGATAAAATAATCACACTATCACCCACTCGCACGTATACACTGAAACTGACCAATATGTTCTGACGATTCTAAACTCTGTTTATTACCAAGCAGGGTTGCCAGATAAATGAAACGTAATCGTCGTACCAGCTTATGAAAAATGTCGTACTTCAGCATAAAATTGTTGTACATTCATCATTTTACTATTTTATAGATAGTGCACACAAATATATTTCACATACCCTTAAAAAGTGGTTCATAGGCCTATATATTTATATTCATTCACAGAGTTCTGTCCAAGGGCAGATCTTTCACTGTAAACCCAGCATTCTCCAGTCTTTCCTATTTCAGCATCCATTTCTTCATCCAATCAAGAATTTTAGTAATTATAGTTCATATCCACAATGGCATTTAGCATTCAAATTGCAATTTCTTCATCAACAATGTCATTATTTTCGGTAAAGGATGCATGATGACGCTTGATCGGAAACAACATCATTATATTGAAAGCCAGCAGAAACTTTATCTTTGGCATTGCTGAATATACAATGGAGTTAGCAGATCTCTGAACTCGTGTTACTTTGATATAACCGCACCGTATATGAAACCTGGAGCTCACGATGATGAATTTATGATTTGCATGGCAAGTATAGTCACCATATTGATTTTCAAAGCATCTTTTATCCCTTTAAAGTATATATAGGCCTTATATGTGTGATCAGGGATATTAGTCAATGACATACTGAATGATAAAAAGTTGTCTAGAAAAGGGGCAAATTAACCGTTATTTTATTAAATTATAGTCCGACATTGTGAGTTCCAAAATAATTTTGTCCCTTCGGTAAAATAGTCGTACAAAATTGCGTACGACTTAGAGTTCGGTCGTACGTCGTACAATTAGTCAAAATAATCGTAAGCGTACGACTATAGTCGTACGTATGGCATCCCTGTTATAATAGCCTCGTTTAATTATTAGGCAGCGGCATTCCTTTTAAGATTTGTAGGTCTCTATTGCATGCACCGATAATAAAATGAAAATGCGACGTTTTCACGTCTTGTTTGTTGCTGCTATATATTAATATAACATGGATATGGGCGTGGAGTATTGGAGCGGCCTTCAAAAGACTTGACGACAATGGACAGCGCGACAATTAAAATTATTGAAACTACAAAGCTTCCGTCCATACACTCCGCGTGGAGTATTGGAGCGGCCTTCAAAAGACTTGACGACAATGGACAGCGCGACATAATTAAAATTACTGAAACTACAAAGCTTCCGTCCATACACTCCGCGTGGAGTATTGGAGCGGCCTTCAAAAGACTTGACGACAATGGACAGCGCGACATAATTAAAATTATTGAAACTACAAAGCTTCCGTCCATACACTCCGCGTGGAGTATTGGAGCGGCCTTCAAAAGACTTGACGACAATGGACAGCGCGACATAATTAAAATTATTGAAACTACAAAGCTTCCGTCCATACACTCCGCGTGGAGTATTGGAGCGGCCTTCAAAAGACTTGACGACAATGGACAGCGCGACATAATTAAAATTATTGAAACTACAAAGCTTCCGTCCATACACTCCGCGTGGAGTATTGGAGCGGCCTTCAAAAGACTTGACGACAATGGACAGCGCGACATAATTAAAATTACTGAAACTACAAAGCTTCCGTCCATACACTCCGCGTGGAGTATTGGAGCGGCCTTCAAAAGACTTGACGACAATGGACAGCGCGACATAATTACAATTATTGAAACTACAAAGCTTCCGTCCTCTTTGACACCGCTAGCCTACTAATTGAACGTGGCCACTATACCAAGTGGGAACAGTAAACGAATTGCTAAGCATTGTTGCAGGTGTTCACTTTCATTTGAATTATCACCAGGCAGAAAAATTAAACTGAGCATTGTTGCAGGTGTTCACGTTTCATTGGTAAAGACTGTCTCAAAATAAAATGTACCATGTGAAAGACTTCGTTGTAAATAAAAAATGCGTTGTAAAGAGACTTTCTGGATGGCATAAAATTTATTTTTCAATTTCAAAATTTTGCGACACATCCATGGGGCTGCGCGACACACCGGTTGGAAGCCACTGGTGTATTGAATACTCTTATTCTGAAGATGTTTAACTGAATCAAGTCTTGAAGTGCTGTTAAATAACGTATTTGTAGAATGAATGTGATTTTATACTTCTATGAATATCTTTTCCATTTTGTATAATATATCACAGCTACAGCTACTAACAATACTATCCCATCGCACCTCCTCATACTCATCCTCTTTCACAGTAGCCCTGCCAAGACTCTGGAATTCGCTATCTGCTAGCATCAGGGACTGCCGAAATAAAATTGAATTCAAACGCAAACTTACTAGGCACTTGGTCAGTAATTGATTTCTTGTAAATAGTTTCCTTAATCTATCACAAAATATTTCAATATCCAGTAATTTCATCACTATACAATTTTGTTATTCTAGGTTTAATTTGTAATTCAGTAAATATAAAATATTCTTTGTTTTTCTATGACTATTACACTCTACTACGTCATACTACTTTTAATTAGTACGAAAGGACGTATTTCAACCAATCATGGCTGCTTATCGCACAATTTTATCGCGTCCCTAGCATTTGTTTAATTTTATCGCGTCCTAGCATTTGTTTCTTTGTTTGCCAACATTTGAAACTGCGCTGGTCTGGACGTCAAAAAAATATATATAAAATTACAAAACTCCAGTCGATGCACAGCAGTTTCAAATATGACTTGCATTGGCATTCAAGAACAAGAATTAATAAAAATCACTGATCATACCTATGCATCTTCTGAAATCCTATTTAGAAATAAATGAAGAGCACCATTCGGAAATCCTGAAAGGTTGAATACACCATGTAGGCCTAAATCAACGAGTTCCACTTCTATTACGCACACGTCAATATAACATCAATTGTTAACCACATTCAAATATTCAATAATTATTCCTTTTAAAATTATTCCTTCGGAAATTCTGAATAAGTTGAATACACCATGCAGGCCTAAATCAACGAGTTCCACTTCTATTACGCACACGTCCAATATAACATCAATTGAACCACCAACCACATTCAAATTTCTACGTTCAATAATTATTCCTTTTAAAATTATTCATGTTTATTTTTATGTCATCGTCGTTAATTAAAACTTTTCTAAACTTGTGATATTTTAGGTTATGTTTGCTTCTGCTATATGATATTATGGATAGTCACGTATCAGAGATTATTTAATATTAAGATTTATTGAAAATCATCTGTCAAGTGACGTTGATTAAATGTTGCATTTTAATAAAAATGAAACTGAATCAACAAAGCCTTCTTGACTAGTAGCATTGCCATCGTGTATGATAGATCGAGAACTTCTCGACGAGAAGGCATTGCTCACTACTGCCATCTAGCATGCATCTAGCGTAATAACTGTAAAGTTGAGATGGTACAGTAATACATTTGAAGACAGTTGTATTTTCGTAAGTCAATTAATATTTTATTGTATTGGAGTACTTCGTTACTTCTAATCTTTATATACTTTCTTGTAATCGTGCAATAGTCAATTAAATCCCACTCGAGTTTTGATTTTCTCTAGATAAATCAAAACGTCTGTTGAGATTACTGCTGATAAATTATCTAGCTTTAATTAGTGAAGTAATCTTTTCGTACTTTGATTTTTATTGTAATTGTAATTGTAAATTTAATACTAATTGTAATTTTACTTGTAATTGTAATTGTAAATTTAATACTAATTGTAATTTTATTCTTCTTATTACGGTACAGTTGGAATCTCCTGGTAGAGGGGCAGAGAAGGCCTGACGGCCTTATCTCTACCAGGTTAAATAAATAAATAAATAAATAAATAAATAAATAAATAAATAAATAAATAAATAAATAAATAAATACTACTACTACTACTACAGTTATTAGAGATTAACACGTGTTCCAGGCATTTGACAAATGCAATTTAAATTGCTTCCTGAGAATTGAATTCTTTTGATATTTCTCAGTGAAATGTTTTGTAAAACTTCTGATAAATTTCATAATAAGAATAGGCTATTCACCTCTTAAATTTTTCTGTCAATTCATTCATTCATTCATTCATACTGTTCTGTCATAGGGCAGGTCTTTCACTTCAAATTCAGCTTTCTCCAATCTTTCCTATTTTCCGCCTTCCTCTTAGTCTATGCATATACAGGGTGATTCAGGAGGATTTACCGTTCCTTAAGGAGCTTTATTTCCGAAGACAGTCTGAGCAAAAAATGCCATATGAACATTTGTCCTAATCGCAATATTTTCACTACAAATTAGTGTAATTCTGAAAATATTGAGATTAGGACAAATGTTTGTATGACTGTTTTGCTCAGAATGTCTTCGAAAATAAGCTACGTAAGGGACGGCAAATCCTCGTGAATCACCCTGTATCTTAATGTCTATCATCTGATATCTTCTTCTGCCCAGAGCTCTTCTCCATTTCACCATACCTTTCAGTGCATCCTTCAGAAAGCAGTTTTTTTCTCAGCAGTAGTAGTAGTAGTAGTAGTAGTAGTAGTATTTATTTATTTAGCCTGGTAGAGATAAGGCCGTCAGGCCTTCTCTGCCCATCTACCAGGGGATTACAACTATAATATGAACAATAAAATTACAATTAACATTAAATTTACAATTACAATTACAATAAAAATTAAAGTACGACAAGATTACCTGATTAATGAAAGCTAGACATTTTATCATAGAAGTTAAGAACAAAGAATATTTTTGTATTTACTGAATTACAAATTAAACCTACAATAACAAAAATCTATAGTAATGAATTTACCTGATATTGAAATATTTTGTGATAGATTAAGAGAACTATTTACAAGAAACCATGTCTGAACGAGTCTCAATTACTGACCAAGTGCCTAGTAAGTTTGCGTTTGAATTCAATTTTATTTCGACAGTCCCTGATGCTAGCAGGTAACGAATTCCAGAGTCTTGGCAGGGCTATTGTGAAAGAGGATGAGTATGAGGAGGTGCGATGGGATGGTAATGTTAGTATTGTTTCATGGCGAGAGCGTGTGTTCAGATTGTGGTGGGAAGAAAGGTGAGTGAAGCGAGACGACAGGTACGAAGGAATAGAAGAGTTCAAGATTTCGAAGAGAAGGAGAAGTGAATGTAAATTTCTTTTCTTATCTAGTTTAAGCCAACCTATTGTTTCCAGGGATGGGTAATATGATCATATTTACGAACATTGCTTACAAAACGTACACACAAGTTATGAGCACGTTGAAGTTTCGTTTTGTTGTCGCTGGAAAGGTCAGTCAGTAAAATGTCAGCATAGTCAAAATAGGGAAATACAAGCGTCTGCACAAGGGACTTTTTTAAGCAAGAAGGAAGGTGAACATTTATTCTTTTAGCACATGGATAATAGAATATACTTTTCTTCAGGTTTCCAGTGTCCCAGCCAATTCCTTTTTCTCTTCCTGCTCAGTTTCAACATCATTTTTTCTTCACCACTCTTTCCAACAGAGCTTCGTTTCTTATTCTGTCTGTCCATTTTACATGCTCCATTCTTCTCCATATTCACATGTCAAATGTTTCTAGTAGTTTCCCTTCACTTCGTCGTAATATCCATGTTTCTGCCTTACTTAGTACCACACTCCGCGCAAAGCACATCACTAGTCTCTTTCTTAGTTCTTTTTCCAGAGGTTCGCAGAAGATGCTTGTTTTCTATTAAAAGCTTCCTTTGTCATTGCTATTCTCCTTTTGACTTCTTGGCAGCAGCTCATGTTACTGCTTATAGTACACCTCAAGTATTTGAAGCTGTTCATTTGCACTACTGCCTCATTTAGAATTCACAAGTTTACCTTCTTCCTATGATCATGGTCTTCGTCTAGTTGGTATTTATTTACATCCTATACTGCTCACAGCTGTCATTTAGCTTCAGTAGCATATCCCTTAGTATCATCTCCTCTTCTACTAACAACGCCACATCATCAGCAAATTAGCTTTATTCTTCTTCCTCCTACTATCACTCCTCCCATGTTCTGAAAACAGTTCTTCACTAGTAGATGTTGAACAGGGTAGGTGATAAAGGGCATCCTTGACGTACTCCTCTCCCTATTTCGCTTCCTTTTGACATCTCTTCCTTCACTGTCTCTTCTATTTAGAATCATGCATACTTCTACTCCGAATTATCGCTTTCAATTTCTTACAACTCTTCGAAACCTGCATCAAGCACTTCCTTCTATCCTTCAACACAGAACGTCTTTATACTCATTCTCCTACACTGTAGAAATACCTCTCCTCTGGAATTTGTTACCTAATGACGTCAGGGACTGCCGGACTTAATCACAATTCGAAATTAAATTGGAAAATTTTGTGTTATTTAAAGCTTTTAGGTATTACTAGAAGTGTTGATTTGTGCTTTTTCATTCTAGATTAAAATTGCAAGTTTGTTTATGTTGGTTAATTAGTTTGGATATAATTAATTATGATACTTAATCACTCATTTAAAGTTTGTGTGACTGCAACCTGTGTATAATTTTGTGTGGCTTTACTTTGTTTATAGTCTGATTTTTTAATTTTAATTTTTATTATTGTATTGGTATTTCTGGTGGTGTGGAAGAGAAGGCTTGATGACCTTAACTATACCAGAATAAATAAATAAATAAATAAATAAATAAATAAATAAACAAAGAAACAAATAAATAAACACATAAACAAATAAATACATCTCTTCTCCTATCCTGACTTTGACTCGTTGTTTCATATAAAGGTTACTGAACAGTTTCATACAAATTTTCTTTAGGATCCCCATTCATTTTTACCAATCCACTCTGTCAAACGCCTTTTCTAGGTCCTCAATATTCCTTTAAAATTAGTACGCAGAACAAAATATTTTATAATAAGGAAATAGGGACAATTATTCACATGATTAGTCAGAATTTTCACAATGAAGGTCAGTGATGTGACTGCGGCAGACGGAGATATCGGCCAGACAGGATATCTCACACTCTCCTTTTCCTGGACACAGTAATGACTAATGACTAATTAATACATCTTTCATCCCTTTTGTAAACACTGGTCCGTGGTTTATTATTATTTTATTCATCTTTCCGCCCATTCTGAAAGCTTGTGATAAAGTTTGTGTATTGAATACTCTTATTCTGAAGATGTTTAACTGAATCAAGTCTTGAAGTGCTGTTAAATAACTTATTCGTAAGATGCATGTGGATTTTATATTCCTGTGAATATCTTTTCCATTTCTTAGGCCTATCACAAATGCAGTTATTAGAGATTAGCACGTATTCCGGGTATTTGACAAATGCAGCTGCATCGATTTAAATTGCTTCATGATAATTGAATTCTTCAGTGATATGACCATTTGTAAACTCCTAATAAATTTCATAATGTGAATAGACTGTTCAGATTTGAAAACTTTCCTGTCAATTGTTTGTCATAAATAAACAAGTGCAAGACAGAGGTTTTCATTTTCGTTTTATTTATATCGTAAATTTAGTTTTCCTGTTAAATAATTTAATTCGGCAGCATTGAAATAATGCTGTTTACAAGAGAAAACCTTGTATTATTGATAGATATTTTATCTAATGCCTGACTTTTTTCATCAGTGTTTGTACAGGGACATCATTTTATTTTTACTAACATTTCTAATATTAACCTGGCTATACCTTTGGTTTAAAGGCTGAGAATCGAAAACACCGCTTACTACTCCCTTCCACGACTGGAGTTCGATGATACTGGCGTAATATACAAACAAATCACTTTACTAGGTATAGGAGGGTAGAAAAGTAGTTAATCGATTTACGTAAACTAGGAAATACGACGCTTTTGAGTTTGATACTTTTCGTTAGGTTTTTGTTTACAGTACAGTATTTACTCACGAACTGAGCTGTCCATGCGGACGTATTCATTATGCAGTGTATATTATACTGTCTACAGCACATTAGCTTACACTATAGAGAATGAAGTTAAATTGAAAAAGAATCATAATATGGATATTTAAACACATTTTTCAAAATGGTGGCCGTTCATTTCGATACAGGCTTCAGTTCTAATGTATGTAATTCCAATTACCAGTTTCGTCCTTCGTACTAGTAACTCATGTTGAAATAATTCTGTACCTACTCTGTAAAAGAGTACCTTACGTACTGTAAATTCAATCTTCACTTCTACTCGATCCGAAAAGATAAAATTATTCAGACATGCTATCTACTGTCCGTCCAAGTGATTATGTCGCAGGATCGTAGAAAGGGTGAAAATCACGTGAAAGTTAATTACTTAACGAGGTCCTTTTATTTAAGTTATTTTAAACAGCTGTATGGATATAATATTACGTAGACGTCCAGTTCCTAACAGAAATTAATGTTCTCAGAAAAGAGGTAATGCAGCCCAGCCACTAGCCTTTACAGAGAGGCGAATAGAAGCATGTGGGCAAAACAGGAATGCGACGTAGGCAAATGGACGACAGTACCTGTGCGAAAATGTTGCAATATTGAAAGCTCTTTCGTCACTGGAAAACGCGAACATATTTTTGGAACGTACTGTTTACTATGACCATAAGGCTACTATGACTGTATATGCGGTCTTGGATCTGTGTGGATGACGGTTGAACTTCATTAGTAGAAGGGGTCGGAGTGAAGTACAGTCAAAAACACAGGTACAATAAACATTGAAGTAAAAATAAAATGATGTCCCTGTATTTGAAGAGTACACTGCAAGAATGATAGATGTCACTTTCTTGTCGAAAATGAACCAAGACTGTCAATGCATAGCTTAAGACATATAGAATGTACATACAGAGTTATATGGCATTAGCACTGATAGTCATTGTCCAGTAATGATCGGAAAATCACAGTTAAGCTTTGGGCGCTAAGCATTTCAAACTTTCAATTCCTTCTTCTGAAAAATGTATACCAAATGACATCCATCATTCTTGCAGTGGACTCTTAATTTCTTTTTTGTATTTATATGTGCTATCTGGTAGGATGGAAGAGAATGCCTTATGGCCTTAAACCTGTCAAAATAAATGAATGAATGAATGAATGAATGAATGAATGAATGAATGAATGAATGAATGAATGGATAAAGAAATAAATAAATGAATAAATGAATAAATAAATGAATAAATAAATGAATGAATAAATAAATAGGTAAATGAATAAATAAATGAATAAATAAATGAATGAATAAATAAATGAATAAATGAATGAATAAATAAATAAATTAATAAATCAATAAATGAATAAATAAATAAATGAATAAATAAATAATTCAATAAGTAAATAAATAAATAAGTAAATAAATAAATAAGTAAATAAATAAAATAAATAAATAAATAAATTAATAAAATAAATAAATAACTAATTAATTAAATAAGTAAATAAATAAATAAGTAAATAAATAAATAAAATAAATATATAAATAAATAATAACTTATTTTCTGACTATTTTCCTGAATTCGATTTCTTGCTAGTTTAGGTTACAATTAGGTACACTTTCAATCGGTTCAAATGGAAACGAATTGTAGGTAGTCTCTGGATTTGCGCCAACGCCTTTATCATTTATTTTGGAAACTGGAGTAGGTAGCAATAGAAATTAAAATTAGTACTACCTATTTAGAAGGTAATATGTTTTTGTTTATTCACGAGAATACGAGCGGAAGGAATTTGATCTTGAATGTGGCTGCTGATTATAATAAAAATCACTCAGATAAACAACCCCGTGCAGTGACCAAGTTATTACTCATGTCTAAAACATTTGTAGCAATATATGTATGGAAATTTAAAGGACATAAATTGTTTTAATAAAATAGCTGTTAACAAGTGCTTAAAATCTAATTAATAGCTTAACTTCTCACTTCCTAGCCCCAAGAGCAAAGATCAGCAACCAATGAAGTCTGTAGGCTTTTATTTTAATGAATAGTATAGCTATTGAGTCACAAAATGTAAACATTTACATCACTGAAGTACTTCCTCCTGCCGCTTCATTTCCAACTCTTCAACTCCCAGTAACAAACAATGCAAAGTTTATTGCACAAATTGTCACTGAATTGTGTTTTAGGGTATATTAATAATGCTTCTTGCAACAAATTTAAGATCTTTTATACAATATATTCGTTGTAATGGTTAATAACTCATTGTAAAATTACCTCTGAAATAAGAGTGGTCCTTTTATAAGTCATATAACAACATTTTTATGTTAAAATTTAACCCATTATTTAAAATCCATCGACAAACATGGTTGATATCAATTTGCAGAAATTCTAAATAGGATACATATCGAAATATCTTAGATCAGCATAAAGTAAACATTTTGAATATTTATTTACTTTAGGCAAATCATTAATATAAATCAATAATAATGTAGACCAAGATTTGAACCTTGAGGTACTCCGAAATTAAGAATGTAAATAGTGTATATGATTCAGAAAAGCTAGAAATTATTCATTTAAACAGATAAGAGTAAAGAAGTTATTTTTTCTCTCCTGAAAAATAGCAACTTCAGATTTAATTCCTTTCTCAAATACACGATTCAGTTATAAAAAAAATAATAAACAAGAGCAAAAAAAAATAATAATAACTATAAAAATTGAATACAACAATTAAAGAGGAATATGAATATTGAAGGAATGTACAATATTGAATTGAAGTGAGTTGAATTTCCGAAGGGGACATTATGCCTTTTCAAGATCTACTGCGCTAACCCTCAAGTTAGGCATTTCCAAACCACACCGGCTGACTACACTAATGTTCGCTGTGTTTGCATGGTTTCGAGCAAGCAATCCCACTCGTCCCTACTTCAGACCTCTTCCGTGCGTCGCTAGCCAGCATTCAGTCACGGAGATGGAAAGCAGAGAATCGGGTAATTCACGTCGCTCAATTTAATGAACTCGCCACATACAACTGCAACTATTTCCGTATAATATTGCAGAAACATCCTGTTTATGTTTCCGTTCCTACGGCATAAGCATTTAGAATTAATTTACCCGTCATAGATACTAAACTGCCGCTTTCCCAACCCACACCAGCTGATTATGCTAAGCGTCGCTGAGTATCCAGGCTGAGAGCAGGCAACCCCGTTCGTCTCCATACCGAACTCCTCCGCAAGTCACCAGCCGGTGATCGGGGAATGCTATGAGATTATTAAGGGAATGCAGATCGGAACAAATTATGTTGATGCCAAAGGGGGAAGCGGAAGAATCTGGAAAATCATCCCCACTGCGACCTTATCACCACGAATGTCAGTACAAATTTTTCAATGGAAAATCCCAGGCCTGACCTTAACTCGCGCGTACAGTTCCCCAAAAAAAGAATTAAACGACCTTTGATCATCGAAAGTTTAAGTTCTACAGCGCGGTTCACTCGATATCGACGTAGCCAGGAAGACATCTGGTCATGCATGCGTATACATATTTTCATCCTACTCCAAAGTATACACCAGTGCAAAATTTTATCAGTTGTCTGCCTATATCTAATATAGGTTTTCTTTTACGACCTTGATCGTTTATCTTTTATGAAAGTTTGAAATATAGGGAACCGTGTAACACGAAATTCATTCATCAAAGATTGAGAACCAGTGAGTGAAGTGAGACTGTATGCACCAGTATGGAGTCCCGCCACTGGTTTCTATGGCCAGAAAGCATACCGTTAGTGAAAAATGACATACCGTCACTGAGAAAATGTGATTCGTAAACATTTGTTAAAGAGTACTATCTGTTTGCTTTGTAAATCTAAACCACAACCTTCTGGAAGTGAATTCAACATGTATTTAGACACGTTTATTTGATAAGTCAACCCCTGGAATACATACAAGGTAGTATTTCAAGTATAGAAGGCTGTATTATTTTTATTTATTTATTTATTTATTTAACTTGGTAGAGATAAGGCCATCAGGCCTTCTCTTCCCCTCTACCAGGGGATTACTACAGCTGTAGTGTGTAGTTTGTAGTGACCATTGTTGCCAATTTAGTGACTGTGTCATATTTGTTGTTGTTGCACTTTTTGCTAATAATTAAGGCACTTTGAAGTTTTAACATTGTTTTAAATGATAAAACTCAATGGATATTGCAAAATAATCTATTAAATAACCGAAATTATTTTATTAAGAAATTTAGGGCCATATTCATAGACATTCTTAGCGCGGGCTTCCGGTGGATGATCAGCGAACTAACGTGTTTCGTATTCATAAACCAGTGTTAGCGATATGATATGATATGATATGATATGATATGATATGATATGATATGATATGATATGATATGATATGATATGATATGATATGATATGATATATGATATATGATATGATATGATATGATATGATATGATATGATATGATATGATATGATATGATATGATATGATATGATATGATATGATATGATATGATATGAATCCTGTACAAGTAATCAGTCGATAGCCGGGGCTAGTTTAGCGCGCTCATAGCTCGAGCTAGCGAAATGTCTATGAATAGCACCCTTAATGTGCTTCATAAGTTCCAAAGATTCGCGTTACTGACTGCACGAAACAATTTATTGTTACATTACGTAGGCTATGTGTATGTTGTAAGGGAGAGGGTATGCCTTTTTTAAATAGAGGTATTCCAGGCGAAAATCTTGGGGTAGCATACCGCCTCTGGATTTTCTCCCACTTCCCTCACTGGGGAGAACAATATTAATTTTGAAATGACAAATGTAGACCCACGGAAAAGACAGCAAGGAACATTGTAAGGACCACGACAAAGACAACAAGGACCACGACAAGGACAAAGATCAGGACCATGGGAACATATTACAAGAAAAACGACAAAATGATGACGGAATGGAGAGATGTTGACGAAATGATACAGATCCCAAATAAAGGGAAACGGGAGAACCCAAGAAAACCCAAGTGCGACCTTGTTCACCACAATTGTCACTATGAATATATAAATAAAAAATCCCAGGCCTAATAGAAACTCAGCCCGGACCACCTTGCCTAACAGGCTGAAAGTCTACGCAGGAGACATAATAATGAAGCAATTTTTATTATATTATGAAATGTTATGTTTTATTTAACGACGCCCGCAACTGCAGAGGTTATATCAGCGTCGCCGGATGTGCCGGAATTTTGTCCCGCAGGAGTTCTTTTACATGCCAGTAAATCTACTGACATGAGCCTGCCGCATTTAAGCACACTTACATGCCATCGACCTGGCCCGGGATCGAACCCGCAACCTTGAGCATAGAAGGCCAGCGCTATACCCACTCGCCAACCAGGTCGACTATATTATGAATAGTGTGAAAGAATTCAAATCGCTCAGTTATTTTAGCAATACTTTGTAAGCAAATAGAAAATAAGCAGAGAGATAAATATTATAAATGCAATGTCGATGATGGTATTGATAGAATATAAGAAACAACTTAAAGTAATTATACATCTTGATTACACAACTTTTAACACAATATCACTTCGGAATATGTATTATATGACTTTCTCGTACCTGGTTTATATGTTTCGATCTATTAGTGGTCTTCTTCAGAACTGGTCGTTGCTGGTCTTGGCGCCTCTTGTTTTGTTTCCTGTGGGGGTGTGTTTGTGTAGTGTAATGTGGAGTCAAAGAGTGTTTGTGTTCTGAAATTGAGTTGTGTATTGAGAATTTCATTAGAGTGTGTTTTTGAGTGTCTGTATACACCCTAATGAAATTCTCAACACACAACTCAATTTCAGAACACACTCTTTGACTCCACATTACACTACACAAACACACCCCCACATGAAACAAAACAAGAGGCGCCAAGACCAGCAACGACCAGTTCTGAAGAAGACCAATAATAGGTTGAAACATGTAAACCAGGTACGATAGAATTTAACACGAGGAAGTCATATAATACATATTCCAAAGTTAGAGTAATTTTTCGATCTGAAAATAAATTTTTGAAGGTTACATTATTGTTCGGATCGAATTTCTGCACATTTAAAGAACAAAACTAAAATTCTTTCAATCATTTCTTATCATAATATACTGCTCTCTTACATTCAATGAGTATATTGGGAATTAAATCAATGTATTTCCCAAAACACTGCATGAAATGTTTCATATAAAACAAATTTTATCTCGATAAGGGGGGGGGGACGAACAAAATTGTGTTAAACTTTGTTTGAAATATTTCAAAGAATAACCTCCTTATATTAATGACATTACTTACTGTTCATTCTTATGTATATATTATATACTGTATATAATAGCATGCAGCAAGATAAACTGTTTGGTATCATAGTTTCACAACACAAGCACAAAATATTTGAAGCTTTGATGCTAGCTTCCAAATATCTACGAAGTATTCCAATGGATGAACGCAACATACGCCGACAAGGCAGATTTTAGACAAGGTAGACAAAGGATGGTTGACTGTAGAAGTGAAACTTATTTTATGCTCGACCATGCCCAAATGTAGTAATTATACACCTGGTAGCAGACCTTTAATGCATGTCATTAAAGTACACCTACTCATTAAAGGTCAGGTCTTTCAGCCAATGACGACTCAGGTTACAAATGTTCAGCCAATGACAGGTCAGCTTTCTACCGTCATAAAACCGCAAGTATCGATTATTATCGGATATGCAATCGAAAGAGAATTAGCGAAAGTCACGGAGGCTGGAAATCCAATACTGTCGCAGAAGGTTATGTTCTGTTACTATAATAATTAGCGTTAATTGTAAATAATATTCAAATAAATTCAATTTGTCATCTTGTTTTTCAATGTCTAATTTAATTTCAATGTTATCTCTGTAGGTTCTTATGGCCTAGCAAGGTGAATGTGAACATCTGTTCCTCGGAAAAAATCAATACTTTCGCGTCTGCGCACATCTCACAACATACGGGACATTGGCCAAGGTCAGATACAAAGAAAATTAATAATATCAAGTTAGAAATATGGTCGAGCATAAAAAGTAGTATGAAATTCGCCTATAATGGTAATTAAGAAGCTCGTATGAAAATTATGAAACTCGCTTGCGCTCGTTTCATAAATATCCATACTCGCTTCGTAATTACCTTCATTATAGGCTCGTTGCATAATGTACTATTATGCGGAATCAGGAAGTGCTAGTGCAACGCAGAGGCGGGTTTTTAAATAAAATGTTAAATCACCATATATAGGCCTAGACACTGAAGTACCAATTCTAAGAGAGACAGTCACGCTGAAGCAACATACAGACGACCACACTACTTAGACCTAGTCAGTCACGGAGATGGAACGCAGAGAATCGGGTAATTCACGTCGTTCAATTTAACAAAGTCGCCACAAACAACTGCAACTATTTCCGTATAATATTGCATAAACTTCCTGTTTATGTTTCCGTTTCTACGACATAAGCATTTATATTTATTGATCCGCTATAGATCCTAAACTGCCGCGCCGCTTTCCCAACCCACACCAGCTGATTATGCTAAGCGTCGCTGAGTATCCAGGTTGAGAGCAGGCAACCCCGTTCGTCTCCATACCGAACCCCTCCGCAAGTTGGCTGTCGGCGATCGGGAAATACTATGAGATTATTAAGGGAATGCAGATCGGAACAAGTTATGTTGATGCCAAAAGGGGAAGCGGAAGAATCTGGAAAATAATCCCAACAGCGACCTTATCCACAATGAGTGCCAGTATGGATTTTTCAATGGAAAGTCCCAGACCTGACCGGAA
Organism: Periplaneta americana; assembly: GCA_025594305.2. Lineage (NCBI taxonomy): Eukaryota > Metazoa > Arthropoda > Insecta > Blattodea > Blattidae > Periplaneta > Periplaneta americana. The sequence continues at coordinate 29,802,700 of JAJSOF020000038.1, forward strand.
CTCGCACGTACGTGACTGGCTAACGATCTACACCATGCAGCCACCGCAGAGCTATTCCATGAACTAGAGTGACAACGATAGAAAACTCAAATTCGTAACATTGCAATGTGACCCGCAACCAGTGGCGGCTCGTACCTGAAAATAATACCGTGCTAAAATATTTTTAGACTCTCCTAATTTTTGAAGGTGAAATCCATCCGTCGACATTTTGAATCGACTTAGAATTGCCTTTAAACACTTTGCTATTTTCAATGTATTCTCTCACTACACTGTCCACGCTGCTTATCAGATTAGTAAGACCTATGAACACACCGAGATTATCTGACGTTTCCGTCTCATCGTGGCCATGTAGCGCTAGTTCAAATTTCCAACAAAATTTAATACAATCAATTATTTTCGATAAAATATATCGATTTTTTTCGACTTTCTCATTATGTTTCTGTGCTGATTCTTGATAAGCTCTATTAGCTGCGCTGCAATATTTGCGGTGCCAATCGTACAAAGATCAAACGAGTTTATGTTTCTTGCTGTGTGAATGTTTCTTTATATATTCATTCAGAGACCAAGATCTTTGACACCTGTCGTAGACATGAATTACCGCTACTAAATACGAGGCAAGGGAAGCAGAACAGAGCATTTCGTATTTCGCATCCACATATCCAATCACTGTTGTCATAAACTCTTCTGTTACATTTCCTAGTGTGCTCATAGTTTTTACCATCCTTTATTTTCTGCACAATATTGGTGCTGGCCGCCCTAGATTTTTAATTCTAATTTAATCTTCTATGGCTGCTTGGAGAAAGCAGTTTTGAGTAATGAATCGATTTAGTTCATCATGATATAACTACAGTATATTTTTGAAACTGTTTATAATCCCAATATTAAAACCTGTCTCTGGATTAACATACACATTAAACTTATATTATATATTTGAATTACACTAAGCACAAAATATAGACAGACACATAGCAGAATATACATTTAAAATGATCTCAGTTATAAAAGATAATGAATCCCATAAACCTGCACAACTGTTTTGAAAGTGGAAAATAATCCCTATTTTAACGGACTCCTGCGAAGATGTATGCCAACATAGACCCCGTAACACGTGGATAATAAACTCAAAACTATCTGCTGAGATTATAATTATAAAAGTAAATCTGTTTACACAAACGCTCAAAAATGTATTTCAATATGATTATATTTATGAAAAACACAAAAAGCAAAATAAGCTACATATATAAAGCGTATTTTCTTTATTTCAAAGTTATATCTTTAGCGGAGTCTAGGCAGCACTGTTCCGTCGACTGCTACGAACCAAAGAATATAGAAGGGAAGAGAGAAAGTTTCACTACAACAAAGTGAAGAAGAGCGTACCGTGCTGCACAATAGTGAGCACAGTGTTGTGTGAAAAAGCAGGACAAAATATCAAGGAGGGGCGAGGTGAAGTGGTGTTCTGCGCATGAGCAGACACTGCTAGCCGGGCTGAATTGGGAATTAGCACGTAGAGTAAGGATGGATTCCATTGAGTCTATAGCACCAAATTATCGAAAATAGTGAACTATTATAAGTAGAATTTGTATTATGTGCGTTTTTTTTACAATATTATTTCGACGATAATTTTATGGCGTGCTACAGCACGTTAGCACGTAGGGAGCAGTCGCCACTGCCCACAGCACTTCGACTGGGCGCATTCTCGATCGAATGGAGTCAATAGCAAGTAAAACAGGATACTATACCAAATAAAGACAGTGGAAAAATGAGATATTGGTGTATTATTGTCATTTAGTAATGATTAATTAATGTTGACTATTACACTTTTACTACGTCATACAACTTTTGACCTATAAAACGGCACGAAAGGACGTCTGTCAACCAATCACGGCTGCTTATTGTACAATTTTATCAGCCACCGGCGTGGCTCAGTCGGTTAAGACGCTTGCCTGCCGATCTGAAGTTGCGCTCGGGCTCGGTTTCGATCCCCGCTTGGGCTGATTACCTGGTTGGGTTTATTCCGAGATTTTCCCCAACCGTAAGGTGAAAACCAGGTAACCTATGGCGAATCCTCGGCCTCATCTCGCCAAATACCATCTCGCTATCACCAATTTCATCGACGCTAAATAACCTCGTAGTTTTATTTTATTTTTATTTTTTATTTTAGTTGGTTATTTAACGACGCTGTATCAACTACTCAACTATAACTACTAAATAACCTCGTAGTTTTATTTTATTTTTATTTTTTATTTTAGTTGGTTATTTAACGACGCTGTATCAACTACTAGGTTATTTAGCGTCGTGATAGCGAGATGATATTTGGCGAGATGAGGCCGAGGATTCGCCATAGATTACCTTGCATTCACATTACGTTGGGGAAAACCTTCAGCAAGCGGGGATCGAACCGCGCCCGAAAGCAACTTCAGACCGGCAGGCAAGCGCCTTAACCGACTGAGCCACGCCGGTGGCTACCTCGTAGTTGATACAGCGTCGTTAAATAACCAACAAAATAAAAAAAAACAATTTTATCCCTTCCCTAACATTTGTTTAATTTTATCGCTTCCTAGCATTTGTTTGTTTTTATCACTATCCTAGCATTTTTTCTTTGTTTGCCAACATTTCAAACTGAAAATTCTTTACGGTACTATAAAACACGCTTTGCGATCCTAAAAATGGCGGCTCCGTTGAAACCAACCCCGGGCCATAAGCTTGAAACGGTGGAACCAAAAAGGTGTACTAGTATGTAGTTCATCTCTTTTTCCGGTGTGTTTATCAGTTGTTTTGTTCATATTATTACGATTACAAATTGTTTCGTGTTGTGAATATTTCAAAAGTGTAGTCAAGTTCAGCAGGTATTATTTTTTTTAATAAATAAGCTAATATTCTGTTCGGCTCAACTGTAGAATATGTCCGTTGATATGTCCCCCTATGCTTTAACATATGAAGGAATGCCAACATCCTTCTTGATAAAAGAAAGAATGTAGAAACGAAGTCTTCAGTCCATGTCACAACCATAACACTATATACAGTGAAATGTACATTGATATAATAATCTGCTAATACTCCTGTTACCTCACATCCATTTAAACCGTTTACGTATGACCGAAACCGATAGTAGCAATTTAATATTTAGCAATTGACGGTATTTCGCGATGGATTATGGGATGTAAAAGGTGTAGTTTGACGTCATATCCGTCGCACCGATTTCAAGCATATTTTGCCTGGATTGCTCCCTCCTTTCTTTTTATCCTCTCAGGTTCAAACATATTGTTGAAAGTAACATCAGTGAAATAGAATTTTAGTAAGTCAATTAATATCTATTTTATTGTATTAGAGTACCTTATTTCTTCTAATCTCTATGTACTTTCTTTTGTATCTATTACCTCCATACCATTTGCTTCTTTGTTTGCCAACATTTCAAACTGTAAATTCTTTACAGTACTGTAAAACATGCTTTGCGATCGTCATTTGTTTACAGTAACTGAAAATGGCGGCTCCGTTCAAACGTTTTGGTGAATCTAACATTAGTGAAATAGAATTTGAATAAGTCAATTAATATTTTATTGTATTAGAGTACTTTATTTCCTCTAATCTTTATATACTTTCTCCTAATCGTGTAATATTCAATTAAATCCCACTCGAGTTTTGATTTTCTCTAGATAAATCAAAACCTCTAGTGAGATTATTTTTATAAACTTATTCTTTTACGCGGGAAAGATAATTTTGAGATAATATATTGTAACATTGTATGGGTAACACATTAAGTTGAAGTGGATGAGGATATAAAATTGGATTGTCTAAATAAAAGAACGTATTGGGAAAAGGTGATAATGACTGTCTAGTCTCATTTTCAAAAAATAGACTCACAAAACGCTTATTTTTCTAGGGAAACTTAGACAGTTACAGAAAACATTATTTGCCTTTTATCTTCAGTTATTTATTTTCTACCACCAATATTTTCGGCAGTTCATATCGTTATATGAGTTATATTGTAGAGAAATAAGAAAATTATATCTCGAAAAAATGTTTAAGATTCCTACAAACGACGAAAACTAAGTCTAATTGGATAAAAGAATTAGAAAATAACGTAAGCAGTTTCGAACTAAATTGGTTATGGCACGAAATTGATGCAATTAATTTATATTAGATAGGGAAAATTATAATGGAGAGGAGTAACGAGAAAGTGAGACAGGAAATGTTTAGCAATTTAAATAGTTTAAAATCATAAACAGATTACAAGAAATGAAAGTCATATGAGGACAGGAAGAATGTACAAAAGTTAACAAGAGGTGGGAAAGAAGTGGGCTACCGTGGTGGAGATTGGAATTTGGAGATTAAAAAATTGAAGAGAGACATAGAAAAATATATAATTATTTCCTTTATGTAATCAAAAAGAAAGCGCGATACACAATCTACCATCTTGCCCAGAAAATGAAAGAACAAGAACAAAAATTTTATTGAAGCGTCATTACTGAAACTAAATGTAGAAATAGCATACATACAGTATATGAACTTGTATAGAACAGTAAACGGAAGAAAATTGAGGGAACTCGGAAATTTTTTTTATGTAGTAAAGAAAAATGGAAAGAGAAAACTAAGATATAAACATACGTTTATAAATAATATGAAATACTAATTAAAGGGAAACAGTTTTTGTTAAGCAATAACTAGAATGATTGTACTTACTTACTTACAAATGGCTTTTAAGGAACCCGAAGGTTCATTGCCGTCCTCACATAAGCCCGCCATCAGTCCCTATTCTGTGCAAGATTAATCCAGTCTCTATCATCACAACCCACCTCCCTCAAATCCATTTCAATATTATCCTCCCATCTACGTCTCGGCCTCCCTAAAGGTCTTTTTCCCTCCGGTCTCCCAACTAACACTCTATATGCATTTCTGGATTCGCCCATACGTGCTGCATGCCCTGCCCATCTCAAACGTCTGGATTTTAAGTTCCTAATTATGTTAGGTGAAGAATACAATGTGTGCAGTTCTGTGTTGTGTAACTTTCTCCATTCTCCTGTAACTTCATCCCTCTTAGCCCCAAATATTTTCCTAAGCATCTTATTCTCAAAGACCCTTAACCTATGTTCCTCTCTCAAAGTGAGAGTCCAAGTTTCACAACCATAAAGAACAACCGGTAATATAACTATTTTATAAATTCTAATTTTCAGATTTTTTGACAACAGACTGGATGATAAAAGCTTCTCAACCGAATAATAACAGGCATTTCCCATATTTATTCTGTGTTTAATTTCCTCCCAAATATCATTTGTATTTGTTACTGTTGCTCCCAGGTATTTGAATTTTTCCACCTCTTCAAAGGATAAATTTCCAATTTTTATATTTCCATTTCGTATAACATTCTCGTCACGAGACATAATGATATACTTAGTCTTTTCGGGATTTACTTCCAAACCGATCGCTTTATTTGCTTCAAGTAAAATTTCCGTGTTTAATGCCATGGTTTGTCCTAAAAAATTTCCGTGTTTTCCCTAATCGTTTGTGTATTTTCTCCTAACAAATTCACGTCATCTGCATAGACAAGAAGCTGATGTAACCCGTTCAATTCCAAATCCTGCCTGTTATCCTGAACTTTCCTAATGGCATATTCTAGAGCGAAGTTAAAAAGCAAAGGTGATAGTGCATCTCCTTGCTTTAGCCCGCAGTGAATTGGAAAAGCATCTTGTACTTAGTATAGAATATGTAGTAGGCCTAATAGTTATTAACAGTAAAATGTAGTTAAGGCTGCGTTCCTAGAAAATAGAAATGTAACAGGACCACCATTAATGAATGATATACAAATTTTAGCTTACATAATCTTCATGACAATAAATATATATATCGTTCACACTTTGTATATCTTAAATGTTCATTGATTAAAGTTCTCGTTAACACTTTGTTAAAAACATAAAATTTACTTTGTTATACGTTAAAAGTGTTGAAATTGTTAAAAAAGATATATACCTTTTTTAACAATTTTAACACTTTTAACGTATAACAAAGTAAATTTTATGTCTTCAATGTTCCCTCTATATTTTGTGTAGGAGTGAATCCTTCATTTTAAAATACAAATTGCTTACACACACAAGTTCAATTACGCAGGCCTATATATTGCGCAGTGAATGGCATAAAGTACCTATAAAGTTTCTTCTTCAGCCACATCCTTATCCTTATTCATTACAATTGTGACTTTCAATGTAATATTAAATACACAGGCCTACGTATACACTACATACTATGTAGTAAGTTATATATAGAATGTCAAATAAAATTCGTTTACAACATTTCAGGGATGATAGAGGTAGTAAAAACAAGTATCTTTTTTATGATACAAAGATTTGTCACATGCACAATTTTGCCAGTAGGTGTCCTAAAACATTTCTTGGATTCCGTCAGACCACTTACCAGTCAATTCTGTTTTGACTGTTTTACCGCAACACGTTCCAAGGTATATCCGGAGTGAATAAATTTCTAAGAATGGTAAGTTTACATTCTGCTAGCAGTATCATGACTATCTCGATCGTCTGACCTAATGCCATGGATTTCTTTATTTATTTATTTATTTATTTATTTATTTATTTATTTATTCTGGTGTAGTTAAGGCCATCAGGCCTTCTCTTCCACAACACCAGGAATACAAATACAATAACAGAAATAGAAAGGAAAAAAACACTATAAACGAAGTAAAGTCACACAAAAATATACACAGGTTGCAGTCACATAGAACAAACTTTAAATGAGTGATTAAGTATAATTAATTGTATCCTAATTAACTAACATAAACAAGAATAAAAACTTGCGATTTTAATCTGGAGTAAAAAAAAACACAAATCGACACTTCTAGCAATATCTAAAAAGCATTAAACAAGACAAAATTTTCCAATTTAATTTTGAATTGTGATAAAGTCCGGCAGTCCCTGACATCATTAGGTAGCGAATTCCAGAGACGAGGTATTTCTACAGTTTACGAGGATGAGTATAGAGACGTTCTATGATGAGGGATAGAAAGAATGCTTGATGTCGGTTTCGAAGAGTTGTAAGAAATTGAAAGCGCGATAAGAGATAATTCGGAGTAGAAGTATGCATGATTCTAAATAGAAGAGACAGTGAATGTATTGTTCTTCGTTCCTTCAGACGCACCCATGAAAGTAACTGGAGGGAAGGTGTTTATGGTCAAATTTACGAGTATTGCAGATGAATCGTATGCACACATTATGAACACGTTGTAGTCTCTCAGCTAAGAGTGAACTTACATTAGTTAGTAAGGAATCGCAATAATCAAAATGGGGCATTACAAGCGTCTGAATAAGATTCTTTTTTTAGACTAAGTGGTAGAAATTCTTTCATATGAAACAAAGAGTGAAGTTGAGAAAATATTTTTTGCAAGTGTGTGTTACTTGGGTGTTCCAATTTAGATCGCTATCCATAAAAATGCCAAGATTTTTAACTGTTTCACTGTATTTAACAATAATCCCATTCAATGTTATATGTGGTATAGTACCACTATCAAAGTACTTCGTAGACGATTATGTCCCATTACGATTGCTTGCGATTTCTCTGGATTTAACCTTAATCCAAATTTGTGTGACCACAGTGAAATCGAATTTAAGTCTTCGTTTATTTTATTTACTGCGTCACTAGTCTCATCAGGGTGGAAATGCAAATAAATTTGCAAGTCGTCAGCATACATATGGTATTTGCAGTGTTTTATCATTTTAGTCACGTCATTAATATAAATCATGAAGAGTAAAGGTCCGAGAACTGATCCTTGTTGAATTCCAGATTTCACGACACACCATCTTGAAGAATAATCGCATGCAATGACACATTGTTGACGTTCGCGAAGGTAGGATTCAAACCAAGTAACAGAACTTTCAGAAAGATGCAGAAGTCTTAATTTACATAATAGAAGGTCCGTGTCAACTGTATCAAATGCCTTACTGAAGTCAAGTAATGTCAGTGATGTTAATTTACGTTCATCTGTGGCTTCACGTATATCCTCATTCACTTTTAGTAGTGCTGTAGTCGTACTATGTCCATTTCTGAACCCGGATTGGTATTCGTCCAGTAAGGCATGTTCGGTTAGATAGTTCATTAGTTGTTTGTGAACAATACGTTCCAGAGCTTTTGATAGGGCAGGTAGGATACTAATTGGACGGAAATCATTTGCAGATAATGGGGTTTTAATTTTAGGATTGTGTGGGGATATGAAATATCAGGCTTACGAGATCCCGATAAATGGGGCAGAATAGCTGGTTGCTCGCGTTGTTGAAGCTGCAGCGATTATTCGACAAACGCCTGACATTATTTTAGCATAGCCTATCAGACAGTCCCTACTGCGTTAGGTTAAAAGGAAAGCAGTTTGAATCACATCTCCGAACAATAATTTTCACATCACTGCGTTCAGGCAACAGGCAGGCAACAGGCAACAGGGCCTGAACACTAACTCATAGCGTCGAAATGACAAGTCTGAGAAGTTTTTGTCACTTAAAAAAAATCTTTGTTTTACCACCTCTATCATCCCTGAAAAATTGTAAACAAACTTTTTTGACACCCTGTATTTTTTTATTTTAGTTGGTTTCAACTACTAGGTTATTTAGCGTCGATGAGATTGGCGATAGCGTGATGATATTTGGCGAGATGAGGCCGAGGATTCGCCATAGATTACCTTGCATTCACATTACGGTTGGGGAAAACCTCGGAAAAAACCCAACCAGGTAATCAGCCCAAGCGGGGATCGAACCCACGCAACTTCAGACCCGAAGGCAAGCGCCTTAACCGACTGAGTCACGCCGGTGGCCGACACTCTGTATGCTGCAAATAACAATGATCTTACTATGAAATACTTACGTATCAAGAAGTATTGACATGCAGTTAGCTTTGGACTTTCGTTAAAAAGAGGCTAAAAAGAGGCTAAAAGCAAACTCGGGTACATGTACCATGGAAAAGAATGTTGTTTAATAAATGGTTACGCCGTATTAGCTGATAAACAATTATAATGTGAATTTTAAAGAAATTATGGCAGATATAATTTCAATTTTTATAAAATTGTGTATAGAAAGGTGAAAGTTGTTCTGACAGGGTTGTTCTGAACGGAAATGTAGCCTATGCATATATGTTAGATACACTGAGAAATTACTGTATTTTACTTTGTACGCCACAAAAAAAAAATGATTGCGGAATTGAAGAGAGCAAGGATAGAGATAAAAAAATAAACACCACGCTGAAAGATTGTTTATGTAACCACTCACACAACTTTGATGCATCGATGCAATGCATGACATGGTTTGAAAGATTGACGAATTGGGCTCATACACATATCAGGGAATTCGAGAATGAAGAGGTGCCCTAATGCAGCGATGGGGATCTACCTCTCTCTGAGAGCTTGGCTTCTCCCGCTGTCTTAGTTGCTGTTGTATGCAGGTACTCACGATTACTGATCTGTTTACAATACGAGTTCCCCGTCACTGCCATAAGGGAATAATCGAGGAATAATGAAGTGGAAATAGTATTATGAACGAAAAATTTCGCTACAATTATTTCCCATAGCGACACGGACATAGCGTACACTAAATGGAGTCCAGGTTCGCTTGCTGAGAAACTGTTATGGTGAGACAAGGTCGACAAGGATAAACTGTGCGTGACGCACACAAACTATTATCGAACGTTGTTTTGTTTCTAGTAGAGATAAAAATAGAAGTATATGTTGAACAAAATCCTGTAAGAATAAGATATTTTAAAATCCCCCACATCAATGACGCCATTATTAAGACGTAACATCTTGTGAAACGTCACAACTGCTGCGTAAGAAGCAACGAGGAAAACGTGCCAAGATTCAGTGGAATGTTGAACCTGTTTCGCACGTGGTTTCTCCATAAGACATACAGAACGTTCGGCTTATACCACTAGCTGGAGAAAAGGAATAGGCTACGTGTTATTGAAATTTTAATGGAGAGTTGAAAGTTACGTTTGCCATTTGAGTGTGTTCTCATAGTGGGTTTCAGAAATTGGAAAAGGTACTTTGATGTCTTCTCTTAGCCCGTATCTTTGCCATTCCGACTTTTACTTACGGAGTTAAACGGATAAGAATAATTAAAACGGATAATTGAATAATAATAATAATAATAATAATAATAATAATAATAATAATAATAATAATAATTAGGCAGAGGGTTTTAATTAGTGCTGTTGATCAATTAAAATATTTAATCGATTAACTATTTGAATTTAATCGATTGATCGAATCGATCTAGTTGGCGAGTTGGTATAGCTCTGGCCTTCTATGCCCAAGGTTGCGGGTTCGATCCCGGGCCAGGTCGATGGCATTTAAGTGTGCTTAAATGCGACAGGTTCATGTCAGTAGATTTACTGGCATGTAAAAGAACTCCTGCGGGACAAAATTCTGGCACATCCGGCGACGCTGATATAACCTCTGCAGTTGCGAGCGTCGTTAAATAAAACATAACATTTAACATTCGATTGATCGATGGATTAATCGAGTTTTGATCGATTTGAAAAAATGTTTTAATATACTGTAATACACAATTATTGTTAAATTTAACTTGTGTTCGGTGATAAAGTATTAAGTATTAAATATATGTGTATATATATATATATATATATATATATATATATATATATATATATATATATTGTATCGTTATATTACAAAACAACTATTTTAATTATTTACTAACATATTTATTATGAGGCTTATAATTTATTATGTCAAATTCTCCGGGAATTTTTGAGACAAACATAAGTATGAAGACTCACCTAGTTAATACTGCTTTGTCCATGATTTTAAACATGTGAGTGCATTCACATGCTCCGAATTAAGTGCTGCTCTGCGTTTAGTAACAATGTTTCCTGCATCACTAAACACGAAAAAAAAAAATTTTTTTTTCTGTCATGCACTTCTCCACGATCGTTAAATTTAAATCCAAGCGTTTCACAGAATTTATCTCTCAAATTCTCATATGACATAATGGAGTTTACACTTTTCACAGACCACAGAAAACTGATTTTTTTTCTTTATCAAACTAAACACACAGCCTTCATATACAAACTCAGTACAGAAGCTGCAACTGCAAAAGTACAGCGGTCGAAACAGAAGACTGGCCACTATTGTAATCGAATTACCATATTTTAGAACGAGAAGAAGATAGTTATGCTTTCCCTTGCACACAGTATAGACATGGCTATTTTATAAGGGATGAGGGGGACGAATCCCAGAAAAGTATCTATTTCATATGCTATGAAGATGAGCTGACAATAAGATGGAAGTTTTCTTGGAAAACCATAGAACTTAATAAGGGTTTCGCATTATGTCTCAACTTTGAATAGAGGTAGACTAGGTCACTGTCCTCATATCTCCATCTCTTTTTCTGAAGTGTTTGTGCAAAGATTTTCCCTAATATATCTGGTTTACAGTTAGAAAATAACTGTACTATTGTTCTTTTATGTAAGCAATTTCCGAGAGAGAAATATTGTCGGAATTTTTAATATGAGTTTGTATTAACAAAACAATAATAATTAATATCAACTACAACTCATTAATTTTAATCGATTCGATTATTCGATTAAATATCTTTGATCGATTAATGTTACAACAGAATTTGATCGATTAATCGATTAAATCCCACAACAATAGTTTTAACAAGTATACCATCAAGTTAGGAACGCACGGAATCACGGTGGCGATGGAGGTTGAGGCGCCTGTGAACTTGCAGTGTTTTATGTAAACAAACACCTATGATATGATGTACAGTTGAAGGCAGTAACACCCTGCTTCCAAAGCAGGGGATTAGGTTTATTGGAAGGAAGAAATAATGAGGAAAGTGGACCTTCAACCACCTCAGCCACAAACTGTAGATCAGAATTTTTCGAGGATCTGTGTCATACGTTAATAAGAGCGGATATTCCTCTAAAAGAAGGTACAGCACCCTTGTTTCGTAGCTTTCATATACAAATATACTAACAGAAAAATGCCTTCGGAAACACAATTATGCAAAACATACTTACCAAAATCCTACGATAAATGACTAAATAATATAAGAGATGCAGTAGCAGATAAAAAGATTTTCCTATCTATAGACGAGACTAAAGACACCGCTCTTAGTCAGTCGCCTGATTCTCCAGGTAAAACATTTCTCTGAACCTCAGAAGAGATGGAGAAGATTAATTATTCTACAATTATTCGCTTGTTTCCTTATTCCATTTTATTCACTAATTTCAGCACAGCAGCCGGAGGCTTATTTTGCCTCATACCCACAACTCTACTGAACACACGCACACACTGCAGGACTCCCCCGTGTCCTGGGTCAGAGTACCCGGAGGCCAATGCGAGACGTCACACACTTGGACAATGGACAGACAACCAGTCCCCGTGAAAACGTCGGAATTAAATCCCCCTGACTTCATGACCAGGAATCGAACCCGGGCCACCTTGATCAGAAGTCCAGCATGCTACCTCAAGACCAAGGAGGCGGACTACTTATTCCTTAGTCGCAACGAAACCGACTGTTATGGAGGGGAGTGTCCGTCACAGTACCTGACGTCACCTACTGTAAACTCCGTGCGGTAATACGATTGTTCTGTTTAGTTACTGAAACCCCTCTGTGTGATGATGATGATGATGATGATGATGATAATAATAATAATAATAATAATAATAATAATAATAATAATAATAATAATAATCCTGACATTCGTCTTTCTTTTATTGAACATTGGTTATATTAAGTCGAGGGAAACCAAGGAAATATCTCGACCAGATTGATAGGCACCAGGGATCGAACATGGCACCTCCTTGATACGAGTCCAATGCTAACATGCTAACCGTTATTCCATAGTAATATATTAAATTATACACAGTATAACAGCGATCAGCACTCTCTAGAGCAGTGGTCGTCAGCACTCGCTGAAATGTGCAACGAGTACGCGGTGCCGTCCCGTGTGCAATGTTGTGCAACAGGGAGAGATAGAGAGCATACCGGCTAGCAGCTACGAGAGCGCTGCGTTTTCCGCGGGTAAGAGAGGTTAGCCCCAGCGTGCTCTGTGCTGACGACCCCTGCCCTAGAGTATGCCTAAATTATACACAGTCGCGATATGATCTAGGATATTAGGACTTAAAGTCACTACTAATTAGATAAATATAAAAACTCATAGTTAAGCACACAAGAAACCGAAATTCGTCTTGCTGGACTCTTATAGAAAATCCTTTCACTTCTTTGATTTATTAGATACAATTCGCAAAATTTCATTCGGAGTCATATAAGTAGTCTCTTTCCTCTATCGCTATCATTGTTATTATTATTATTACTATTATTATTTTTATTATTATTATTATTTATCATCATCATTGTTATTTTTATTATTATTATTATTATTATCATCATCATCATTGTTATTTTTATTATTATTATTATCATCATCATCATCATCATCATCATCATTATTATTATTATTATTATTATTATTATTATTATTATTATTAAACTGATAAAACAGAAATTGTGGCATTTTCTGTTAAAGACCCAATTCGAAGTAAAATATATTTACAAAACAACAATCTGGAAATGTTGAATGAATTGAATTACATGGGTTACAACCTGTCCTTTTAGTCTCAAAAGGAGATCTCCGAGAAAATCAATAAATACACTAATACTATGAGCATAACCAAAAATGTTTTCAAGCCTGCAATTGTTCACAAATATACCCGTTTACACCTAGGCCTACTGTATATAATATTCTCGCAAGAAAAGTTCTCTCTTATGAAAGTGAGGCATGGACATTAATTAGAGCTCATGATATTAGCACAATCACAGCAGACTGGCTGGTGTGCTGATCCGGAGCTGCGTTCGGGCTTGGGTTGGATACCCCTTTGGTCTCATAGAATGGTTTCTTCCGAAGTTTTCCCCAGCCGTGGGACTGAAGCCGGATGGTCTATGGCGAGTCCTCGGCATCACTTCATTACACCCCTTTGATCTGATTACCTGGTTGGGTTTTTTCCGAGGTTTTCCCCAACCGAAAGGCAAATGCTGGGTAATCTTTTGGCGAATCCTCGGACCTCAACTCATCTCACTACATCTCGCCAAAATATTGTAAAAAATTGGAGAATATTGTAAAAAATTGTAGAAAATTACAAAATTGTAAAACCGTAAAAATTGTAAAATATTGTAGAAATTGGTAAAAATTGTAATTATAATATTGTAAAATTTTGACTTGTTCCACATCTTAAAGCTTCATTCCTCATGTAAGATCTATGGAATATAATAAATGAATGAATGAATGAGGCCCGGGGGATACACTAAATTCAACGACAAGCGAACTGAAGAAATCATGGAGGAACTCAGGGTTGAACCATTTGGAAATATGAAGAAAACTAGAAAAATCACGTCAACAGAATGAGCAACAACAGATTTCCAAAGATAATTTTAAATTATCGGCGGAGAGGAAAAAATACCCATTGGCAGACCTCAAAAGAGATTGACAGAAAACAAGACCGTAACAGGCCACTCGGCCTAATACTTGTCAGGGTGATGATGATGATGATGATGATGATGATTATTATTATTATTATTATTAATTATTATTATTATTATTCATTTATGTTTTTAATTACCAGTCGAATAGCAAGGATGCGGGCTAAGAGAAGACATGAAAATACCATTCACAATTTCTGAAACGCACCATGAGAACACAGTCAAATGGCAAACGTAACTTTCAACTTCCCATTTAAATTTCAGTAACTCGTGTTCCTTTCTTCCAGCCAGTGGGACACGCTGAGTGAGGAATAGGAAGGTCGAATGTTCTGTATTTCTTATGGAGAAATCACGTGCGAAACAGGTTCAACATTCCACGGAATCTTGGCACGTTTTCCTCGTTGCTTCTTACGCAGCTGTTATGACGTTTCACAAGCTGTTTCGTCTTAATAATGACGCCATTGATGTGGGGGATTTTAAAATATCTTATTCTTACAGGATTTTGTTCAACATATCATTCTATTTTTATCTCGACAAGAGACAAAACAACGTTCGAGTATAGGTTGCCTGCGTCATGGACAGTTTATTCTTGTCTCATCATGTTCGCTGACAGTTTCTCAGAAAGTGAATCAGGACGCCATTTTAACAGTGGACAATGTCCGCCGCTGCAGTGTTGAATTTTCTTAATCTAGCTGTACAAAATTCGACTTGTTGATTTCACTATATATTTTTATGAATATATGTCTCTGACTGTACGAGGCATCTTGCAAAGACACTGCGCGATATTTCTCACGGATATTTATATGTTTTAGAGTAGCGTAAACATTACTATCTGCAGTGTTGAATCCACACTCCTCAGTCCTCAGCAATAAAGAGCGCTTTGTTGAAAGCCACATTAAATGCTAGTGAATTGTGTTTTCTTTTCTTCTTTCACATGGAATTTGTAAATCCAGGCATTTGCTCCAACATAATGAGTAATTTAGATAAATTACTGAAATAGAACACCCAATACGGCTGTTATGTCGTATGAAGGATATTTAATTTTTTTTTAAACTCTGACTTTAATTTGAGTTATAAAATCAAGGGTTCAGAACCATAGTGGGCGAAGCGCCATTTACTAAAACCGTAGAAAACAAGGGTTAAAATGAAATTATTATCATAATTTATTTGAAACATATAGGAAGTAAGATAATGCATACACATTAAAACTAAATTATATGTCAATCTTCATTAAACTATGGTATTAACTTACCTTTAACCCTTGCTTTCTCAGTTTTTAATAAATGGCGCTTGGCCCACTATAGCTCTGAACCCTTCAAATTCCAGCTGCTGTGTGCTGTCAAAACAATTATAGGGTAAAGGTTGGTAAATTGTGATATCAGTAATATTGTGATAGTTCTTTTTGACAATTTATTACAATTTTACTGAGCGAGAGGAAGATCGTTTTTTTTTTGCGTCAACGTATTAAGGGTAGGGGAGAGTTGGGTAGTATCGCACATCGGGTAATATCGGACAGTGAGTTTCTTTCATCTACCACCAGATGATAGTATCTGAATGACATGCAGCGTATTCCGAATCTCACCGGTCCGGTGGCATCAATGACGTCAAATTGCAGCGAAATAAGGAACAAAACTGCTGGAAGGATCGATGGCTGTCATGACGACTGTACAAGTTGTTGTCTGTGCTACGCTAGCAAAATTTTGCGAAATTTTCGTACTCCCATCTCGTTCAAAGAAAAGATAGCATAAACTATTTCTTGAACCGGTAGTAATAACTGGTCCGTTGACATGTTCGCTCATAAGCCATTAACATATTGTTTTTACGTTGTGCTCATTACAAACAATACAGCAGAACTAAAGCAGAACACACCGCCATGACACAACAGTGCACGATGTTATTCGTCTGCTAATTCCCGCCCTATACAAGAACCAATCAGATTCACTGATGGCGGCTGATGGAGACTGCCACCACCTCTGCAAGTTGATGGCACCGGTGCGACACCGGTGGAGCATCAATGACGTCATCGGTGGAATTCGGAACACCGTGATGCCATCGGAATGCTCACCGGTGAGATTCGGAATACGCTCTATGTTACGTGTCTGTGATATCGCATACAGAAACGTAACCATGTCATTCAGGTACTACCATCTGGTGGTAGATGAAAGAAACGCACTGTCCGATATTACCCGGTGTCCGATACTACCCAACCCTCCCCTATGTTCGTGAACACGTTACTGCACAAAACCGGTCCTTCTCTTGTTCAGTAAAATTATAATACATTCTCAAAACGAAATATCACAATATTACCCTATCACAGTAATACCAACCTTTACCCAATATTTATATTCCGACATCATTATCTGTGTGAAATATAATTTGCTTGATTGCGTATATCTGCGAACCTAACTTATATTAACTATTTTCAGTGACGTGGCGGGCTATACAGGCTGGCAACGTTTTCAATATTGATGCTGGAGTAATGCTGAATCACGGAATAATGAACTTTTAAATAATATTATAGGGTAAAAGTTGGTAATATCTTTTAAGACACTTACTGACAAAATGGTGCATTTGCTAGATTTTGCCTACTTTTCTATAGCTATCAAAGTTTCCATAGAAAAAAAAACGTTCTGTGAGTCTATTATTACTTTTGCCCTATAGGCTACGTCACCCATTTCATAACCTCAGCACTTTAACATAATGAATTACCCATACAATGTTACAGTGTACCATCTCAAAGAAATAAGTTTATCAACATTAATTAATTATTACTCTCTTTCTCTTTCTTTCTTTCTTTCTCTCAGTTTAACCTCTCCCTTCTAGGTGCATTTACACGACCCACGCCACCCGGGCCTTACAGGGCCGCGATCTGTCGGGAGAGGAATTAATCTATGGATCACATACATACTTTTTTGACCACACAAGGACATGGAGGGCCTCCCCGGACGAGGGATCAGCTCAATGCCAGGGCCACCTCCGATACAACACAAACATTTAAGACATTACACATCATTCACTCACACATATGCCCGGACTTTCAAGAGGTACAATCTCGGCATTTGCTTGGAAATAACTCAGGAAACCATGGAAAACCTCAGTTAGGATTGCCGACCCCTGGGATCGAACCCCGGACCTCCCGAATGCGAAGCCAGCCCTCTACCACGCCGCTAGCCCGCTCGGTAATTAATTATTACTAAATGACAATAATATACCAATATCTCGTTTCATCACTGCCTCTATATATCATATCCTGTTTTACTTGCTATTGACTCCATTCCATCGAGAATGCGCCCAGTCGAAGTGTTGTGGATCGCATTGCAATGTTACGAATTTCAGTTTTCACTCTGTTGTCACTCTAAGTTCATGGAATAGCTCTGCTGTGGCTGCATGGTGTAGATCATTAGCCAGTCACGTACGTGCGAGTTCCAGTCAGTCCTGGGACTTTCCATTGAAAAATCCGTACTGACACTAGTTGTGGATAAGGTAGTAGTTGGGATTATTTTCCAGATTCTTCCGCTTCCTCTTTTGGCATCAACATAATGTGTTCCGATCTACATTCCCTTAATAATTTCATAGTTAGACAGCGGAAAAAAAAAGTTAAAAGTAATGTTTACGGTTTGCAAGTACTGTACGCATAGACTATGGCATGAGGTGTGCACGCATCCCAAGAGCTACAACATGGTACCGTCCGCAGAGAGCACCGCGCGAACATCGAAAACTGCCGCTCTGCGTTCTCAGTGAGCCCTCATCCGTATGTGAACAGAGAACATTGAGATACGTAAACATATTCATTTGTATTCAGTTTAATAGTGTTCTCGAAAAAATGTTGGTTACCCTGCAGTGTGTTCCATCAGATGTGCTTTGGTTTTTAACGAACAATTATAACAGCTAAATGAACTAGGAATCAACGCAACTGATGTGTCACACTTTAAATATGCTCCAATCACATCGTGTGATGTTGAAAGAAGTTTTTCACAACACAAACATTGTCTAGGAATTGGGAAAAACTTCACATTCGACAACTTTCGGACGTAAAGTTGTGCATTGCAATGTGAATCCGAACCAGGACGTGGGATGACATGACTATCTTCCATCTTTGGAGGTAAGTAGATAGAAATATGTGTATTTGTTTGTATATACAGTATTAATTAACGTAATACATATACTGCAACTTTATCATCAGAATTGTTCATTTGTTTCACACAAGTAGATATGACAATATGCCATTTCCAAAGACAGGATTTCCATGCAAATGCATGTTTTTATATAAGCTTGTTACAGTTCTCAAACTTTGTAAATATCCGTTTCATGGCTTAGTGATTCGAAATACTGTATGTATACTTTCTCCGTGCATATTTGCATGTTTTGGCCTTTTTAGGGATAAATTCTTGCATAATGCATCTTTTTCAGATTTCAAGTTTAATAATGCTTATTTTGAGGTTTATGTTGCGTATTACGTCCATTTTTATAGTTTCATTGCATATTTTATGTTACATCGCATGATACTGCATTTTATAAATGTTGCCTCGTAGAGTTTGGTATTTCTGAGCTTACAATATTTGAGTGTAGGCTTATGTACTGAAAAATATTCTCTTGGAACTGTTGATGACATTCAAAAGTCTTTAGGATCTGCCTATGGGGATGTGGGTACGTCAACTAAAGACAAACTGGACAAAGTCATCAGTCGAAATCCCGATTATGAATTTGTGTGTTCAGTAAAGAAATTTATTTGTGGTGAAAATATTGAAGACACAGAATTTAGCCTCACTTTGTCTCAAATTTCATCATTTAAATTCGCAACTGTCACTTCTTATGACGTAGAAAGGTCATTTTATTTATCTATTTATTTATTTATTTATGTATTTATTCTGGTAGAGTTAAGGCCATGAGGCCTTCTCTTCCACACTACCAGAAGTGAAATACATAATGAAACAATGACAAAAATAGAAAAGTCATACTTAAATATAATATATATATATACATATATATAATATATATACATATCATAATATATAATAACATGTAATAATATATACATTTTCTGTGTACGAAAACATTTTGACAGATAAACGCATGAACGTGACTGCTGAAAATTTGGAAAGACTGTTACTAATATTTGTGGCATTCGAAAATAAAATGTAAATTTCAATTTTGATAGTGCATATTTTCAGTTTTTCAGTGGTTTTTTCCTTCGTTGTGCATATTTGACTATTTGGTAGTGCATGGATGCATGCATATTATACGATTTGATACTGCATGAAAATCCTGTCTCTAACCATTACAATAGTTACAGTGGATACAAAAAGTATTTGCACACCCTTGTTTTTCTTAATATTTAAATAAATATCAAGGAAAATTTTATAAATACAATTGTAACAGGTAACAGTAGTAATATTAAGAGCTATGTACTTGATAAGAATTGCGTACAGCTACAAATTGAAATAAGGATAAGAAAACTTTAATTTCTTGTAGTAAAAAAAGTATTTGCACATTAAAACTCTCAATGCATAAGTCCTATTTTATTGGCTAAATCGCATCAAATGAAATATTTGATATTATAGTGGGGATTAGTATGTGTATTGAAGGATAGAACACCAATAAGCTACATGAGTCCGAAAGCATAAGAGCTACTAGAGTCCATGCGGGGTAGAACTGTTTTTCAACTTTGGCAAGTCCAGAATTGCCGTAAAATTGGAAAAGATCTGTCCCTACCTTTTTCTACTGTGTTATTTGTGCAAGAAGTACGATGAGACTGGAACAGCCAATAAACCGCGAACAGGAAGACCAAAAATTCTTACACTTAGGGAGAAACGTCAAATAATTCACACTGTCATCAAAGATCCATTCCGAAGCGCTGTAACCTTAGCTGCTGACATTTCTACAACATCGGTCAAACAGGTTAGTCTTCAGACTATCAGGAATGTTTTGCATAGTACTAAATTCCGTGGCCGAACTCAGAGGAAAAAAACCCTACTTTAGTGAAACTAATAGGAAGAAACGGCTGGATTTCGCTAAAGAATACAAAGATAAACCCCTGGAATTTTGGGACAAGTTTATTTTTTCCGACGAGGGCAAGTACAATCTATTTGGTTCTGATGAAAGAAAGTCAGTGTGGCGGAGACCTAATCAGGAACTGAAAAAGGAAAATCTTACAGTCACAGT
>JAJSOF020000038.1:29828347-29860847 GCA_025594305.2 Periplaneta americana
TTTTTCCCTTGAAATTATTCAGATGTTAAAGGTGTTCGAGAGAAAGGTGCTTAGGAAAATATTTGGGGCTAACAAGTATGAAGTTACAGGAGAATGGAGAAAGTTACACAACATAGAACTGCACGCATTGTATTCTTCACCTGACATAATTACGAACATTAAATCCAGACGTTTGAGATGGGCAGGGCATGTAGCAGGTATGTGTGAATCCAGAAATGTGCATGAAGTGTTAGTAGGGAGGCCGGAGGGAAAAAGACCTTTGGAGACGCCGAGACATAGATGGGAGGATAATACTAAAATGGATTTGAGGGAGGTGGGATATGATGATAGAACTGGATTAATCTTGCACAGGATAGGGACCCATGGCGGGTTTATGTGAGGGCGGCAATGAACCTGCGGGTTCCTTAAAAGCCGTAAGTAAGTAAGTACGTATTATTTATACGAGTATCTAGTCATAATAAGGACATGAGACGTGACACTACTTTTTTAAGAAAATAAATACATTTCATTGTTAAAGACCTTCACTGACAATAATAATTCAAGGCAATCAAAGTTTCTCCAGTTGCACATTATTACAAAAATTAAAAAAAAAATAAAGTTTAGTAATAGTAATAGGCCTATTAGTTTAAGAGCCGCAATGAATGTATATTTTGAGAGCCACATGCGGCCCGCGGGTCGCGTAATGAGTACCGCTTGTCTATGCACTCTGAGCGTGAAAACGGGACACGTAAGGAGCTACCAAATGTAAACCATATACGACATTGCATAAGCTTGAAACTTGCCCATGTCCTTTTCGCTTACATCGCTTCATAAACAAACACACGTGCATCAGTGATGGATTTTAGCCGACCAGCGAGAGCCGGAAGCTATGATGCCTGCCTTATACCATCCGTCACTCAGTAATGCTTGCCTTCCTAGCTACTCGAATCGGTCCGAAACATAACTGTCTCTACCCAGGAAGGTGGAGTGGGAAGTTTAAGGATAGTCTTCCAGACCTGCTCTAGCCACAGTCGAAACCTCAAAGTTCATATGCGGTATCCAACAAGCATCAGTGAAACAATGAAGAAATAACCTACGTGACATGGAACCAGGAAGGAAACGTTTCTGGTACCACATCGCAGCACTTTCCTACTTAAGTTAAAAAAGTAGCATTCAGTTGCATTTGTTTCCGATGTTATCGTAATTCTATAAGAGCAGAGGTCTCCAAAAAGCGTATACTCATTCGTGATCCCGATGCTGCCCGCCGAACACAGCGTGCTGTAAAGCTAGAGACTCGTACCTCAGCAGATGGGAGCGGTCAGTGGGGGATTGCGGCAACGATCTGCTTATGTTTACAAATAATAACATCGAAAGGATAAGAAATATCATACGTTTGTATATTATTTTGACATACAGGAAAATGTTCATTTACTCCTCGGATGAAATTGGCTAGGTGAGCTTTGTCATTTCTATCTGTGCTTTCGTCCAATGCTACAGACTAGTTAATTGTGGTTTCGACTTCAGATTCAATTACATTTGCAATCTTGCAAATCCTTCTCTGAACTGTGTTTGGAGACAATTTAATTTTCTTAAACTTCTGACTTTGTTCTGGACACAGTATTTTAGTAACGACCTGTATGCACGATTTTACAAATGCTCATTCTGCAAAGGGTTTCATTGATTTTCTATTATTCCAAGTCAGAATATAGCTAGCAAGAATTTTTTTTTTTTTTTTTTTTTTTTTAAGACTGAGGATACGTGTGTGATTTATGCTTGTATGTTCTTGTTTCAAATTTATCAAAACATTTGTACGTATTTCACCTAAAATGAAACGAAAAGCTGTAAGTATATCATGAGAAATTGAGTGTAAACGTATTGTAATATACTGATTATTAAGTATAACCAACAGTTATACAGACGTCCCAAAATAAATTATTTTCACATGTCCAGCATACCTGTAATTGTATGATATTCTTTGCGACGAGTCGAGTAGTGTCTTCGCATGTTGAATTTTAACACTCTTAAGAATTTTCGAACAAATTAAACATGTCATATTCTCCCCACTAATACAAAAAAATATTTCTCTTCCTATTCACCCTTGAATGTACTACGTCCATGATTAGAAGACATTGTGAAACGGTGGAACACTCCGACCAACACAATGATAATGGCAGTCCGCCACTGCTCTTCGTTTGCGCATAAACAATGAGAACAGTAAAGGTGGGGATGGGTGATGCGAAGGCGCTCATTATGTATTGGCTTCGGTTCCGTTCAGGGGCTTACTCGCGAGTACGCTTTTGGAGACGTCTGTATAAGAGGATAGGCCTATTATGCTCTGAAACTGAGGATTTCCTCAAGTTTTTACTACACTGCGCCGTAGAGGCATATACTGAATATTCTGTGAACTATATCTGGGGAGAATAGGCCTACTACAGTGGAGTCCAATCTCCTGACGTTTCGCGAGAACCAATAACATACAAGCGCGACGTTGTCAAACCTACAGAGCGGGTGATGCATGCTCCGTGGAACTCGTCCGATGGGCGCCTGGTGTTGAAAACAGGATCTGTTCTCAATAACAAAAACGTGCAATACAATAATAAATAAATTTACTCATACAATAATAAATAATGTATTAAACAATCATACCTTTAAATTGATGTTTCCAATTCCAGGAAAAAAGCCAATGGTGTTTTCGAAGTCATTTAAATTCGTCACACTTTTACTTACTTACAAATGGTTTCTAAGGAACCCGCAGGGTCATTGCCGCCATCACATAAGCCCGTCATCGGTCCCTACCCTGTGCAAGATTAATCCAGTCTCTATCATCATGTGTATGTGTATGTGTATGTATTTAATCACACTGCAATGGGTATATACCCGGTGGCAGTGGTCATCATATCCCACTTCCCTCATATCCATTTTAATATCCTCCCATCTACGTCTCGGCCTCCCCAGAGGTCTTTTTCCCTCCCGTCTCCCAACTAACACTCTATATGCATTTCTAGATTCGTCCATACCTACTACATGCCCTGCCTATCTCAAACGTCTGGATTTAATGTTCCTAATTATGTCAGGTTAAGAATACAATGCGTGCAGTTCTGCGTTGTGTAACTTTCTCCATTCTCCTGTAACTTCATCTCTCTTAGCCCCAAATATTTTCCTAAGGATCTTATTCTCAAATACCCTTAATCTCTGTTCCTCTCTCAAAGTGACAGTCCAGCTTCACAACCAATCAGAACAACCTCTAAGAAGGATAAATCTCCAATTTTTATGTTTCCATTTCGTACAATATTCCCGTCACGAGACATAATCATATAATTTGTCTTTTCGGGATTCACTTCCAAAAACCTATCACTTTACTTGCTTCAAGTAAAATTTCCGTGTTTTCTCTAATCGTTTCTGGATTTTCTCCTAACATATTCACGTCATTCTCACAGACAAGAAGCTGATGTAACCCGTTCAATTCCAAACCCTCTCTGTTATCCTGAAATTTCCTAATGGCATATTCTAGAGCGAAGTTAAAAAGTAAAGGTGATAGTGCATCTCCTTGCTTTAGCCCGCAGTGAATTGGAAAAGCATCACATAGAAATTGGCCTATACGGACTCTGCTGTAAGTTTCACTAAGACATATTTTAATTAATCGAACTAGTTTCTTGGGGATACCAAATTCAATAAGAATATTATATACAACTTCTCTCTTAACCGAGTCATATGCCTTTTTGAAATCTATAAATAACTGATGTACTGTACTCTTATACTCCCATTTTTTCTCCAATATCTGTCGAATACAAAAAATCTGATCAATAATCGATCTGTTACGCCTAAAACAGCATTATGATCCCCAATAATTTCATCTACGTATGGAGTTAATATTCTCAAAAGAATAAGAGTATATTAATATGTTTTCTAGGAGAGACGAAAAATTTCTTAGCACCTTGTGTTTCCGCTTTTTGCACTTCTCTGTATGGTTGATACTATGTCTATTAAACCACCTCGGCAGTTAGTTCTTCACAGAAGAGTAAAGATTTTTACGGTTTTCTTCGGACGAATATTTTCTGTAGAAATATTATATACATTAAATATAATTTTCTGAACTTTGCCACTATATCCACTGGATCTATTACTTTCATTAGTACTAGCCTTGCTGAATGTCATAATTGAATTTAATACTACTAATAAAGAAATAAAGTAATCGACTGATAAGAACACAGAAAATGTTTACTGCAAATGAATTATTGATTTCACTGACAGACACAAAGCACTTCGAATCAGTGTTGCCAACACGGTGGTTTTACCACTAAATCCAGTTTTTTCCTCTCTCTGTCGGCGGGGAAAAATTATTGAACGGTGGGCAGTGGGAAATCTAGTTTTCTTTTCGCGCTCAGGTCAGTGGGAATTTGTTTCTTCTTTAAACAACTAAACTCGAGTTTGTCCTGTGTTACCATTCCTCTCGTCTGTAGTGAAGGAGGAGCCCCGAATCATACATAAAACGTGGAGACACCACACCATGTTTTAAGTGTTTTTTTTTTTTTGGTGTGAGGTTTTGGAGTATAAAGATGCTTCGGATATGAACATTTCAAAGAATTAGGGAGTTCGCCCTTTCTATGCTCTGTCTTTCCTGGTCAAATGCAGAAATAGAAAGACTATTTAGCCAGACGAATATAATTAAAACAAAAATTAGAAATAGACTGGAGACAAAGGTATCACGGTCAATTTTGACAATTAAGGCTGCATTGAGACGGTGTGGTAAATGTGTCCATGATTTTGACTTGCCTGAACACATTGATAAATAAATCGGAACAATGGAAACATACAAACCAGAAATTGCAGGTGCTTCAACTTCCACAACTACGACTGAAGAAGAAGAGGAAGAAGAAGAAGAAGAAGAAGTAGAAGAAGAAGACGATAATGATTATGTAGAATATTTTCTTTTGTAATTTGGTAAGTATTTAATAATTATTTATACCTTATTATTATTCATAAATCTTGATTACACAACTTTTAACATTGTATCACTTCGGAATATGTATGACAAGAACTTTCTTGTGTTAAATTTTAACGTACCTTGTTAACATGTTTCGACCTATTTTGGGTCGTCTTCAGAACTGGTCGTTGTTGGTCTTGGCGCCTCTTGTTTCCTGTGGGGGTGCGTTCGTAATGTAGAGTCAAAGAGTCTATGTGTTTTGAAATTGAGTTGTGTGTTGAGAATATCGTTGGGGTGTGTTTTCGTGTGTCTCTATATTTCATATTGTTCTAGTGTGTTGAGTTTCTGGCTTTTTGGTTGAATGTGCAGTATTTCCATGTCTGTGTTGATGTCTCTGTAGGTGT
Source organism: Periplaneta americana (assembly GCA_025594305.2). Taxonomy (NCBI): domain Eukaryota; kingdom Metazoa; phylum Arthropoda; class Insecta; order Blattodea; family Blattidae; genus Periplaneta; species Periplaneta americana. Next base: position 29,833,655 of record JAJSOF020000038.1, read on the forward strand.
GGTTGGCATTTGTGATGTGTTCTGCATATGTGGAGGTGTTTTGCAATTTTGTTATGGCCGTGATGTGTTCTTTGTAACGTGTTTGAAATGATCTGCCTGTATGTCCTATGTAGAAGTTGTTGCAGGTGTTACATTTGAGTTTGTATACGCCTGTGTGGTTGTATTTGTTTGTTTGTGTTGTTTGTGTGTTGAGATGTTTTTGTAGAATGTTATTTGTTCTGTATGCCAGAAACTCAGCACCCTGGAACAATATGAAATATACAGACACACGAAAACATACCCCAACGATATTCTCAACACACAACTCAATTTCAAAACACATACACTCTTTGACTCTACACTACGAACGCACCCTCCCAGGAAACAAGAGGCGCCAAGACCAACAACGACCAGTTCTGAAGATGACCCAAAATAGGTCGAAACATGTTAACAAGTTACGTTAAAATTTAACACAAGAAAGTTCTTATTATTATTATTATTATTATTATTATTATTATTATTATTATTATTATTATTATTATTATTATTTTATATGTAATATATATCCAAAAATCTAGCGAGTTTTATGCTATATATATATATATATAGCGGGTTTTTTAAGCGTTTAGTGTATTTCTGCAAACTGGAGTTGGCAACACTGATTCGAATACCTACACACAATGTAAAAGGAAATTGAGCTGGCATATTCGGCCCTCGCTTCATAATTACTTTTATCTATTGTTTATAAGTCTCTGAATGGATAGGCTACTGTTTACAGTTAACAGTCTTGGTGCTTCGACAGGCTTTTTTATCGGCACGCAGCTGTGTAAACATAATTCGTGGAAGACTATAAAAACCATGAATCAGCTGGACGCGAATAACGCATAAAATGCGAACTACTTTGCGCAGAAATGAGATTCTTGTTTCTACATTATTATATATTCGGCAAAATAATGTCATTCAACCTAATCACATGTAGACACCCTGTCAGGAAGAACTTTTCCGAGCGCATGTATTATTTTTACAAGCGGCGTCAACGAATATCCATACGCGGCAACGCAGCACTGTTGCTACTGGCTATTGCCGTACAAGTAAACATGCCACAAACCCAGGAGATTTGAACCTCACTATAGTAAACCATTTAACTTATATCACTGATGAACTCTTAAGTTATTTGAACAAGTAATAACTGCTTCACTGTGTTAATATTATAATGTTTGATGTTGTGTTACCTGTAGGCTTGGCAACTTTCGTAAGTAAAAATTAGACACTACAATTTCCACCTAACAACCCACATATTCCAGTGTGTATGTGTGTGTGTGTATATATAACAGAATCACCTCATTTAATATGTAAAAAAATCAAGAACTTGCCAAAATGACCACAAAACAAATTGGAAAACAGTATCAATTCTACGATGAAAGAGTAATGGAACGGAGAAAAATTCTCTCCGGCGCCGGCATTTGAACCCGGGTTTTCAGCTCTACGTGCTGACGCTTTATCCACTAAGCCACACCGGATTCCACCCCGGCGTCGGACAGAATCGTCTCAGTTTTAAGTTCCAACTCTTGGGTTCCCTCTAGTGGCCGCCCTCTGCACTACGTCATAGATATCTATGAACCCAGGACCAAAGTCCACACTTGTGCTGAAGTGCACTCGTAATGAGTGACTAGTTGGCCGGGATCCGACGGAATAAGCGCCGTCTTAAATCACGAAGTGATTTACGCATATCATATATATTATTTTAATGTACCGAAGTACATATGATATTTCCATGCAGATATTCTGCGTCATCATACGATGAAAGAGTAATGGAACGGAGAAAAATTCTCTCCGGAGCCGGGATTTTTTCCATTACTCTTTCATCGTATGATGACGCAGAATATCTACATGGAAATATTATATGTACTTCGGTACATTAAAATAATATATAGTATCAATTCTTTTATTTTAACTCATTGGAAACTAGGAACCCATCTTATTGATGTAATTACTAACCTAATATGAACTAACTTAACGTAATCTGAACTAACCCAAACTAACCTAACATGCCTACATACATAAAAGATTTAGCCACTCTTCTCGGAAAAACAGAGACGTTTACATGATTTAACACCAAAGCTATTAGATCTTATCACACTTGAGGGGCTAAGGTATTTTGCATCTTTGTTATTGTCCTCGCTTATATCTAATTTAATCTAATCTAATCTATATATCTGTCGTAGAAGTGGTCGTATAAATCTTTCTTTTTCCATTTTTCCGCCGAAACCAATGAATGACGCATCAAGTCGAACAAAGTGGACATAATACTGAATGGCGAAAACTTAAGTCAAAATGTATAAGATGATTACAGAAAATAGATGATTCAGTAAATATTCTGTAGGCTGTGATCAAACCTGCCCTAACATGTATATCATGATTATTGCACGCGTCACTCTGTTGACACATCAACGAAAATTAAATTTCTACCTTGGACATACGTAGAGTCATTTCTCCATTTTGTCACATATTGGAAGCATGTCTGTATGAGACTGCGCGGAAATATCTTCCAACCCAAACTAAATCCAACAATATAATAGGAACGAAAATCAGCTGTAAAAGTCTAATATGCCATGAAATCGACATTTTGATATTTCTGCAAATTATTTCGAGACGCGGGACGCAACGGTCAAAATCGGGACTGTAACGGAAAAAATGAGACGGTTGGCAAGCCTAGTTACTTGATTGATTATTTTTGACGTTGTTTGCGTCATCAAATAACTTAACAGTTCATCAGCAGTTACATAAGTGTTAAAAGAGTGTATCCAAGAATGAATCATTGATATGTTGAACCGGACAGGCTTATTCTAAACGCATGAAGTACTAATTAGTAACAAGTTGACGACAGCTCCACATTCCAATCGTGATTTCTGAAGACAAAGTGGGCGGCGAAAACTGTTTACTCTCTGCATTCAGGAAATCAGTGGTAATGGTGTTTAGTTTTCCAACATAATACGTTTGTTCACTTGAGACCAACGATAATTTGCGTAAGAAGGAAAAGTAGCTTGATGCTATGCTGTTCTGGCCAACAGCCCAAGATAGTGATATAAATAAATATAGAGACAGAATATTCATTCAAATAAGCTTTCTACAGTTCTCAAACTTTGTAAATATCCGTTTCATGGCTTAGTGATTCGAAATATGTATACTTTTTCTGTGCATATTTGCATGTTTTGGTCTTTTTAGTGATAAATTCATGCATAATGCTTTTTTTTAAGTTTAATAATGCATATTTTGGGTTTATGTTGCATATTACTTCCATTTTTATAGTTTCATTGCATATTTTATATTAAATCGCATGATACTGCATTTATAAATGTTGGCTCATAGAGTTTAGTATTTCTGATCTTACAATATTTGAGTATATGTACTGAAAAATATAAGTGAAATGCTAACGGTTTCTACCTGAGGACTTTGAACCTTACCAGCTATACCTTGACCAAAACTACTTCCGACTTGACAGCTTATAGAGAAGGGGGAGCAGTGTTGTCATGTTGCCCATCTTTCGTGTAAGCGAGCGGGCTGCCGATAGAGTGCAGTAATGAACGGCTGACATGAACACATACATTTCTAACCAATTTGTTGAACACTAGGCATTAAAATTTGTGTACATAATAATAATAATAATAATAATAATAATAATAATAATAATAATAGTATTATTATTAGTAGTAGTAGTAGTAGTAGTAGTAGTAGTAGTAGTAGTAGTAGTAGTAGTAGTACCAGTATTCTTCAATGTAAATACCGTTAGAAAAGCGTCGAAAGGACTGTAAACTGTAAAAACAGTTTTAATTTAATACGAAGCCTCTACTTTTATGAGTGTCGGTATTCTTCAATGTAATATTGTTAGAAAGGCGTTGAAAAAATTGTAAACTGTAAAAATATTTATAATTAAAAATCTGCACGGCCTTTTTCTTTTCAAATATTGGTAACAGTGCTCTTATTAATTTTAACACAAGCAACAGTTATCATTACGACTTGCGCCGAAGGTAAAAGAGGCCGCCATTATCTTTTCTCCTGTCAAAATACTCTCTTACATAACACACCATTTTCTCGCTTGACTCTTTAACGGGACACCTTGTCCAATATTCTTTGTTCTCCGCCTGCCTTTCCTTCCTCCCGACATTGCACAAGTCGCCTGTTTAGAAACTCTCGCAGAAACTAGAAAACACACACTAGTCACACACTCCACCAATGACAACCAAGATAATAGTGTAATATAATTTAAATACAATAATTATCAATACATTAAAACAATAATACAACTAAATAATATTTTTAATTCACACAAAGCACGCGTTAACCAGCCAACTCAGTCATTCCGGGCACTGCATTCACCATTAGGCCCTGGTATTCACGTGCAACTTGTAAACATAGACAAGGCAACACCGTCCCGTTACCATGGTTACGCGTCTCTTGTGATGGTTGATTTGAATGGTTACCATGGTAACATGCTAAAGGCGCCATTTGTCAGGTCGGAAGTTGTTTTGGACAGACCATAATCCTCTCATTTTTATTGTCACACTGGAATTCCACACTCCTGGTCTATGTAAGTCTTATCCTGAGGCTAAAATTATTATTAGAAGGATGCCTCTTCTGCTCCCTCGCACACTTTGTAGTCTGGCGACAATAGCACTAACGTGCTTCCCCTAACATGCCTTTAATTTGGACAGGTAGATAGGCATAAGGTCTGTAGTAGGCTACATGTACAGCTGTTTTGTGAATTAGCTACTGTATTTGTGTTCTGTGATGATCTGTGAAGTGTTGTAATGCCGCCGATTAAATGTCCGACAAGAGATTTGTGGCACAGTGAATCAAGGGAAAGGAATATCTTAGAAATTTGGAAAGACTATTAGTAGTACATTGTGCCATTCGAGAATAAAATGTAAGTTTCAATTTTGATAGTGCATATTTTCAATGTTTTTTCCCTTCATTGTGCATATTTGGCCATTTGATAGTGCATGGATGCATGTATATTTTACGATTTGATAGTGCATGAAAATCCTGTCTCTGGTAATAAAGAAGTAAGTATCAAATTCCCAGACAGAAATTCCATCAAACGAATGGTAAATACTGCACACAATAGAACTAGACCTGCAATATCACAGAATTTGAATGAAGTAATTATAGTTTTCCCATATAACATAACTAAGTCAAACCATAAATTCCATCAGGAAAGAACCTAATACTCCAGCCACTGGCCTTTACAGAGAGGCCAGCAGAAACGGGTGGGGGAAATCGAGATGAGACATAACCACTCGAACGGACAGTAGGCCTACTGCTACTATCTCAAATCATATATAGATTGCTCATTCCTATATTAAAATCGATTGCACTTTGAAGAGAACAACCGCCAGAATCGCCATCCGTCCGCCGTAAACGAACACGAATACAGTCGCTAATGCAATTCAAATGGGAGTTATGATGTGACCCTTATGTAATAACTAGATGACAGCATAGTAAACCTGACTAAAGTTGTTACCGTCAAAGCCTATAACGCAGAGCAATCTGGGTATGTATGATCTAGGCTACTAGCAACAAGAGAAGTACCAGAAGATTGTCCCTTTGACTTAGTTTTTAGTCCTTATTTAATAAAGACGCAGGAGGTTAGTATACAGAACTAAAGGATTATTACTAAAATAATTTTCTGAAGACCGTTTTATTTACAAACGATACAGGTTCAAATACTTGGAGTGACATGAGCTGCTGTCAAGAAGTCAATATGAAAATAGCAATGGCAAAGGAAGCTTTTAATAGAAAAATGAGCAGCTTCTGCGGACCTCTGGAGAAAGAACTAAGAAAGAGACTAGTGAAGTGCTTTGTATGGAGTGTAGCATTATATAAGGCAGAAACATGGACATTACGAAGAAATGAAGAGAAGCGACTAGAAGCATTTGAAATGTGAAGTCGACCTGGTTGGCGAGTTGGTATAGCGCTGGCCTTCTATGCCCAAGGTTGCGGGTTCGATCCCGGGCCAGGTCGTTGGCATTTAAGTGTGCTTAAATGCGACAGGCTCATGTCAGTAGATTTACTGGCATGTAAAAGAACTCCTGCGGGACAAAATCCCGGCACATCCGGCGACGCTGATATAACCTCTGCAGTTGCGAGCGTCGTTAAATAAAACATAACATTTTTGGAATGTGAATAGGAAGTAGGATGGAGCGTGTAAATTGGACAGACAATAAGAAACGAAACTGTGTTGGAAAGAGTGGGTGAAGAAAGAATGATGCTAAAACTGGTCAGGAAGAGAAAAATAAATTGGCTGGGTCACTGGTTGAGAAGAAACTGCCTACTGATGGATGCACTGGAAGAGATGGTGAACGGGAGAAGAGCTCGGGACAGAAGAAGCTATCCGATTATAGACGACATCCTAGATCATATATATTACAGATCGTTCATCCCTATGTTAAAATCGGTAGGAATTTAAAGAGAACAACTGCCAGAATCGCCACCCGTCCGCCGTAAACGAACACGAGATGGCAGTACCTTCCTCCTTCGATGTTTCCCTTTGTGGCGGCCTAAAATATTAAGTGTCAACATTACAGATAAATTCTGTAGAACAAATTAATACATCTATAATATTCTCTCAGCTAGCAGTGCATAATAACTGCGGATTCCCGGCCAACAAGTCACTCAGCTGAGTGCGCTCCTAGTATAATGGCAGTTGACATTGGATACACGTCAACATATATGCCTAGCTTGGAGTCAGGCCACAAAGGGAAACATCGAAGGAAGAAGGTTCGGTCCGGTGCTGTGGATTGAATTCGGCGTAGCTCAGTGGTCAGAGCGCTTGGTACGTTCGATCCCCGGCGCCGGAGCGAATTTTTCTCCTAAAATATTAAGTTGTAAATTTCAGTTTAGTATCCCTTAATTCTAGTATGTTTTTGGACAAGAGAAGTTTTGAAAATGTTGCCTATTAATGAACAGAGGAAACACTGCTCGTTAAATAATACGGACGTAAGATTCAAGGTGTAAACTTCTGTATGTCACAGAGGACGTGACGTGATTCCAGCTCACGCGCACGTGTGAACAGTAAACACGAAACACACAGTGAATAGCTGAGTGGCTTTCCGCTAGACGTTGCTTGACTTGGCTTTACGAGGACTGGATCCGGGACTGGGCGCTTGTCTTGGTAAATTAAATTACGACGCTTGCAACTGCCGCGCTTACATCACACTTAAACGCCATCGACCTGAGCCGGAATCACATCGGGCATTATACCGACTGCGCCACCTAGGCCGACCATTGTCTTGTTCACGAGTACTTTAGCACAGACGAGTTAATAGTAAGGTAGGTGTCCCTGATATGGCCATGCTAAGGTTTGAGAATTTTTCTAGCAGCCATTTTGAAAAAATGTAAACCACTTTTTTCTTACTCGTTCTCAGTCTAATGGACTTTCTTAAAACAATTTCCTTTCCCCATAAAAATAGCTTTAATTGTCCAAAACGTCCCAAATTCCAAAAGTCTACCTAGTGGCCATATCAGGAACATGTGCACATGATATGGCCACCCTTGTTCCATGTTCTACAAATTGTGATTGTTGTATTGTATTGTATTTATTAACATTCCATGGTATTCATACATGCTTACAGCTAGAATATGGAACAAGTCAAAAAACTTAATACTATTATAAAATCTTAATTTATAGTCACAGTCTAGATGAAATATATACAGACGAGATTTACAATATAGTCTACTAGTACAACATATAGTTTTAGTATCAATTTCATGAAGTGTTATTGAATGTCATGAATTCACCTACAGAATAGAAGGCGTGAGAAATTAGGTACTTCTTTAATTTGGCCCTAAATAATTTTATGTTTTGAGTTTCATTTTTTTATATCGATAGGGAGGCTATTAAAAATTTTTACTGCCATATAACGCACCCTTTTTGATAGCACGATAGACTTGCCGATGGAGTATGAAAGTCATTTTTTGACGTGTATTTATGCTATGAACTGTTGAATTAGTTACAAAGTTTTCACGATTACATACGAGGAAGACTATTAATGAAAAGATATACTGACAAGCCTTGGGCATTATTTGTAGTTTTTTGAAAATAGTCCTACACGATTCCCTAGATTTGGCACCTACTATTATTCTAATTACTCTTTTTTGTAATAGAAATATATTGTTACTATCTGTGGAATTTCCCCAGAATATTATTCCAAAACTCATTACCGAGTGGAAGTATGCAAAGTATATTGTTTTTAAGGTATTGATATTTACTATCTTTTGCATAGATGTAATAGCAAAACAAGCTGAGTTTAGTTTGGGGGTAATTTCTTTAATATGATTTTTCCAATTTAACACATTATCGATTTTTAAGCCAAGAAATTTGGTTGTTGTTGTTTCTACTAGGGATCTATTGTTAATTATTGCGCTAGAAATTTGCGACGTTGAATTTGGACAGGATTTAAATTGTTTTCAGTTTGATAGCGCAGTTGTGTTAAAATTAAATAATTTTGGTGTAAAATGAATAAAAATGACACTTAATAATCCTTGTTATAATTCAAAAGTGTAATCAAAACAGGTTTTTCCATAAAAAATTAATTTTTTTTTCTTAAAATACAACATTTTTGCGCAATTCCAGCTATAAGGCATGTAAATTTGTCAGGTGAAAAAATAAAAGTGAAATGAACTTGATATGGCCATGGTGCATTTGATATGGCCATATCAGGAGCAGGTAAGCTTTCACAAAAATCGTTTGATTATGAAAAACTCGTAAAAGATACGCCATCAACTACAACACCAATCAACAGAACATTAAAAACTGAATGGAGTACGATGGTTTTCATGAAACAAGTCTTTGAAAAACATGCATAAAACAAAGGAGACTTACCAGAGAAAAATAAGAAGAGGTGACATGAAAACCGCAAAACAGGCAGCTGACGCCATATTTCTCAACCTGACTGGATGGAAAACGATCAAGTGACATACCAGGATGCCCTTTCACTGGATGCTGCTGCAATTTAGCGGATTTTTTTTGTTAACTAACTCACAATAGGGGGGTGACCATATCAGGAACATGGCCATAACAGGAGCACACACCTTATGTCTTATTTGAAACATAGAACGCGAGAATTTACATAGTCACTCGTAATGAGTGCACCTCTGTACATAGTGCGTTGGACATTGTGCCACTGTCACATATTCTGTGACACAGTACATGAGGGTAGGCCACCAAAGGGAAAAACTGAGACGTAGAACTTAAACTGAGGGGATTCGATCCGGCATCGGGATTGGAATCCAGTGTGGCTTAGTGGATAAAGCATCAACACGTAGAGCTGAAAACCCGGGTTCGAGTTCCTGTGCCGGAGAGAATTTTTCTCTGTTCTATCCATCCTTCATCAAATAATAATAATAATAATAATAATAATAATAATAATAATAATAATAATAATAGTAATGAGTTGTGTAGCCCAATTTATCCATAGTGTCGTTGCCCAGGGTGCGCCATAAGAGGCTGGTCTACGCTATACCCACGATGAAATGAGATGATGAAGATTTGTTGGGATGCCACAGGAGAAGCGAAGCTCCCGGAGAAAATGTGTTACCTTGACCACGGACTTTCACAACACAAGTTATAAACCGGGGGTATGCCGGTAATCGAACTCGGGTTCACAGGATTATAAGTTCAGCGCTCTAGCCAATAGACCACCATGGCGACTGGTATAATTAATATAAAGCAATGGATATTCGTTCCGAAAAACCATTACTACGTAATAGCAATAGCAATAATAATAATAATAATAATAATAATAATAATAATAATAATAATAATAATAATAATAAACCTTTGATTAAGGTTCTGGCTGATATGTACATCTATTATCAGGCATACATCTCACTTGACGATGTGTGTCAGAGGAAGAACAATTTGTTTGCATGCATCTGAAGTCTGACTAGTGTAATATGTAGCTAATCGGAGATGTATGCAATGGAGGGGGAAAGGAACTGGCCGTCCTACCCCATTCCTGGCCTAGTTGCCTCATAAATGGTGCCGTGTTGGTATCACTTGTGAGGTCAGACCTGTCTTCGGACAGTTAACTAAGCGATAATAATAATAATAATAATAATAATAATAATAATAATAATAATAAATGATAATAATAATAATAATTTATTACTTACTGAGAATATTCCTTACCACAGAGATTCTTCTCTCACCAGAACAAAATGACATTACTACCATGCTTTACTCTTTCCTTCCATTTATCTCGATCACTATCTTGAGCATCATCTTCTGCCACTCCAATATTACTCATACACTGCTGTACGTTCTGTTTACAGGAAGTCTGCGGTCTTCGTCGTCGTCTTCTTCTTCCCTCCAACTTCCATTCATACACATCTTAGGAATACGTGTTTCATTCATTCCACACAAATGTCCATACCATTTCAATATTCTTCTTCTTCAAATTTCCTCCATTATGCCTTCTTCAACTTCCATAATTCTTCCTATCTCGATGTTCCTGATCTTTTTAATTCGTGATTTCCTGGCTGATCTCCTTCAGATGACAATTTCAACCTAACGAAAAAGAAATAACTATATCTCTGAAACTATTGCATTTATTGTCGTGATGTTTTCACAGTTACAAAGAGAAACACAATAAGTTTTAATGTACCTCTATATGAGCGTCATTTGTGGCGAGGGCTGTATCTAGGTGATACTCAATCTCTTGCCACACACGCGAAAGCATCTCCGGTGTAAATAATCCTATTGCTGCGTAGATTAGGCCACGTAACTCCGCAATATCGGTCACAGGAGTGCGATACACTTTGTCTTTCACAAAACCCCACAGAAATAAATTCAATGGGGTCATGTCCGGCGACCGTGGTGGCCATGGTGTAGGTCCGCCTCTCCCAATCCAACGGTCAGGAAACGTGACATCGACAAAATCGCACACATGGTTAGCATAGTGTAGGGGGGGCTCCGTCATGTTGAAACACGGTTTCTGGTGGTAGTTGTGGGACAGCGTAATTTCGCAGCATATGCAGGTATGTGTTACCTGTCACTGTGAGCTCTTGTCCGTTTGGAAATGACGTTGTACACGCTTCAATTCAGCATGCCATAAAACGCATTCAGCTTTCTCTTCTGTTTGTCTGTTCACTTGGTACACGTAAAACTTGCATTCCCAGCTCTCAGAGCAAGACTGACTACAAACGCTGCGCAGAACGAGTTTTTTTATCGTTTTCTCCTGGTGCAATGGTATGCGCACGCGAGTAACATGCTGCTAAGTAGCAAAACTTTTTGAGTTTCTCTTCCTAACTGTGAAAACATTGAGGTAATAACTGTAATAGTTTCATATATATATATATACATATATATATATATATATATATATATATATATATATAGTTACTCCTTTTTCGTCAGGTATTTCCCGGACAGCCTGTAATTCTTCTGCATCGACCAGGTCTCTGCCCCGTACAGGATCACGCTGTCCAGAAGCGACTTATACAGAGCGATTCCCAATCTAAATAATTATTTTGGGCCATATTGTATCTCAACCTCTTTGTTCTGTTAAAGTTTCTGATTCATAGTACAGAATTCAACGTACCAATAACTTTCCTTCTGTTCTCTTGATTATTTCTGTCTCTGAAGAACCTCTATATCTATAGTCGCGACGCTGTTATTACCGGCGTGACTCCTCCTCTTTGCTTACGTCTTAGGAAGTCAAGGCGCTATAAAGTCTAGGTAGATAGTATCGTTCGCCATTTTTGTTCTTTCGTTGCCGAGCTACCAGACGAGGGATCTATTTGCCACACCGTTAAATATTATCATGTCGTAGTTCCTATCATAATAAATCAAACGCACTGTAATCTAGCAAATAACTGAACGGCAAATAACGTCCTCGTGTGTTTTCTGCAAACGCAAACGAAAGAGCCAAAATGGCGGGCGATTATGTTAAGTATTTATCGAGCCCATAACGTCTTCATCAGCGAATCAAAAGACGCACACGTTTAAATGTAGCCGACCTGCAACGTGATTGGCTGCCGGAAATTAGAGCGACGGGACTATAGTTTCTAGCTACCAAAATTCTAAGGACACTCCTTCGAAAGAGATGTTTCACTTTTGTCCTTATACTTACATCAAAACCACTGATGTTTATACAAAGACCTGCGGAAAATGAAGTTTTTTTTTACTGCAAACCCAATCTCTCTATCTTTAAACTGTGGATTACATATTATAACAATTTTTCTGTTATGAAAACTTACTGAAAAATCACATTTTCTGTAGGAAAAAATTAATTACTCCAGAATGGGTGTACTTAGATTAATGAATTTTGAGATAGAGATAAATATTATCTCTAGTCATTCTTCCATTCGACACAGTTTCAGTTTTTCAAGGAAGAAATATAACGTTCCCACACTTGTAGCAAACTCCACAGATGATTACTGAAAGTGGTGGGAATAAGCTGACTGACCAGTGTTACCAACTTCCAATGTTATGATGTAAGTGGCAGTGGCGTTTTGGGTCAATTTGTCGCGAGTTTCAAACACAAGATAATTTTAGAAAATATATTTTTTCTCTCTCTCTAAAGGAAAAAGAAGAACAATTTGGATTAGGTCTATAATGCATGAACGAGCTTTCACAAATTGTTTATACAAAAAGTAATAATAATTATTATTATTGTACACTTGGTCAAAATGAAACTAGCCGGTCTCTTAAGCAGTTAAAATGTTCTAAGTCCCTTCTGGTTAGCGCTCAGTTCACTACCGTCAAACTCCGTGCGTCGCTTCAGTTAACTCCTTAATACCAGGCGCTGATTTGGGCTACCTCCACAGCATGCTTCGAATCTCCGTAGAGAATGTTTTGTTCTGTCCTTTCTTTTATTTTTTACAACTCGTTTTAGTGTAATATATTCAAATAATTTTGCTTATGTTAATTCATGTTACTTACAGATAATTAAAAAATTGGTGAAAAATTGTGATTATAATTCAAGGAAATCAGGATATATTTTGTCATCAGAATTATGGTTCTTCTTCTTCTTGTTTACAATTACTACGTTTAGGCCCTGATGATCGTGGATTTAGGTTAGTATAATCATGATATTCCCTGCAGCATAACTTGCAAATTAATTAGTGTCAATTATTTAACCGTCAACATATTTACTGAATGTTCCTTAGGCAAGAGAGTGCAAAGCAGCAGAGATTAATAAAATAATTAACACAGTATTTTAATATGAAAGCCCCTAATTGTCGTCTTTAGTGTTACTTCCATCTAGCGTCAAAAGTTTCTATTAACTCGAAAAAAGTAATAAAGCGAAAAGTATTCTAAGGATAAAAAAATTACGAAATCCTGTTATATTTTCACTGATGCATTTAAATCGTATTTTTTTTTTCATATAGCAGAAGGACAAAAAATGTTGAATATTTCCAAAAGTTTTATTGCTGTAAGCTGTACCTAACTTTCTAAGAGAGGAACAGAGGTTAAGACTGTTCGAGAATAAGGTGTTTAGTAAAATATTTGGGACTAAGAGGGGTGAAGTTACAGGAGAATGGAGAAAATTACATAACTGAGAACTGTACGCATTGTATTCTTCACTTAACATAATTAGGAACATTAAATCCAGACGTTTGAGATGGGCAGAGCATGAGCACGTATGGGTGATAGTTGGGAGACCTGAGGGAAAAATAACTTTGGGGAGGCCGAGTCGTAGATGGGAGGATAATATCAAAATAGATTTGAGTAAGTTGAAATATGATGCTAGGGACTAGATTAATCTTTCTCAGGACAGGATAGCTGGTTTATGTGAGGGCGACAATGAACCTCTGGTTCTCTAAAAACCGTTTGTTAATAATTGAATACCCCCCGGAATGAGGGTCTAAGTACATAGGGAAACCAGCGAATAGGTATTATAAAGAATGGACACAGCGAATTTTCCTGTGTTTTGTTTCTCTGTGCGCCAGCGTTTAGTTCCACTTTCAAGCGCTAGAGGTTAGTGTAATCGAGCATACGCTAAGATAATAATTTAGTATAGAGTTGAGACACAGGATCCAAACATCGCCTACCTTATTGCATAATCCAGTAACGCTTTGCTTCAAATAAATTCAAGTTAACAGCTTTTCCTTATTTCTCAGTGGCAAACTAGTTATAATAATTTTTTTTATATTTCAGATATAATAAATTATATTATAAAATATTATAATACATTAAAAACTCAAGTATCGAATTCGTTTAATATTTGTATATAATATAATATAGGTATATGGTTTTACTTCTCATAAGTTTTGTTATTCCATTTTCAGCGCTATCAAATCATTACATATTTTAATTGTTGTTGGGGTCAACATCTCAACTCTCATTATAAAGGAACTCTAGAGTCTAGACATTACAGTTAATGACGGATTTATTATTTTATGGATCCAATTTATTTTATTTGAGTACATAATGTAACTAGATGTATTAATTATATGTGTTATATTTCCGCTATGTCGACTGCTAGGTGGTGTGATGTCAGCGCCAACTCTAGGGAGAAAGCAGAATCTCACGCTCAAACTGGTTTGAAGGTCATTGAAATCTGTCCGGCTACATCAAAGGTACCGACGCGAAGTGTCCATACTTAATTACCTATACGCTGGGGAAACCATGCACCATATACAGGTACCCTTATTCCGAGGCGGGGGTATTCAATTACTTTGTTATTAATTTCGAAATTTGACAATGGATTTCCGAAATGTTAAAGGTGTAATAAAAGTAGTCTTTCAGTAGGTCTATAATACTAGCTAACACCATCATTATCGAATAATCATCAAGAAGCTTTTCATAAACACAAACAAAAGACGGTTCTGTGGTGACTAAGTTCCAAGTCACACCGCTGGTTAGTTAATGTAGGTTACTGTATCTTACAGGATAAGGAGTGTTCAATATAAAAAGCGTAAAGTCTTCACCGAAGGATGTGTGAACGTCAATGCTTATCATCTAAAGAATTCCCCTAATTGTAGCTTGTTCGTCTTTCGTGGCAAACAAGCATTTTTTATGGTTCTGCACGCAAAATTACGAAATTATTAAAGATAAAATCTAAAAAAATATATATCGTGATGTAAGAAATACAGTCCGGTAAACTTGTATTTTTAGACCATAGAACAATTTTGTAAGTAAATTCTATGATGCATAACGGAAAAATGTATTTTACCTCTTGGTTTCGAATGAGACTGTCTTCCGTCTTTACGATCATGTCATGTAGGTTAGGTAATTTAAGACGCTGTAACAACATCTCAGGTTATTTAGCGTCTGAATGAGATGGAGGTGATAATGCCGGTGAAATGAGTCCGGGGTCCAGCACCGATTAGTTACCCAGCATTTGTTCATGTTGGTAATGTCGTGTATATTCCCAAAATAATCCATATTAGAAATCCGATAAATCTGGTCACCTCCTTCATGATCTGTCTGTTCATAATTTAAAGATAGATGGGGAGGAATATTAATAGCAACAATTTTGTTAACAAACTGTTAAAATGTCGTCCCGCAATGATTTTGCACTTCATTTTTAATTACTTAAATCATAAAGAGAACAAGTTTGCCTATTTTCAAGATAATTCTGCTAAGGAATACGCAACCAATGTTTCGACACTAATAAATCTTGAAGTGATCGATAATATACCATAAAGTGGGGCTATTTGGACATGTTATATTTAATATCTACATTTTCAGTTTTTTATTATTGTGTTTTATTTTTCATTTTTAAAGGTAGTTAATGGTTAAAAATTGTGCGAACTTATGAAAAGACCCAAGGATCAAAACCCTGCAACAATCACAAAAAAGAAGATATGGAAAAAACGATAGAGACAGTTAGGGGAGGGATATCAAGAAGAGAGCAGCAGGAAAATTTAAATTACCTCAGGCGACAATTAGTACCGAAAGTACTTGGAAAGAATCCGGGACCTGTTGGACATCCAACTGTTCTAAGACTGTAGAAGAAGTTATTGCATAAATCCTGAGTGTGGTGGCTATTTTTGCTTTTAATTAGATGATTGTTAAGGTCACTTGTAATTGAAGGGTTCAGTGCCATAGTGGGCCAAGCGCCATTTATTAAAAACGGAGAAAGCACGGGTTAAAGTTAAGTGAATACCATAGTTTAATGAAGAATGACATATCATTTAGTTTTAATGTGTATACTTCATATTACTTGCTATATGTTTCCATTGAATTATGGTAATAACTTCATTTTAACCCTTATTTTCTACGGTTTCAGTAAATGGCGTTTGACCCACTATGGTTCTGAACCCTTCAATTTTTTTTAATAAAGAATTTGTGAGAATAAATTAAAGTTCAATAAACCTTACTTTTCCTTTAAAATACCATATTATATACACATTTTCACAGAGAGAATACACATTTAGGGTGCTGTTCATAGACATTTCGCAGCACGAGCTACGAGGGTGCTAAACTAGCCCCGGATATCCACTGGTTACTAGTACAGAATTCAAATCATATCATATCGCTAACACTGGTTT
This sequence comes from Periplaneta americana, assembly GCA_025594305.2. NCBI lineage: Eukaryota > Metazoa > Arthropoda > Insecta > Blattodea > Blattidae > Periplaneta > Periplaneta americana. The sequence goes on from JAJSOF020000038.1 coordinate 29,850,134, forward strand.
ATGAATACGAAAAACGCTGATCATCCACCGGAAGCCCGCGATAAGAATGTCTATGAATACGGCCCTTAAAGACTTTGCCACATATTACAATGTAACCTGAGTACCTAAGAAGCATACCAAACGTTTATGCATACAAACATTTAAGTGTCCAAATAACCCCAAAACAGGGGCTATTTGGAGAGCTAATAAATTTCTTTTTGTTTAAGTTTGTGAAAGATATTTTCCAATTTTTAAATCAGATATTGTAATCTTGTATGCCACGTAGGTGCAGTGTATATTTTTAATCCTTAATTTTACATCGGAAAGTGTGGTAAAAAGACGTCCAAGTAGCCCCACTTTACGGTAGGTAATCATTAACAATAACAAGAGATCCCTCTTAACCCTGTGTGAATTTTAACTCTGGAGGGATTTAAAAAACAAATTTCACAAGTCAAATCCTTCTCACCCTGAAACAACTGAGATACTGTAGTCGTAAAATACCTTCACCACTCGAAGATAAATGAGTAATTTCTTCCAGAGTTGCCGAAAATATTCTGGAAGAGAAGGCAGGCAATTTCAACATGAAATAATTTGTTACCTCGGAGTATAGAAAATAATTTTTAGTGTGTACTTTCTGTAAATTAACATATGAAGTGTTTGCTGTTTGGTTAGCATAAAGGATATTGAATGGTCCCATAACCGGAGAGTGGATGAGAGGTCCCGGAATACGAAAACCGACTGGCTAGAGAAATACCTGTTAACTTTGTATTATAACAGATCAGGAAAGCTGCTGTAAAGAAGTAGAACCATTTTATGGATAATAGCTACCCACTTTTATTGAAGAACACATTTACTTATTAGTTCTTACCATTCTCTTTGGACGTGCATTTAAAGTGCAGGGGCTTTTAAGTTGTTTTATTTCAGTAGGTTATTTTACGACGCTTTATCAACATATTAGGTTATTTAGCGTCTGAATGAGATGAAGGTGATAATGTCGGTGAAATGAGTCCGAGGTCCAACACCGAAAGTTACCTAGCATTTGCTCACATTGGGTTGAGGGAAAACCCCGGAAAAAACCTCAACCGCTTTTAAGTTGTGGAATTAGTGAACAGAAAGGGGTGTGGGAGGAGACTTAAAATATGCAGCAATGCATAAAAATTAATTCAATTTTATGGATGGATGTAAGTCCGCTCGCGGTCTCTAGTGATCTTGTAAGGACATATTCACAGAGGATTTTTGGTAGGGTGCGCCAGTTCCCTTCTCACACTTGTACGCAGGCTAAACTCCAACTCAAACTTAAGGACAATATAAATACTCAGGCCAAATACGCTGAGACAATTCCTAATCAAGGAATAAAATCCCTTGCCAGATTCGGGAATCAAACCCCGAAACCTTCTGTTTAAGAACCAGAGCCCCTAATTCTTATTAGATCAAAGGGCTGTCCAACTCAATCGGTAATATCAGCATCTCAGGGAAGAATCCTTTGTTTTGTTTTCCATAATTAATTACTAAATTATTACTTACTTACTTATGGCTTTTAAGGAACCCGGATGTTCATTGCCGCCCTCACATAAGCCCGACATTGGTCCCTATCCTGAGAAAGATTAATCCAATCTCTATCGTCATATCCCACCTCCCTCAAATCCATTTTAATATTATCTTCCCATCTACGTCTCGGCCTTCCCAAAGATATTTTTTCCTCCGGCCTCCCAACTAACACTCTATATGCATTTCTGGTTTCGCCCATACGTGCTACATGCCCTGCCCATCTCAAACGTCGGATTTAATGTTCCTAATTATGTCAGGTGAAGAATACAATGTGTGCAGTTCTGTGTTGTGTAACTTTCTCCATTCTCTTGTAATTTCATCCCTCTTAGCCCCATATATTTTCCTAAGTACCTTATTCTCAGACACTCTTAACTTATGTTCTTTTCTCAAAGTGAGAGTCCAAGTTTCACAACTATAAACAACAACCGGTAATATAACTGTTTTATAAAGTCTAACTTTCAGATTTTTACAGCAGACTGGATGATAAAAGCTTCTCAACCGAATAATAACAGGCATTTCCCATATTTATTATGTGTTTAACTTCCTCCCGAGTATCATTTATATTTGTTACTGTTACTCCCAGTTATTTTAATTTTTCACCTCTTCAGAAGATAAATTTCCAATTTTTATATTTCCATTTCGTACAATATTCTCGTCATGAGACATAATCATATGCTTTGTCTTTTCGGGATTTACTTCCAAACCTATCTCTTTACTTGCTTCAAGTAAAATTCCCGTGTTTTCCCTAATCGTTTCTGGATTTTCTCCTAATATATTCACGTCATCCGCATAGACAAGCAGCGGATGTAACCCGTTCAATTCCGAACCCTCTCCGTTATCCTGGACTTTCCTAATGGCATACTCTAGAGCGAAGTTAAAAAGTAAAGGTGATAGTGCATGTCCTTGCTTTAGTCCACAGTGAATTGGAAACGCATCTGACAAAAATTGACCTATACGGACTCAGCTGTACGTTTCACTGTGACACATTTTAATTAATCGAACTAGTTTCTTAGGAATACCAAATTCAATAAGAATATCATATAAAACGTCTCTCTTAACCGAGTCATATGCCTTTTTCAAATCTATGAATAACTGATACACTGTACCCTTATACTCCTATTTTTTCTCCATTATCTGTCGAATACCAAATATCTGATCAATAGTTTATCTATTATGGCTAAAACCACACTGATGATCCCCTTCTTTATTTTTACATTTCGCTTATAATTAAAAATGAAAAAATATGTTCGATTTTAGCTTTCTCCTGTGCATATTACTAAAATCTTTACTGTAATTCGAGCAATCTACATTACGCACAAATTAGCGCATTCATTTCAGAATGTAATGCTTATATTTTTATACATGAAACTCAGTTTCACTGCCCTGAAATGTATTATAGTAAGGTGAGATTTTAATGAACAAACATGAAATGTCCAAATATTTTATTGTTATTCATTTTTTTCTATTAGTCTTAAGCAAAAAGTACAATTCTCTAAGGTTGCACTTTAAAATATATTTGTAGTTCATCGTAAATTTAAAGTACAATGAGTGCTTATAAATTAAATAAATAGACACATAAATAAGAAATAAATTAAGTAAATGTGCAAATAAATAAAATAAATACATAAATAAATAAAATAAATAATTCTATACATAATAGTCTGTTTTTGTTTATACTGTATATAAATACAGTGAAACTAAGAACTTTAAAATTCTCATATAAACATTTTGTTATGTTGTACGACATTACATACATAAATAAAGGATCGGTATTACATTTGTCCTATGTCACATTAATATAATGTACAAATATAATCGGAAAATGTATCAATAAACAGACATCTGAATGAATATATGAGGGTTTATACGTATTGAGCACAATGGTCAGAAATCACTATCTGCGCTTACATCGATGTCATTCTAGTTGATCACAAACAACAGTAGAAACGATTCTTCGAGAAGAGCACAAATGCATAGAGTGCGTACATTCCTCCATTCCACAGGCCTAGAATGCATTTCATTCTAAACGCAATAAGAATTTTACCAGCCAACATCCAAACATATATGCACAGTACAGACAGAGGCTTATATTAACATAAGAAGTTGCAACCGCCAAAAGACATCCGCTCGACGAAACATTAAAAAAACGATATATTTTGGCAGATGTGTTATTAAAATATAATACAGTAGTAATTTTTCGATTATATTACGTAAAACGAGTAACCTATCACTGCAAATCTTTTTAATTAAACAGTTACATGATCTTAATTTTAAACAAACATTTTAACTTTACCACAAAAATTATTTCGACCAACATTTTTTTAAAATGCCAGCAAATGAACGATTTCAAATTTGTTTGTGCTCAACGCGAATAATAAATGAAGACTGTTCAGGTATAATGTGCTCACTTCGTATGCGCCCATATGTGAATGGATGAATGAATAAATAGGCCTATATAAATAAATATTTTTCAATAAGTTAATTCATCCATATCATAATAGTGCAAGATAGATACTGAACACACTGCAAAAATAATTAAATAAGAAATAAATTAGTGAATAAATCATAAAATCGGAAATTAGCTGCATGAAGTCATAGCAAGATGAAACATGTCACAAAACATGGCACCTTTTCTCTATTAAACATAAGAAGGTTCCGAATCACTTTGAGAAGGATCTACGTGTTTCGGATGATAAATACATCCAAATTCTACAAGTTTATCTGGGTCCTCAGCTGTTTTACCTGGAGGTAGTAGAAACTTGATTTTGGTGTACGCCTGGTAACAGTCACTATAATCTCCTGCCTCATGGGTAAAGTCGCACACGATTCGAGGAACACCATGAAAATTAAATACCTCAAACGGACACTGAGCACTTTTCTTGAACACAGAAACATGTGTTTGTTTAGTTTCAATCTTGTCAATAAATTCACGTAAGTGTTTGTAATGTGATTCACCTTTATCCGATGACCTGACAGTTCTTACGTGGCTGGGCTTGTCCTCGACATCTGTGATCGTCACTGGTGCTGACAGTGCTGTGAGACATACTGCAGATAGCACTACGCAGATCTTCACGATGAATTCAAAAACTCGAGCCATGGTGTGTGAAGTAGTGCTGATTGTCTTCCAGATGCGGTGAATGCTCAAGGCACGTGTCTCCTTCTCCGAAAATGTTCTCAATAAACAGAAGAGTGTTGTAGACGTAAAGAAATGTTGTTTGTTTACTTCTGTGATTATTGTAACGAAGCTTTACACTATCAGAAGAAAAACAACGAGCGACTGGTACCTTTACCAGCTGATCGCCGTCTGTGGTAACGTATGCCTTATGTTCAGATTATATAGTTCTCCATTGAATCGTCTTGTGATGTAAGACAAGTCACCACATCCTGCTTCCCATCACGACAACGATCGAAGACTTGTTTATTCTACGTTTTAAATTTCCCTGCAGATTAGTACTTTTTTCCTCATTTTCGAATCCTGTCGACACGGCATTTCCTTCCGTTTCTGACATGCTGAACACGTAATTGTATCACCCTTATTTGGTATGTTTTCTTGGAAACAGAACAGAAATAAACCAAAGAAATTTTCATTCATTCAGTATTTTATAATATAGAAGAAAGTCGCCGAATAGTTTGGTATGAATTAAGAATGGAGAGTTGGATAAGCCTGCTCACACTTCTGCCACTGACATGAGCCCATACCTCTAAATTTTTACATGGGCGTGAAATAGCCGAAAAATGTTCTCTGTTAAAGGCTGTGTGATGTATCTTGTCTCGCTGTGAAAAGAGAGAGAAAGGAGATATGTCTTACTTCGTCTGTGTTGTTATGGCGATAGGGGGAGTGGAGCGGTGCCGTCCATCCATCCAGTGGCGGAAGGGACTAGTTGATACATTCCGTAGCGCAAAATAAAGTAACAAAATATCTCTCTTCGTACTCTATAGTTCCGTCACTGAGCTTGTCTTTCAAGAAACTGAGTTCCGGTAGCCTGTACAATAACAAGGTTTTGAAAGGAATCCTGAAAATTTACAATCCTCCTATAATCTCCACCCTGATTTGAAGGGACTTGGTTTTATTGCTACTGAAACAAGATAAACCTTACCAGGTATACCTCCTATCAGAGTCAGGGTTCTTTTATACCGGCAACGGAACATCTAGAAGCAAGAGAAATTTTAACTTTCAGACTTAGAACCACCGCCCTCCACTTACGTATCTAGGATTCGTCCCCAGAACATTATCTCAAGGTTAGTTAGTTACTTAGGCCGTGTTCCAAAGCTACATTTACAGCTGAAGTGACCTAGATAGTTGATTAAAAAGGCCGGATGAGACGTAACAAGTCATGATCCAAAGATATATACTGTATAGCAATCAAGTTCGTATCAGCTAGTAAACGAAAATGCTTGCTTGATAGAGACTTGTACACTAAACAAACATGGATACCTCATTAGCAAATGGAGCTGTGAAATGTGAAGATAATTTAGAAGTATAATGAAAGTATAATGTAGAATAATACTTTAACTTTGAACGTTAGCATTGTTATTACCTTCTTTAGAGTGGATCGGGGAAAGATGCCTGACTTTTCTTTGGTTCAAAATTTAAGATACTGTTCATTTATTTTTGAATTTCATATTGAAATATCAAAGTCTGGAAAGTATTTTGAAACTATATTTTTTATACAAAACAGAAAACATTAATTACCTTTCTTATAGATAATTTACAGGTTTTTTTCTTACCTGCACTGTAGGCATCTTTCCCCGATAGAAGGGAAAGATGACAAATGCAATTAACACATTTACTGATATATGTATTTTACCTGAACTTTGTTAGATACATGTATGTAACGAAATTGACTTCATCTAAAGCTCATGGACACTTTCTCATTCGTTTATCACTACTTTGAAACACAGTCATTGCACATATTTTATTGTCGTGTGCAAGACTCGTGAAATCACTTCTTGCACACAATGAATTCAATCCAGTACATTTTTTGTCATCATTCTTTTTTAGGAGGGTTTAAGGGTACGGTAAGAAATCCCGTATGCTTGCGATGTTCTAAAACAGTTCATACCCTCTTTAATAACATGTTTCATCGCAAGTTGAAGACTGTCCTCAATCCACTAACTTCTATCAGAGGATCTTACGTAATGTTTACACATTCCCTGCAATAAAACAAAAAATAAAACATTTGCAACAATTTGCCATCTTACCCTGAAAAAAGTGATCATCTTCCCCAAGTATCGGGGTAAGAGGCCTAGTGCTGTGACACAACCTAAGATGGCGGAACAAGGTCGTTGGTTGTTAACAATACAAACTTTAGAACCTTTACTACAATATCCATTACAAAGGTTTGACAGTTATTATGAATTCAAGGATGTACTAACATTTTAACATGCATTTGCAATTATTTTATAGCAGAAAGGTGAGCTGTTTTCTTGCTTTTCTTCTTCTCACAACAAGAACACGTGGCAAAATGAGTTAGCTTCCACTCTACAGACATTCAACTGTCTCATTGATCATGAAGACACGCGCGTGGCTTTCTCTGTTGGAAGAATGTGAAACTACAAAGAAATAAGCATCTTCCCCCGATAGTCATCTTCCCCCCGATTCACTCTACATTATTTAAATATTGTAATATTTTAGATCTTTATCTTTTACGCATAACTCATAATGAAATTGCATTAGGACACTGTCTTCTTAATTCACTGCTGCACCGTGATATCAAGGTTTTTACAAAAATAATCTAGGAAAAATACCGTGATTCAAGAATAGCTATATGTCCAAAGCTCCCTAGCGTTTAGTTTACTAGTCAGTTAGTTGCTAGTCACTAGCATCTAGTATGGACTTGAGCTCTGGGACACAGCCTTTGGTTGCCCTGAAGTGAAGGATCTGAAATCTGTTACTTGTGTTGAAATTTCGTTGATCGGGATTAGTGTATAGATTTTTTTTTTTACTTTAGTGAAAGTAATAAATTTACGTATAGTGAAATTAATTCTAGTCAATGTGATTATAAATAATTCATCATAAGATTGATATCTATCGTGTGATCATGCCTAATAGCGTGGACCTAGGTGAAAGTTAAATTTTATTTGTGATTGTAAGTGTGTGTTAAGTCTATAAACTACTTTATTAGTGAAATTTTTTACGAGAATTCAAGCTCCCGCATACCGGTAAGGTATCATGTCACAAAACGTTCACGCCTAAGTATTTTTGACAACGTAAATATTATTCAACGCCTAGAAAACGGCGCATATATGAAGGATGTTGCTGGAGAGATTTAGGTAATATTTATTTACTTACGTATTATTTCTTATGTATTTATCTACTTATTAATTCATTTATTCACTCATTCACTGACTCATTCACTGACTCACTCACTCATTCATACACTCACTCATTTATTTATTTATTTATTTATTTATTTATTTATTTATTTATTTATTTATTTACGAGGTTATTTAGCGTCGATGATACTGGTGATAGCGAGATAGTATTTGGCGAGATGAGGCCGAGGATTCGCCATAGATTACCTAGCATTCACCTTACGGTTGGGGAAAACCTCGGAAAAAACCCAACCAGGTAATCAGCCGAAGCGAGGATCGAACCCGCGCCCGAGCGCAACTTCAGACCGGCAGGCAAGCGCCGGTGGCTGCTTTGTACTATAATATTGTTTGATTACTGTAGTTCATTGATTACTTTTATAGGGCTAAAGATACAATCAATATCAATTCCAACTTATCATGTCATACTCAATCTCTTTTTTTGGAATGTCACTTTCTTTATGAATGATGTGTTTCATCCACTTAGTACAGTATAGTTGTACTACTATGGAATTTATGTGAATATTCCTTCTTAACTCTTTATTATGTTATTAAAGTTTAAAACACAACTGTAATATTAAGAAATTGATGTTAGTAGGCCTACGTTTGTTTTACAGACAATATAGATAATATCAAACAGAAAGAAGCCATATGTTCCGTTTGAAGTTTGTGCACCACTGCTTTCTTAATCCAACAGGCTGCCTATTCCTCCTTCCATACCTAGCGCATGATGCCCGCGCACGACGTCAAGGTCAGAAAAAGCGCCTGCTTTGACATCACTGGCTTAGGGTGATAAAGTGCAGTATGATGGGATCTCTGCAATTTGGTAATGAATGAGAAGTAAGTTAAAGGAAATGCAGATATAAACGGCATAACGATGAAGCATGGTTCTAATCTCAGTCGGATTTTCCATCTCGCTGTAGCCTTCCTTTCTTAGAAATATTATATTAAGCTATTCTATGCTCAATTTTCCTCCCTGACACGAGTTTTACTCGTACGGGGGTTAGATTTATATTTTAATGAAACACGTTGTTATCTAACAGTCGTTTCTTTAATAATAATCTTATTATTTAAGACATTAAGAGCATAAAATTGAGGGAAAGAAGACAGAGGACGGACACTGGAAAGTTTTCTTTTCTCAATCGTACTATCAGGGACTGGAATGCTTTATCTGCAGACTTACTAAAGGTTTTACCAATAACCAAAAATGTATTTTAAAAATAGGATTAAGGACTTTACTAATAGACGGTAGTATATTATACACACTACTTAAAGGGTGTAATTGATATCTTGTTATTTGAAATGTTCTATCAGTGAGGAAGTGTGTTGTGTCAGTGAAGTGTGTAGTGTCAGTGAAGTCTATTGTGAAAGTGAAGTGTGTTGGTGTCAGTGAAGTGGCTGTGCAAAGTATTTGAACAGTGAAATGGCTAGAAGTGTTAATGAAATCAGGATAGAATCAGCGCAGTGAGTGAGTTGACAGCGAAATAAGTGCAGTGCCGAAAGGTACTTGTGCAGATATGAACCTGTCACACTCGTGGGTCTTAGTTCGAACTTAGGGTTAAGATACGAATTAGATTTTAAATGTTATTTTAAGTGACCATGCTTCATTTAATTTAGTATGCTCCTTGTTATTATTATTATTATTATTATTATTATTATTATTATTATTAATTATTGTTTTTATTAGTTGTGTTTATTATTAACTGTCATTATTGAGTGTAATTAGTTACCACTGCCACCGGGTATATACCCATTTGCAGTGTGAATAAATACATACAAATTTTGATAAATTTCGGCGCTGAAACCTGGACTCATTTCGCTGCCATTATCACCTTCATCTCAGTAACACGCTAGATAGTAAACCGTAGCACTTGATAAAACGTGGTAAAATTACCCAAATAAAAGAATACAAGTTTATTTCTGTGATTTAAACTTTATAATTACTGTATTTATATCGCTTCTTTTCCTTAAGCTATAATTCACGTACTTTATTTACAAATGCATGTTCTCATATTCTGATAATGAATTATTATCATTATTAATTACTTAATTCCTTACTTACTTACTGGCTTTTAAGGAACCCGGACGTTCATTGCCGCCCTCACATAAGCCCGCCATTGGTCCCTATTTTGAGCAAGATTAATCCAGTCTCCATCATCACATCCCACCTCCCTCAAATCCATTTTAATATTATCATCCCATCTACGTCTTGGCGTCTCCAAAGGTATTTTTCCCTCCGGCCTCCCAACTAACACTCTATATGCATTTGTGGATTCGCCCATACGTACTACATGCCCTGCCCATCTCAAACGTCTGGATTTAACGTTCCTAATTATGTCAGGTGAAGAATACAATATGTGCAGTTCTGTGTTGTGAAACTTTCTCCATTCTCCTGTAACTTCATCCCTCTTAGCCCCAAATATTTCCCTAAGAACCTTATTCTCATATACCCTTAACCTATGTTCCTCCCTCAAAGTGAGAGTCCAAGTTTCACAACCATAAAGAACAACCGGTAATATAACGGTTTTATAAATTCTAACTTTCAGGTTTTTTGACAGGATACTGGATGATAAAAACTTCTCAACCGAATAATAACAGACATTTCCCATGTTTACTCTGCGTTTAATTTCCTCTCGAGTATCATTTATACTTATTACTGTTGCTCCCAGATATTTGAATTTTTCCACCTCTTCAAAGGTTAAATTTCCAATTTTTATATTTCCATTCCGTACAGTATTCTCGTCACGAGACATAATCATATACTTTGTCTTTTCAGGATTTACTTCCAAACCGATCGCTTTACTTGCTTCAAGTAAAATTCCCGTATTTTCCCTAATCGTTTATGGATTTTCGCCTAATATATTCACGTCATCCG
>JAJSOF020000038.1:29863347-30034459 GCA_025594305.2 Periplaneta americana
CTACTACTACTACTACTACTACTACAGGGCTTTATTTATAAATGTTGTCAGTTTCCAAATGAGTTTTAATCAATAGAAAGTGAATAGAATTTTAATTTCTAATACAAATGCACTACATAGCTTTCAATTACTATGATTTTTTCTTCTTCAATCATGAACTCAGACTTCATAAACCCCTTGCAGTTTAAGTTCTTGTTTCGTTGGGATTTTACTCATCTTACGAGTATTTTACAAAACTAGCTTTGTGTTCTAGCGAGTAACTCTTTCTTTTACTGTCACACATGACTGCTAGACAGATGCTGCGTGACCCTCAACTGTTTGGAATATGTCCCGTGAGAAAGGAAATAGCTGAGCTAGCATGTAAAGACGGAGCATGCCGGCTGTGCATCTTGGGAGGACTGATGTGAAGAGGCAGCGACTTCACTGGCATGTGACTCATAAGTCGTAATGTATGTGCCCCGTAACCAGCAGCTGACCTTGAGGTTAAAATATATACATAGTCATAAGCAGGGCTAAAAATATGGCAGTAAAAAGTACTATCGGACTTAAATAGTCGTTTGTTTACGGAAGAAGACCTAATCACCTCCACCATCCATAAATGAGTACAGTTTGATACAAAGAAATGAAGCATGTGTATTAAGGCGTTCGTAAGTTGCGTGTATTTTTTTATTTTTTGTAGATTATTTTACGCATGTAGCACGTATGGGCGAATCCAGAAATGCATAGAGTGTTAGTTGGGAGACCGGAGGGAAAAAGATCTTTGGGGGGGCCGAGACGTAGATGGGAGGATAATATAAAAATGGATTTGAGGGACGTGGGACACGATGATAGAGAGTTGATTAATCTTGCACAGGATAGGGACCGATGGCGGGCTTATGTGAGGGCGGCAATGAACCTCCGGGTTCCTTAAAAGCCATTTGTAAGTAGGTTATTTTACGACTCTTTATCAACATCTTAGGTTATTTAGCGTCTGAATGACATGAACGTGATAATGCCGGTGAAATGAGTCCGGAGTCCAGCACCGAAAGTTACCCAGCATTTGCTCATATTGGGTTGAGGGAAAACCCAGGAAAAAACCTCAACCAAGTAACTTGCCCCGACCGGGAATCGAACCCGGGCCACCTGGTTTCGCGGCCAGACGCGCTAACCGTTACTCCACAGGTGTATAGGGGAGAGTCGGGTAGTATCGGACATCGGGTAGTATCGGACAGTGCGTTTCTTTCATCTACCAGCATATGGTAGTACCTCAATGACATGGTTACGTTTCTCTATGCGACATCACAGAAACGTACCCATGTCAATCAGGTACTATCATCGTGTGGTAGATGAAAGAAACTCACTGTCCGATATTACCCGATGTCCGATACTACCCGACTCTCCCCTAACTACGTGGTGTTTAAATAAAGATTTAGGAGAAATCACGAAATCTCGATAAATTGAGAAGATACGTTTCGTAATAGAGCCAAGATCTGAATAAATTGAAGGTAAAAATTGTTCCGGGACCGGGTATCGATTCAGGGACCTTTGACTTAGCGCACCAACGCTCTACCGACTGAGAACTATTGAGACGGTGTCGGATGAAAGTACCTGGGTAGCTCAGTCGGTACAGAGTTGATGAGCTAAGCCGAAGGTCCCGGGATCGATACCCGGTTCCGGAATAATTTTTTCTTTGAATTTATTCAAGTCTTCTTTGCAGAGAGCTTTTATCTGGCACAGTCAAGATCTGTTTCGCATTGTTGAGAACGAACTTTTCTGTATCCTGTGACATAAGAATTATCCTCATAATGTTAAGATACATGTGAGTAGGAAGAAACACAAATGTCCTCTAGAAAAACAACGAGCAGGGGGAAAAGGCGATAAATTAATGGTGATACTATAGTAAATTAAAATTGGTTTAAAACTCGTATTTTAGGAAGAGTCTCTTGGACAATCTAGACCACAGATGCCAAATATACCCTCTCTAGAGCGCAAACATTACCATCCCTACTTCCTCCACCTCTTGTCCGCAACTCTTTTTTCATTCTGCTTAGTCAGTCGTTACCTGCAAAACGTGAATGAATGAATGAATGAATGAATGAATGAATGAATGAATGAATGAATGAATGAATGAATGAATGAATGAATGAAGTGCATTTATTGATGCATAATAAATTATACAAACTCATGTACACAAGATCCTTCGCACGAGTCCGTACGGCCATTCGTGCTGTAACCATGCACAGTTTTAATCTTCAAAGAAAACAAAAATAATACTACTACTTGCAAAACGTAAACATTCAGTGGCGAGCAATTCACAGAACATTTGAATATGGTACTGTCTAAAGTACATTTGGATATGGTAGTGTCTAAAGTACATTTGAATATGGTACTGTCCAAAGTACATTTGAATATGGTACTGTCTAAAGTACATTTGGATATGGTAGTGTCTAAAGTACATTTGAATATGGTACTGTCCAAAGTACATTTGAATATGGTACTGTCTAAAGTACATTTGGATATAGTACTGTCTAAAGTACATTTGGATATGGTAGTGTCTAAAGTACATTTGAATATGGTACTGTCCAAAGTACATTTGAATATGGTACTGTCTAAAGTACATTTGAATATGGTACTGTCTAAAGTACATTTGAATATGGTACTGTCTAAAGTACCAAGATAGAGCTTCAATAAGGAATAGGAATGTGGTTATTTTGTTGTTGAAGGAGATAATGAAAGCCAATTGCCTATTGTGTTCCGTTCAATTTCGTTATATACTGCATTATAATGTAATACGTTACTTCAATGCTTAAATTTAAATATGGTTTATTTAACGACGCTTGCAACTGCAGAGGTTATATCAGCGTCGCCTATGTGTCGGAATTTTGTCCCGCAGGAATTCTTTTACATGCCAGTAAATCTACTGACATGAGCCTGTCGCATTTAAACACATTTAAATGCCATCGACCTGGGCCGGGATCGAATCCGCAACCTCGAGCATAGAAGGCTAGCCCTATACCACCTACGCTACCGAGGGCGACTATTTCAATGCTACTCATGATGATGATGATTAGGAGGAAAACAAATTTACAGGTACGTAATTATGTAAAATTGTTTCTGTGTTGCTTATTTTATGGAATTTTGTTTCTATTTGGGTTTTTTTAATTTCATAAATGAAAGTTTCATAAAAACATTAGGTATAAGTGGTCGAAATTTATATACTAGTTTTTGGCAATAGAAATGTATTTTAACATAAAAAAATGTTGTAGGTCGTATAATTGCAATATTTGAATCAACATATTGTCGTGAACAGTTTTTTAATGAATCAAGATAAATCAGCTGCACGCTCAAGGTTTAATGATTGTCATCTTGTCTTTGCTTTGCGTCTATGTAATAACATAATCCAGCCGAATAATGATGCATCAGTGCAAAACAAGAGTCGTCTGCGATCAGTTAATCACTAAATAGATTAATGTTCAATAGTTTGTGTGTGGACTTATCAATCTTATCCCAATTTATGTTTAGAGTGATTATTGTTTTTACAACATGAATTTATTTACTATCCGCCACTGAAGCAAATTTGAGATTGAGAGCGATGCATAGACGTCAATCGTGTCCAAAAAGATTTGGAGAGAGGTTGACATCATACTTTTCCCTTCAACTGAGTTTGGCATGTCTGATCTAGCCCAACACGTTTTATGAAGAATTGTGGAAAGAACTCAACTTCGCTCATATTCCATTCAATAAATAAATTAATGTCAAATTTCGCAAATTTCTGGAAGAATATACTCCGAAAAGCATACCGGATCAAACACATTGTGGAAGTCCTAAGTGAAAGAAACAGTTGCGATAAGTGTATGAATGGCAATATAAATTAAATAAACATCATAAAAACCCGAGTGTGTATTGACGAAAGTACGGATTCTCCTGGACGTAACATTGCCAATGTAATACAGAAGATCCTAGTAAAACTTTCTTGAACCCCTGCGGTATCTGAGTAATCAGACCTTCAGCCTGACACGCAGGCGGCCCGAGTTCGAGTCCCGGTCAGACCCGGAATTTTTCATTTAAAAATCCATAGTGTCACTAACCAATTAAATAAATGATACTTCTGAATAGTTCATTCTCTATTCTGAGACTTACATGAGTGTCAATCGATTATTTTGAAAAATCATAACTCGAAGGCTAGGCCTTCACCGGATGTAGAAATTTACAGGGAGATTTCTTATTTCAAATGGAAAGTATCGTTGTGAAAATACATTACCACTTGGTGAGCCTTTCTTGTGAGTTCTATTGTAAACACGATTCAATTTGTACCAGGTTAGAACTAAGAAACATATTTATTAACAGTAAACGCCATTATTATTATTATTATTATTATTATTATTATTATTATTATTATTATTATTAGATAAACAGGTATCCCCGTAACATGCCATGAAGGCACTTGGGGGCATGGAGATAGAGCCCCATGCTTTCCATAACTTCGGCACTAGAATGAGGTGGTGTGGTCGGCACCACGCTCTGACGCCTTTTACCCCGGGAAAGACCCGGTACTCAATTTTATAGGAGGCTGAGTGAACCTCGGGGCCGTTCTGAAAGTTTAGCAACGAGAAAAAATCTCTCACCACCTGGGATCGAACCCCGGACCTTCCAGTTCGTAGCCAGCATTATTATTATTATTGTTATTATTATTATTATTATTATTATTATTATTATTATTATTATTATTATTATTCCTGTTATTATTCGGTTGAGAAACTTTTATCATCCAGTCTGCTGTCAAAAAATCTGAAAGTTAGAATTTATAAAACAGTTATATTACCAGTTGTTCTTTATGGTTGTGAAACTTGGACTCTCACTTTGAGAGAGGAACATAGGTTAAGGGTGTTTGAGAATAAGGTGCTTAGAAAATATTTGGGCTAAGAGGGATGAAGTTACAGGAGAATGGAGAAAATTACACAACACAGAGCTGCACGCATTGTATTCTTCACCTGACATAATTAGGAACATTAAATCCAGACGTTTGAGATGGGCAGGGCATGTAGCACGTATGGGCGAATCCAGAAATGCATATAGAGTGTTAGTTGGGAGGCCGGAGGAAAAAGACCTTTAGGGAGGCCGAGACGTAGATGGGAAGATAATTTTAAAATTCATTTGAGGGAGATGGGATATGATGGTAGAGAATGGATTAATCTTGCTCAGGATAGGGACCAATGGCGGGCTTATGTGAGGGCAGCAATGAACCTCCGGGTTCCTTAAAAGCCAGTAAGTAAAAGTAAGTAAGTAAGTAAGTAAGTAAAGTAAAATAAGTAGTAATAAGTAAGTAAGTAAATATTATTATTATTAACTTATTATTATTTTTATTATTATTATTATTATTATTATTATTATTATTATTATTATTATTATTATTATTATCATTCTTGTTTTTTCATCATCATAATTTCTACTTGCACAAAATACTGACCACTGTAAGGCAGCAATCAGCAACTGAAAATATCTTATCTACATTAATATGGTATCCGTGATGTGTGATTTAATAAAATCGTACGCACGCAGGCTAAGCCACCAACACACGTTTCAAGGAAGTAGCGGAAAAGGTATTATGAATACAGATACAAAACACTAAGGGGAAGTACTTGAGATGGAAGTGGCACAATATCTAGGTCTATATGGGGGAAATACAAGTTGCTTGTTTGTATATGAGTAACAACGATGTAAGGTGTTTGGCACTGCCACAATACCGAAGTCCCGGTATTGAGTGATCTTAAATAGATACAGGGTAAACACTTCCTTTCGTTAGACTTTCTACCTACACAAAGCGCAAAGAGAAACTAATGCGATGTTATTAAAAAAGGATTCCCGGATTTTTACGTTTTAAATGCCTCTGATACTGAAAATAATGATTCTTGACATGTCGTCTAAATTATTTGACGTTAATTGTACCGATTCAATAGCTATGGGGAAACCCAAACGGGAAAAATACACATTAAGGAGTTAGGTACAGCTTACAGCAGTAAAATTTTGGATATATTCAACTTTTTTTCCTCCATTACAGTATCTTGTACAATAATGAAAACTGGTATGTGTATAACATTGTCCTTTTCTTATAATTATATATAAAAAAAAATTACGATTAAAAAAAATTTATATATATATATATTTTTTTTTTTTTTTCAAAATTCAGAATGGTGGTAGTTCACTGTGCAGTGATGAAGCGTTTCTCTCGTAAATCATAAACTTGTTAACTTTTTCATGTTCTCTCTTCTTTATTGTAATGCTGAAACTAAAGTTTACAATATCATGCTCTTTCAATTACTTACTTACTTACTGGCTTTTAAGGAACCCGGAGGTTCATTGCCCTCCTCACATAAGCCCGACATTAGTCCCTATCCTGAGCAAGATTAATTCAGTCTCTACCATCATATCGCACCTCCCTCAAATCCATTTTAATATTATCCTACCATCTACGTCTCAGCCTCCCCACTAACACTCTATATGCATTTCTGGATTCGCCCATACGTGCTACATGTCCTGCCAATCTCAAACGTCTGGATTTAATGTTCCTAATTATGTCAGGTGAAGCATGCAATGCGTGCAGCTCTGTGTTGTGTAATTTTCTCCATTCTCTTGTAATCTCATCCCTCTTAGCCCCAGATATTTTCCTAAGAACCTTATTCTCAAACACCCTTAATCTCTGTTCCTCTCTCAAAGGGAGAGTCCAAGTTTCACAGTCATACAGAACAACCGGTAATATAACTGTTTTATAAATTCTAACTTTCAGATTTTTTGACAGCAGACTAGATGACAAAAGCTTCTCAACCGAATAATAACACGCATTTCCCATATTTACACTGGGTTTAATTTCCTCCCGAGTGTCATTTATATTTGTTACTGTTGCTCCAAGATATTTGAATTTTTCCACCTCTTCGAAGGATAAATCTCCAATTTTTATAGTTCCATTTCGTACAATATTCTGGTCACGAGACATAATCATATACTTTTTTCTTTTCGGGATTTACTTCCAACCCTATCGCTTTACTTGCTTCAAGTAGAATTTCCGCGTTTTCCTAATCGTTTGTCGATTTTCTCCTCACTCCTCAATAAATAATATATTTTGTTTTTATTTTATGTTAGAAGGAAATACTGACATTTGACCAATTTAAAATGAGTTTATTTTTATCAGACAATCTCTCAAAGGTAGAGAAGTGATTTTTCACCATATTGTAGATATGACATGCATAAATACACACAAAAATTTGATCACAGAATGTTGGGTAGTTTTTGAGTTATGAGGGAAATGCTTCATCACTGCACAGTGAATTGCCACCAATTTGAATTTTGAAAATATATATAAAGAATGTTTTTAATCGTAAAAATATTTTTTCATATAGCAGAAGGACAGTGTTTTACACTATTAATTTTCATTATTGTACATGATATAGTAATTGAGGAGAAAAATGCAGAATATTTCCAAACTTTTACTGCTGTAAGCTGTACAGTTCCTAATCCCTTAATTATGATAATTTTTATTAAAATGCTAAGGGAACACTATGTTGAAATAATGGTGAAAAATTAAGAAAATCCACTTAAAAATTTATTGTGACTCTCTATTTAGACCGAGCTCAAAAAGCTAATTAATTTATGTTCCCATGACTATTTTGAAGCTTTTGAGCTAATATAAACTAAAAATTGTGAAAATTGTGACGCAAGGAGCCTTTTAGCGATGTCAATATAAAATATAATATTTTAAAAATATTATTTCAAAACTATTAGCCCTAATGGCACCAAATTTTGTACAGATGATAGTATTGTAAGCATATTTATGTAGTTTAAAATTCATAAATTTTGGATGCAATTTGTAAAAGATTTAAAACTTACCTAAGTGTCCCCTTAATGGACTCTCATTTTAAAAAAAAATTAAAAATATAGTCATTTACTCCAAATAGATCCCAGTGACATTTTCATAATTTTATTACCTTGCACAATAATAATAATAATAATAATAATAATAATAATAATAATAATAATAGTAATAATAATAATGTGTTGGGGTATTGTCATGAAGAACCCAATTCTGTCCTTGCCACAAATTGGGTCTGTTTCGTCGAAATTAATCACGAAATATCGAAGAATTGCAACATGCATCTCCTTATTGACAGTTCGACCCTCAGGAATAAATTCGAAATTTACGAGACCCTGGATATCGAAGAGCACTTCAAGCATTGCTTTTCCCTTTGGTCGGTCGGCACACTGAGTATATACGCCTGGAGAGTAGCTCACATACTACACGGACAAGGCAGAGAAGTTGCCTACAGAGCATGGCGTTGTCACCCGAAGTTCCGGTACTTTCTGACTCTACAAGTATCAAAGTCACATGGCACAGTTTGAAGGACTCTCAAGTAGGAAATGAAGCCATATTATGACACTAGGAGATTCAAATACAATGACGAACATGGATTTTCTTAATTTTTCACATTATTTTACAGTAGCTAGTTTCTCTTTAACAAAGCTACCACAAACGCTATTCCTACATTCCTCTCTCTCCACAACGCTACATTCATTCAGGGGCCGGAGACGAGCCGAGAACCTGTCATCTGGTAGCCAACTGCGTAACTACGAGACGGGACAGGAAGCTGCATGGCTAGTTCTGCGAGTCTCCACAGGTGTTAGCCTTCTTTAGGCCCGTAACACACTTGAAGTGTTTTCGCTAGCGAGAAATGTGTTGCGAGAAAGAGGCGAAGAGCCTTCCTCCACACACTTGGCTAGTTCCCGCTATCACAGATCACACCTCGCTATGATCATCTATGCACTGCCTTCATGCAGAAAGCATTTTTCTGATTATAGTAATGACTCGTTGGGGGAAATATTATAGGTTATGTATTTACGTACATTGTCGTACTTAAATATATAACCTGTAAGTATATTGTCGTACTTTACAAATTACGTTCGAACGCTATGTTGAATCTGAGTATTCAGATGGTGAGGAAATGGAGTTACATGGACATATTTTGTTAATGAAAAGAAAAAGTAGGTCTAAAATTAAAGCCAGAAATATCTGAAAATCGCATTGTATCTTACGAAAATAAGGGCGTGTTTTGGACACTGGTTTCGATTTGAATGATGATACGTTTAGGCGTTATTTCCGGTTGACTGGACCTCAGTTTTTTGCCATGCATTATATGATAGAGGATTCTTTGCTATGTTCTGATTAAAATTATATAAACTGTTAAGACATATAGATACATAATTTCAAATGTTTAATTAATACTATTAAATCTCATCAAAATAAAATATAGCCGTATTTATTTTCAGATAATCTGATATTTGTCTCCCGATTTCTTCTTTAAGTTTCGTATTTTTATAGTTTTAATCCCGTGTATCCTATAAATAGGCCTACGGGTGACATCGTACAATTTCGATAAGTTTCTGACTGCAATTATCAGCCATCTTTCCTCATTTTCAAATAAAAACAATACAATTCATCGCCACCTGTGATATCTTTTTCTACATTCAATCGTCATAAAGAGTATAAATGTCAAACATCTTTGATAAATGTGTCAAGAAAATTCGTTGAGCTACTGATCTCTGCGAGAAACTCGCGCGAGGTTTTTGCCTCGAACGATAATCTTTTCCAGTGTGTGGACGTCCATTTGAATCCATGTTCTCAATTTTTTAATTTTCTCGCAACACATTTCTCGCTGGCGAAAACTCTGCAAGTGTGCTACGGGCCTTAACCGGAGTTCGCCACCTATCGTCGCCTCCACATTGTTTCCATCACGTGGCTGGGTGGACAACGTTTCAGACGTCCCCAACATCACTATGCCTACTATTGTTAACAATTACGACTGTTACTTATATACATCATTATCACCACAACCTCTACTAGTCGCTACAATTTAATTTTAACAGTCTTACTTGTATTGCTAACTTCATGCTAATATACTCATATTTCTCAGAGAACGAAAATAGTATATTGCGATACATATTTATAGTAAGTGCATCTATCAGGATCGAGAAAAGAGTTTGGTCAGGCCTGCGGAACCCGTAAGTAGGGGAAATACGACGTCAGCCTCACTTCACTTCTATTGGGGATGATCGCAGTGTTGCCAATTCAGCGATTTTCCCGCTATATTTGGCGGTTTTCAGTGTTAGTTTAGAAGGTACAAACTTATAAAATTTGTATTGCTAGTATAGGGATTTAACGGGTATTTTTAGTACTTACAGTGGCAAAATAATCTCATTTTACATTGACAATACAGCAATTTAGCGGTTTCTGCATGTTTCACAGCGGGTTTAAGAATCGAGTTGGCAACACTGGATGATCGACTTCTGCGTTGAGTTCTTAACATTCTTTGCGTGTGGAAGGCGACACTGTAATTTTAAAAATCATTATAATAAAGTCATTGCATTTATAATGCGTTTTGTCGTTTGAAGGTTTACTATTAATATGCTAGATTTTCTGTCGGTAGTTTCTTTGAGATTTCTTTGCTCCTAGCCTGCTTTAGATTTTCCAAAACTTTCCTTCCATCATCACTAACGAAAAAATAAATTTGTAGCATTTAAGTAATGAATATTGAAATTTAAAAAAATGAACACAACGAGTGATGTCCTTGATTTAACAATATATAAATAATAAATAATCATAATACATCTTCTTAATATGGGCTTTGTTAAATGTCGTTTAATATTGAAATTACGTGTAGAAATAAATTGGATGGGACACAGTAAACAAGCAATTCTTTCGTCTTCTTCAGCAACAAAATAATCATATTCCCATTTCCTTTGGAAGTAGTATTTCTTCAAGGGTTTAGATTTTGCCACGTTCCAGTTCTCTTCAAACTGCAGTACGCGTATTGTGTACCTGCCGCCGCTAGGATGAATGTTGATGTACGCGAGCGCAACTACTATGGCCACACTGGTAGAAAAGGTGGGTAGGTAGAAGGGGTACGAAGGCAGTCGCCTTGAGGAGCTATAGTTCTGCAGGTCTGAGTTTGGTAAACGAGGCGAAGTCAAGTTTTTTCAGTTTCCGACATTTTGTTACGCACTTAACTCATGTGCATTGCATACTTTTTTTTTTTTTTGCATGATGTATATTATATTTAATGATTTTAATTTATAGGACTTATAACTGAAAATTAGTCATGGTCTTCCGAATTACTTTGATTTATAATAATCTTCAAATGGTTTTTTTTTTTTTTTCTGTAGGAACGTTGACGTTGTTGGAATACAGAAAGTTAAAATATTTCATGTCAGCAGCAGTTCGAATAACTTTTAATTCTACGTTTAATTTAGTGAATGATGGCTGTTGTGAACAGACGATTATATAGACAATGAATAATTCGATGAAGAGTCAGAAATTATTATTTTTTAATTTATCATGTTCATGTGATGTGTTAGTTCTAAGAAGAGAATAAAAATCCACATCATTTTACTCACTGCACGCATTTACTTACAGCACTCTTGTTACCATAGAAATTATTCGAATGCGGTATTATCAACTTAGGGACATTAAAACAGCAACAGTAAGTAGAACATACCGCACCAGCGTGCAAAAATTCATTTACATCGCCGATTTATTTATGACATTGGTAGCGAACAAAGCGATTATAGAACACAAATCGTCTGTCACTTTTTAGTTCACTTAAAACCCATAATTTTTATTTGGTTATTTTACGACGCTGTATCAACATCTCAGGTTATTTAGCGTCTCAATGAAATGAAGGTGATAATGCCGGTGAAATGAATCCGGGGTCCAGCACCTAAAGTTACCCAGCATTTGCTCGCATTGAGTTGACGGAAAACCCCGGAAAAAACCTCAACCAGGTAACTTGCCCGACCGGGATTCGAACCCGGGCCAGCGGGTTTCGCGACCAGACGCGCTGACCGTTACTCCGCAGATGTGGACAACTCATCTTAACTGTTTTATATTAAATATAGGAATTAAAAAATGTCTTAAAATAAAAACGAATTTCAGATATGTATCAACAATTAAATCTTTACAATTGAATTTTATTTTTTTATTTTATTTTATTTTATTGTCTTATTTCTTCTTCTTATCATCATCATCATCATCATCATCATCATCGTCCTTGCAGGTATTAGGCCTAGTGGCCTGTGGCATCTCTTCAGGGGGCGTCCAAAGATCGTCTTCCATGTGGTACATAGCGGAGAATTTGTCTTGGGAGTCTGGAACGGTCCATCCTATTGACATGGTTAAACCATTTTTGTCTGCAGTGGTTGAGATGTTCATAAATAGGTGTAATTTTCAATTCATTTGTAATTAGTTCATCCCTTTTGTGGTCAAGCAAGCTGTAGCCGGCAGTCCTCCTTATAAATCTCATTTCCGCAGTTGTTAGGCGTTGAAAATCTGATTTATGTGCTTTCAAGTCTCCGAACAAAATAACTCCGACTGACACAAACTATTCCTTTTTTATCGTTACAAAAAATTCTCTTCGAGATTCACCAATACTTATGCATTAAATTCAATTTAAATATAGCAAATAAAATAAATATTATAATAACTTTATAATCATCAATATTTATTTTTGAAAATGTTTCAAAACATTTACAAAAATATAAATAATAAATAGTATAATTAAAGATGCTTCAATAATTTTATAAATGAGTATAATTTTGTGGCTCCAAGGCAAAATGTGTTACATGTCAGTTCTTGTAGTTTTCAGGAGCGAGCATTTAAACTTTGAACCAAATACCTTATTATAGTATGCTGTCTTTTGTCACAATAAAGATACCACAGGATACACAACATATCACAGAATCTCATTTTCACCAAAAACTGACATCACTTTTTGATTTGGAACCACAGAAATACATAACCGTTCCAAGAGTTTCAGTTCTCTACAAATTAATTACTTTTCCTGGAAATAAATAAATAATATTTTTATGATACGATACAGATGACATGTTTTCTGAATGTCAATAATAAATATTAGTTACCTTCAACTGGACGGAGTTATGCAACAATTGACCAACTGATATTTAAATAAATAAATAAATTGATAAATAAATATTTGCACAAATCTGCTGTTGGTTAGTTTAACTCAGAAAAAATCAAGAATTCGATGGAAGTAAAATTCGTTTATTGAATAAGATTCATTTATTTATTTATTTTGCTTTGCAATATATTAAATTAACTGCTAGTCAGTTAATAAAAATCGATTAGCCATATTTACTTTGAGTATACTTTAGTATACTTGTAGCACAGTCTAGCATATTCAGTCACGAAGCTCAATACGTAGGGAACATGCATCCATAGATAGTTGCTAACCACTAGGATCGCTACTATCGCCTCATCACAGACAATGCGAAATAGTAGCTGCATAGTCTATTGTTCCTAGTACCCTGATAAACTCAAGCTTCGTGTAGTATATATGTTACAATACGTCTTTAATAAAATGTTTAACAAACAACCAGATTTACTTCAGTGGTCAATATATATCGAACGTTAGTCTGTTATTGCGCAAATCCGTCAAATTATTACACATGTATCTAGTGTGAAAACTGCCAATATGGTGTATTACATTAATGACTGACGTCATCGACGTACGATATTGTACGTACTCACTAACAAAATAACTTCAATAAATAATAAGTTAAAATTACAAGATAAATATATAATTATAAATAAGTTTGTCATAAATAATGTATATATAGGAACTGTAACAAAAATAATGCTTATCACTGAAAACAGATGGCAGTAAAATATTGAACTTCTTCATCTTTCCATATACACTTTTAACACTTAGGGGAGAGTTGGGTAGTATCGGACATCGGGTGATATCGGACAGTGCGTTTCTTTCAGCTATCACCAGATGGTAGCACCTGAATAACATAGTTACGTTTCTGTACGCGACATCACAGAAACGTAACCATGTCATTCAGGTACTATCATCTGGTGGTAGATGAAAGAAACTCACTGTCCGATATTACCCGATGTGCGATACTACCCAACTCTCCCCTATATATCACTGTTTAAATTTCTAACTTCTTTACCGTGTTAATATTTAGGATTTACCTCGACTAGTTTCGAAATCTTGTGCCTCATTGTCCATTATCTCCACTAGGCTTTGGACAATGAAGCACAAAACTTCGAAACTAGTCAAGCAAGGTAAATCCTAAATATTAAAATGGTAAAGAAGTTAGAAATTTAATCAGTAAAATATTGAACTGGTAATGCCGACATAACCTTAAACTTTCACTGGGCAGCCTACAACATTAACATTCGATTCCATTATTTTTATGAATGCACACAAATAAATTAACAAGTCTTACTGAATGAATAAGCACATCTCTAAAATATTGAATTCAAAATAATATATAACATACGCTAAACGTTCTAACTGATATTTCAATCTTTGGAGGAAGAAATTAATCAGCATCACACTGCTACAGATCTCGTATTATATCTCTGTCTCTGTGCAATGTCACAGTTTGCGATGAGGGGAAAGAGAGATAACAGAAGCTTTCAATGTTCTTTAATGCTCTGACGCCCACGACGAAGATAGCATTTTGAAATTTATCGATCACTCACCAGCAGAGATATAATAAAAGAACTGTAGTCTACATTATTTCTATGTTTCTTTATAATCTGAATTAATTACTGAATCCAAAACTTTTAGGTCATTGCCCTTACCTTTCAACAACAAAACATTATAGAAGACTAGACATCCAACGTCATTTCAAGTGGAAAATTACTAAAGTTAAATAATAAATAGATAATAAATTATTGACTTTTTAGAATGCTATATCTAAAAAGCACTAGTTATAAAGAAGTCAAAGTTGTCCCATTATCTTCCTTCTTTCTTTAACTATCTTCTTCTATTATGTCCTCTTTGTATTCATGGTTATCATCAAAATTGTTAGTACTCTTGGTTCCACAAGTAAAGAACCTTCGTTGCAGGGTTGGGTTCAGGAAGCCATAAATCTGACTGACACGCTCCCCCAATTAGCAAAACTATGGACTAAGATACGCCAGGAGACCGCCGAGAATGCTGTGTTGTGAATTTTCCATTTTTGAAAGAATCCAATCAGTTGCAAAAGAAAATACATTTAAAGAATCAAGCCAAGCGCAAACGTGGCAACAGCTGAAAGTTTTAGGAAGTCTACCTCCCCTAACTGGCCTGTCAATCACTGTCATCTGTGTAGAAGTGGTGTGAGGCCAGGGTTATTTACTTGTGGAGCCGAGAGTATTACTAATAATTTTAATAAAATTACATAAACTATCAAATATTTCTTTCAATGCAGACTATCTCCCCCTCCCACGCTATCACTTTTCTTGACTCTATTCACTTGAACACAACCAGATGAAATACTCAGCTTACGGCCGCCAGGAAATATGATGTAGCTTTTCATTTCCTCGCATGTGCCAAAAACTTCTTTCTCACACTTAATATTAGGGTATATAAGATTTGACTCCACGTCGGTTTCTTCAAACACTGTAAATTTGCAATCTACTCGGTCTTTAAAATTTTCAATAATCTCTTCTGCTCCAGCTGATCTCTTTACACGACCACTCGCGTTCCTGATGTCACGCAACTCGCCTGATGTTCTTGATGAAGACGGAGCGGATTCAGAGCACAGAGAAAATATTGCGACGAGCAGGAGAACACACGAGAGCTTCATGCTGAACAGCCAACGGCGGCAAAATTTGTCTACTTACAAACGCTTTTGGGTTTTGTGTCTTTCTCAACTTTCACTTTTCGTGATTGTAAGTGCGAGGTGAATTTCTATCTCGTAAAAGAGTCGGAGGTAACTTGAAACTGAATCATTCAAAACTCAGACTTGTATTTATAAGCAGAATGTAACGAGTGTGTCGTCATAATCTTTACTTCCTCTTAATACTGAATCCCCTCCACACTTTCTATACTGCCTATTACTGAAGTGAGTACCCCTTCTCATTCCAAAAGCCTGAGTTGCGGTTAAGAAGTATTGTAATTCATGGCTTACCTTCCTTCTTTGTTTCCGTACGGTATCCTCTCCTATGCGCATCTTCAAATCCATTTCTTTTCCTCGTGATTCACACTCTTGCGCTAGTAAACAATGCTGATACAGGCACATATACAGACTTTCCTATTCAATTCTCAGATCAAAATCATTGCTTCTTATGACGCTAGATCAATCCGTCTTTCCTCAATCTATGAAACATAATTATTTACGTAAGATCAGCGATTACATAGGATTTCACGAGGCTTAAGTAATAATTGAAAACCGTCACATTCCTGTTTGTAAACCAAACAGTAGATCGAAATGTACGTTCATCTACCAACGCGAGTGATAAAAAGAGATCTTCGGTGGGCGGGCAAAAGGACTTAAGTCGTCATTTTTTGTGATATAAGTTTTCCTTCATTAAAACCGTTTCCTAAAAGAGAGTGACGTCAACAATAAAGAAAATCATGAAATAGCCGAAACATGTCACTTTTCGGATTTATAGTAGCTGTTTAAATCTTTGAAAAATCCTTATGTAAATTTTGCCTAGGCTTAACTCATATGGACCACAGCACAACCACATCACAAAACGGTGGTTCATTTGTGGGCAGTCAGGAATACTCTTCTTCTTCTTCTTCTTCTTCTTCTTCGTGTTTTAGGATAAATCCTGTATTTTCCAACTTTGCTCTCTTAATCCGATGTTGGTGTCCAACTTTCTTTCCTCCGTTTAGGGGGTCGTCCCAAAGGTCTTGGGTGTCAACTTTCCTTTCATTGCGATTTTCGGGAGTCGGTCTTCCGTCATCCTTAATACATGGTCCCGCCATTCTTTTCTTCTAGTCTTGATCCATTTTGTCACGTCCTGCACTCCACATTTTTCCCTAATCTCATCATTCGTCTGCCTGTCGTATAACGTAACGCCAGCAATATTTCGTAATGTCGTCATTTCTGTTGTTATCATTTTTGCAGTTTTTTTTTTCTGCTCGAGTTTCAATTGCATCAGGAATTACTCGTAGTATGAAAATAGATAATAGTAACTCACACGGACCACTGACTGAAGTCAGTGTCGATGTCTGTCACAATGAGTGATCGGTATCATCTACAGAATTGTCGCTGTCGATGGTTGAGAGCAACTCACACAGTGAGACACGCCGACCACTCGCCAACCACTCGCTTCCAACACCGTATCCTTGAAAACGACAGTCGCTTACTTCACTGCCGACGGCAAATAGCACATTTTGGTACTAAGCTTGCGGTGTGGTTGTCTGTGGTCGATACAGACTTCAAGCGACCACCAAAAAGTAGTCGGTGTGTGGTTGGTTCCGCCCGCCAACAGCACAACGACACAAAACTGCAAAATAATCGCAAAGATGTGGTCCGTGTGATATTAGTCTTAAGCCCGTTTGCCCGCCCACCAAAGAAATTATGAAGATAACGTAAAACCACAGACTAGTATATACAGTCACGAAGCTTGAGTTGTGAGGGTGCTAGGAACAATAGACTGTGCCGGTACTATTTCGCATTGTATGTAATGAGGCGATATTAGCGATCCTAATGGTTATCAACTATCTATGGATGCATATTAACTACGTATTGAGAATAGATATAATAGCATTCAAGGAATCTACAAGATCTGGATACATAATTGATCCCACTGTGCGTTTCGAAACGGATGAGGAACAGCCAGCAGAAGTGGATAATGAAAAAAAGAATATCTACAATCCTACCATTCCCTATTACCTCAAAAAATACCAGCTAAAAAAGCTTGAAGTTATCGGACTTCTGGTTGGAGCAAGAGGTACCGCTACTCTCTTCATGAAAGATGTGTTTAAGAGGCTTGGAATACCTACATCTATTATTCCGGTTGTAACCTTAGCTGCATTGATAGGATCAATTGCTCTCCTGAAGCATCACCTATATTCGAAATCAAACTAAGTTCAGTAGCATTCTTTACTTTTTTGTAACACTTACCTTTCTAAAAATAGATATATTTTCACTAATCTCAAAAAAAATTATTTGCAGTTATGTACTTGTAGGAATTTCATTGTTAAAACAAAACTTGTAAAAATGAACTTGAACTTTTCATGAACTTGTAAAAATGTATATGGTTAAGTACTCTTTGTCCCTTGTGGCAGCTCACAAATGGTGAGAAGATATATAAATTTACTAGACTGTGGTAAAACTACAATTCCCAGAATGAAGACAAACTACTATCGCTTTTTGTTCGTTATTTTACTACGCTTTTTCAACTACTGTGGTTACATAGCGTGTGAATGAGATGAAGACGATGTCAGCGAAATGAGTCAGGGTCCAACGTCGAAAGTTACCAGCATTTATTCTTTACGGTTGTTTGAACCAAAATGCAACACTGCTACAGTATTTAATCATAGTAGTAATTTAGGCCCAAGAATATATAACACATTTAAATTTAAATATCCTAATCTTGTCAATTCTAATAGTTCTATATTTTTACGATTTAAAAAAAAATATATTTATTTTTTTTAATACAGTTCACTGTGCAGTGATGAAGCGTTTTCCACATAACTCAAAAACTATCCAACATTCTGTGATGAATTTTTTCTGTGTATTTATGCATGTCATATCTACAATATGATGCAAGATCACTTCTCTACCTTTGATAGATTGATAAAAAATAAATTCATTTAAAAATGGTCAAATATCAGTATTTTCTTCTAACACAAAATAAAAGAAAATATTTGAATAGTGTCACCATTTAGAATTTTGAAAAAAAATATAAATAATTTCTATCGTAAAAATACTTTTTTGCAGAAGGACAGTGTTTTACTCATATCAATTTTCATTATTGTACAAGATACAGTAATGGAGGGGGAATATTTCCAAAATTTTACCTGTACCTATCCCCTTAAGAAAAAATACTCTGTTGTGGCTGAAGTGTGCCTCTCCTTTAATCTTCTTTTCCTTTGTTATATCCAGCTTCTTCTCCTTTCGTCGCTTACGTTTCTTCCATGGAATTACTTCTCGACCTAAAATGTCTCCGTAACTAATACAACAATTCACGCGCCGAAGTATTTTTCTCTGAGGTGGCTTTGCCGCATACTAAGAAGCAATACTGAGAATCTACTATAGTTTGAAATTATGTGAAAAAATGTTTCAAGGTCATTCATTCATTCATTCGTTCGTTCGTTCAGTGTTCTGCCAAAGGGCGTGTCTTTCACTGGAAATCCAGTATTCTCCAGTCTTTCCTACTTTCTGCCTTCCTCTTCGTTTCCTCATATGATCCACATATCTTAATGTCGTCTATCACCTGATATCTTCTTCTGCACCGAACTCTTCCCCCGTTCACCTTACTTCAAGTGCATCATTCAGATGGCAGTTTTTTCTGAACCAGTAACCACAAGGTGAAATGAATGGGATATTTGTAAATACTACCATCGTCCTAGCTAGACAATGACTGTTTTCACAAAAAAAGTCTTTGGACTATGATTGTTTTATGAAACCACTACAAATTTCCATTTTTATAACATAGAGCTAGGGTGGTTTTCCTCCCTAACAACTAATTCATTAGATGGCCGCTACAGTACGTTCACCACATGCTTAATATCTCAAATTTGCTTTTTTTGGACTATGGTTCTTTTTTTCAAAAAACCTTCAATTTATTATTTACTATTTTTAAGCTTTATATTTTCATAAATGGTTGCAAATATGTCTTGTATAAACCCATTCATTGATTTAGAAATATTATGTATAAGTGTATAGCATTAAAAGTTATTACGAAATTTTCACGAAATTGCTGCCATATTTTTAACCATAAACGTGATTTTTATATATTTTCCCGAAATTAAAAAAAAATTAACACCAAAAAAACTGGTTTTTATTATGGTTAGAGAAATTGATGATATTGTAAACTGATTGGTACAAATTCTAATTTAAAAATAAAATTGGTTATCTGTGTTGAAATCTTAAATTAAAATACTCATAATGTATCACCTTATGTAAACTAAGGAAACGGAGAAAATTCTGTGTAACACAAGAATAATGCGAATTAAACTTCCATAGTAGACCTACATATTTAAAATTATTTTTCAAACGTTACATTCAATGTTTTAACATAATGTCGCTTCGTCTTGAGACGTCCACAATGCTTCCGTCTATTGATAGTTGAAAAATATAAAAATGTCAGCTTGAGGAGAAAATAAGACAGTGAGGCAACTAGAAAACGAGACTGAGGAAAAAATAATAAGTCCATGTGTGAACAACGTAAACATTGTTTATTCTTTCTGCATCTACAGACTCCACAAAACAATAATGAATAAACTGGAATAAATGACGGATGGATTCTATTCTGTAATTTGAATAATGTTTACGTCATTAACAAAAAGATTTAAATGGTGTTTCGAATTTTCGACTAAGACGCACGATACTAAGTCCGGTGAAGACAATAGGACTAAATACAGATATTTTTGCTAGTTAACAGCTCCCCAAAAATGAGAGTTGTTATTAGTAATAAGAACTGTTTTCTATTTATAGTTGAAATTCTTTTAGACGGCAGATCTATGAGTGATCGAGGAAACCATATGGACCATATGTAATAAAAGCTTTAATGCATACTGCAATATTGGATGTCTAAATCTATCGTGTAAAATCCGGACTTACTGAGTAATTAAATATTACTTTTCGATAATTAATTTAGAATCATGCGGACCTCTTGGAAAAGAACTAAGGAAGAGACTAGTGAAGTGCTTTTTATGGGAGTGTGGCATTGTATGGGGCAGAAACATGGACATTACGACGAAGTGAAGAGAAACGAATAAGCCACCGGCGTGGCTCAGTCAGTTAAGGCGCTTGCCTGCCGGTCTGAAGTTGCGCTCGGGCGCGGGTTCGATCCCTGCTTGGGCTGATTACCTGGTTGGGTTTTTTCCGAGGTTTTCCCCAACCGTAAGATGAATGTCAGGTAATCTATGGCAAATTCTCGGCTTCATCTCGCCAAATGCCATCTCGCTATCACCAATCTCATCGACGCTAAATAACCTCGTAGTTGATACAGCGTCGTTAAATAACCAACTAAAAAAAGCGAATAGAAGCATTTGAAAGGTGAACATGGAGAAGAATGGAACGTGTGAAGTGGACAGACAGAATAAGAAATAAAGCTGTGTTGGAAAGAGTGGGTGGAGAAAGAATGATACTGAAACTGATCAGGAAGAGGAAAAGGAATTGGATGGGTCACTGGCTGAGAAGGAACTGCCTATTGAAGGACGCACTGAAAAGGATGGTGAATAATATAATATAATATAATATAATATAATGTAATGTAATATAATGATACTTTATTGCCAGAACAAAGATACATATTAGTTTCTTTATATAAGAACTCTCTTGCACCCCCAGCGGGATAGAAGAAGATATCAAATCATAGACGACATAAAGATATGTGGATCATATGAGGAAACGAAAAGAAAGGCAGAAAATAGGAAAGATTGTAGGAAGCTGAGTTTGCAGTGAAAGACCTGCCCTTGAGCAGAACACTAAATGAATGAAATATTATTTGAAGAATAATTTGAAATGTGGATATGGAGAAGGATGGAGAGTGTGAAATGGACAGACAGAATAAGAAACGTAGCTGTATTGGAAAGAGTGGATGAAAAAGAGGAAAAGGAATTGGCTGGGTCATTGATTGAGAAGAAACTGCCTTCTGAATGATGCACTGAAAGCAATGGTGAACGGGAGAAGAGTTCGGGGCAGAAGAAGATATCAGATGATAGACTACATTAAGATATATGGGTCATATGAGGAGACTATGAGGAAAGCAGAAAATAGGAAAGACTGGAGAAAGCTGGGTTTGCAGTGAAAGACCTGCCCATGGACAGAACACTATAAATTAATGAATTGTAAATCTCGACTGTTAAGGTATTTTATTGCCCGTCATTTTATGAAGAAATCAAACCAATTGAACCCTGTTATTTATCTATCAGAACTACATATTTTGCCTTCTTAAGCTTTCTGTTATCTTCATTCCTTACATGCTTTTTCTAAGGTATGACCTCTATGTGGAGACAAATGACATTTAATAGTTGAAGTTTTGAATTTTTTTCTCTCTATGAGGCCGGGAAGGCAACATCCCTATGTACCGCGACCTGAGGTCTATTGTGCGCCCCAGGGATGAGTTGTAGCCCAATGACCGCACCCACGCCGAACCGACCTAACCCCAAACACCCTAACGATCAGTCCCGCCATCCCTCTAAGTCCGTGTACCATTCCACCCTAACAGCCCCCCACATTCCCCCTCAAACGGTCTGAGGTGTACTCCACCCCTCCCGTCTCTCCACCGGTCTGAGGTTTAGGCCACTCGACCCGTCGGGAGGGGTTTTGGTTCCACTGCTGGGTAAGTTTTGAGCTAAAATATATTCAAAGTAAAATGACTACAATATGCAATGTTGTAACAGTCTTTACAATTTTAAATAATACATATTGATGTATACGACCGAACACGAGCGCTACTCATTCGGTCCTCAAATTTTATTAATATTATTGTATCCCTTTTTATATTGATGTATTATTTTATTTCTATTTCTATTGTTTTAATTATATTCTGTAGTCTGATGTACAGAGTGTACATAAAAGAATACAGCGATTTTAAAGGTGTTTAATGATATTTTAACTAACTATGACAATAACAATACTGATTTTAAATGAAAGAGTAACATCTACAGTTTACATTATAAGTTCATAAGTGTTCAATGTTAGCCCATTTGTTACACGAAACCCATGTAACCTGTAGGCTAATTACTTCCATACTTTATTCAGCATGTCTGGAGTAATGGCAGCAACTTCTTCTCGAATCCTGTCTCTCAACTCGGGCAGGTTAGCAGACAATGGGGACAAGTAGACTTGGTCCTTTACAAAACCTCAAAAGAAAGAAGATCCGGTGATTTTGGTGGCCATTGGAGATAAACCCTGTCATCCGGTGCATGGCGACCAATCCAGCGGTCAGTGACATCATCATTCAACCAATCTCGTACAAGGTGCCACCAATGTGGAGGTGCGCCATCTTGTTGCCAAATGAAGTTATTTACTTTATCCTGAATTGTTGGAGCATCCTGGATCTCCTCTAAAAAGTGCCTTTTGTCCTCGAATACATCAATGCTATCAAGATGTCTTGCAACGTCACCGCAGTGAGATCTGTCCCTGGCAGAACCTTCAGTACTACCCGTTGTCGCCATTCCGGCTGCAGCGAGACTGAAACACTTGGCCACGTACTGGGGTTCTGTAAGAAGGGAGAGCTACTGCGTAACAACAGACACCATCGTGCCCGTACAGCAATTGCTAACCTGCTAAGGAACAGAGGATGGGAAGTACATGAGGAGATTCATTGTGTGTCTGAAGATGATTCTCATAGAAGGGTCGATATGATTGCCATCAATAGAAGAACCCAGAAAGCGATGGTCTTAGACCCTACGATTTGCTTTGAACGGGATACGAATCAAGAATTGCAGATAAATGATGGCAAGCGAGCTAAATATGTACCTTGTCTTCCATACCTCAGTGAAAAATATGGCATTTCGCTTTACAACTGCGATGTTACAGGCTTACTATTCGGAGCGAGGGGTTGTTTACCAAAATTTACATATAATATCCTTAAATCCTTTAAAATTCCCTTTTATGAGGGAAATTCTGAAGGCCTCTCTTCAAATTCTACACTATCATCTATATGTTAACACGTAAATTTTTGTTTTAATGTACAAATCGAGTCATTATTTTGCTCGTTTCATTTCCCTTTATCTTTTATGTTTGTTAATTCCGGATCCCAGTGGTCAACCTCACTTGAGGACGGATGATTTGAAAGAAATCTTAGTAGTTCGTTGCCAATTGGTTATGTCAACGACGGATGTTTGCATTAAACGACTAAACTGCCTACGAAACGCCCGTTGTTGAACTGTTATAACCGATTTACAACTCTCAAAACTTCAAAACACAAAATGCTTTCTGTTGAGGAGTCGCCATCTTTGTTATTATCGCTGCCAAGGAAACAAAACAAAGGAAAGCTATCTGCGCATGCATACAACTAAAACTGTCTTCCTTCCTCTTTCATTTGAGCCTACATACAACTTTCTACGCCTTACCTGAGTGATAATATAACGACTATAAACTACTATATTCTTTTACGTACACGGTGTATTATTCTGTAGTATATGTTCTGTATTATAATTATTATTATAAAAATTATTATTATTATTATTATTATTATTATTATTATTATTATTATTATTATTATTATTACTTACTTACTTACTTACTTAATTGCTTACTTACTTACTTACTTACTTACTGGCTTTTAAGGAACCCGGAGGTTCATTGCTGCCCTCACATAAGCCCGCCATTGGTCCCTGTCCTGAGCAAGATTAATCCAGTCTCTATCATCATATCCCACTTCCCTCAAATCCATTTTAATATTATCTTCCCACCTACGTCTCGGCCTCCCCAAAGGTCTTTTACCCTCTGGCCTCCCAACTAACACTCTATATGCATTTCTGGATTCGCCCATACGTGCTACATGTCCTGCCCATCTCAAACGTCTGGATTTTATGGTCCTAATTATGTCAGGTGAATTATACAATGCGTGCAGCTCTGTGTTGTGTAACTTCCTCCATTCTCCTGTAACTTCATCCCTCTTAGCCTCAAATATTTTCCTAAGAACATTATTCTCAAACACCCTTAATCTCTGTTCCTCTCTCAAAGTGAGAGTTCAAGTTTCACAACCATACAGAACAACCGGTAATATAACTGTTTTATAAATTCTAACTTTCAGATTTTTTGACAGAAGACTAGATGACAAAAGCTTCTCAACCGAATAATAAGAGGCATTTCCCATATTTATTCTGCGTTTAATTTCCTCCCGAGTGTCATTTATGTTTGTTACTGTTGCTCCAAGATATTTGAATTTTTCCACCTCTTCGAAGGATAAATCTCCAATTTTTATATTTCCATTTCGTAGGCCTACTATATTCTGGTCACGAGACATAATCATATACTTAGTCTTTTCGGGATTTACTTCCAACCCAATCGTTTTACTTGCTTCAACTAGAATTTCCGCGTTTTTCCTAATCGTTTGTGGATTTTCTCCTAACATATTCACGTCATCCGCATAGGCAAGAAGCTGATGTAACCCATTCAACTCCAAACCCTGTCTATTATCCTGAACTTTCCTAATGGCATATGCTAGAGCGACGTTAAAAAGTAAAGGTGATAGTGCATCTCCCTGCTTTAGCCCGCAGTGAATTGGAAAAGCATCAGATAGAAACTGGCCTATACGGACTCTGCTGTAAGTTTCACTAAGACACATTTTAATTAATCGAACTAGTTTCTTGGGAATATCAAATTCAATAAGTATATTATCATAAAATGTACTCTGTCACACGTTAAAAGTGTTAAAATTGTTTAAAAAGGTATTTACCTTCGACAGACGGCCCGTTTCGACGCTATTTGTCGTCGTCTTCAGTG
Organism: Periplaneta americana; assembly: GCA_025594305.2. Classification (NCBI taxonomy): domain Eukaryota; kingdom Metazoa; phylum Arthropoda; class Insecta; order Blattodea; family Blattidae; genus Periplaneta; species Periplaneta americana. Next base: position 29,888,749 of record JAJSOF020000038.1, read on the forward strand.
TCTCTTGAACCACTGCTGATTTTGGCTCTGCGATGTGCAGTTGTCGATGGTAGGGGTGGGGGTGTGTTGTTTCTATGGTGGGGGTTGGCTGTCTGTATGTTATGACGTATTATGATGTCAAACAATGTGTGTGTATTGAACTGTAGTTGCGTATTAAGTATGTAATGTGGGTGTGCTATTGTGTTCTTATATATTTAATATTGTTCTAGGATATTTAACTGTAAACTTTTTGGTGTGATGATAAAATTTCCATATCTGTTTCTATATTATTGTATTCTGGTCATGATTGTTGTCGATAATGTGATCTGCATATTTTGATGTAATGTAAGGTTTGGTTATAGCTTTAATATGTTCGTTGTATCTTGTATGAAAGGATCTTCCTGTCTGTCCTATGTAAAAATGTGGGCAACTATTGCATTTTAATTTGTAAACTCCAGTTGAATTATATATATTTGAATGTTTAGTGTGGTTATTTAAGTATTTCTGTGTTGTATTATTTGTTTTGTATGCAATTTTGTACTTTAGTTTTCTGAATGAAGTTGTGATTTTGTAAATACCTTTTTAAACAATTTTAACACTTTTAACGTGTGACAGAGTAAATTTTATGATTTAACAAAGTGTTAACGTGAACTTTAATCAAAGAATATTATATAAAACTTCTCTCTTAACCGAGCCATACGCCTTTTTGAAATCTATCAATAACTAATGTAATGTACCCTTATACTCCCATTTTTTTCCAATATCTGTCGAATACAAAAATCTGATCAATAGTCGATCTATTACGCCTAAAACCACACTGATTTTATTATTATTATTGTTATTATTATTATTATTATTATTATTATTATTATTATTATTATTATTATTATTATTAGGCCTATATAAATACAGTTTCTTTTATTTTTTTGTAAAAAACATTTAAATTTAGAGCCTTATCTATGTCTTGCACTAATAATAAACAAATATTTCTGAAAAAAAAATTATATATTTCTGACGTGTGTCCGTAAAAGCTCGGTACCTATGAACCAGGACTTGTTTTATATGAGCTGTACATTTAGCTTATATGAAGGCGGAGTGAAATGTAACAAATGACTTATGACAGTTAAAAGTTTTACTTTAAAACCTATATACGAAGTAAAATGACTATCTTGTGTAATGCTGTGACTATCTTTACATCTTAAATTAATACATGTTAATATATGCGTGGCAAGGTTGTGGCGTATTATCCCAAGGTAAAGCAAATACAAAGTTGTTTAGAATGCTCGGTTAACCTTCTTGCTTCCAGTCATAAGCATGGTTGAACAAAATAGAGATGTCATCTGTGAAACAGACACTGGACTACTTTCACGCACGTAAACATGAAGATGATCTATTAAGGCGAAAACGTTTGTAATTCATTAAAATATGTAGTTGGTTATACACTCCACTTGTATGTGATAAGTTTATAGACGGAATAAATCTTGCAATTTTCTTTTTCGGTTTTATATTTAACTGACTTATCGGAAAACATGTCATCAAAATTTGCTCTATTTAACTATCTTATTATTCTCTCTGTATCTGTTGTAGTTTCCGTGAAAATAAAATAGGAAGCATTACTTTCGGAAAGATGTTGACTAGTTTCAGCCTGTTGTAGGCTGTCATTAGAACTGGGTGGTCCTGGTTTTCGCGCCTTCTGATTGTGCTTCCTGTGGGGGTGTTTTGTGTAGCATAATGTGGAGTCAAAAAGTGTGTGTGTGTTCTGAAATTGAGTTGTGTGTTGAGGATTTCATGGGAATATGTTTTTGTGTGCCTGTATATTTCGTATTGTTCTAGTCTGTTTAGTGTCTGGTTTTTTTTTTTTTGTTGTTGAATATGTAGAATTTCCATGTCTGTATTTATGTTACTGTAGGTGTGGTTAGCATTGAATATATTGAGTATCGTACAGTCAGTGAACACAAATTTGTGCAATTGACAAAGTCAAATAATACATATAAAATAAACAACAGAGACATAAAAAACAATAAAATTGTGTCAGAAATATTCAACAACATTAACATTTAAAAACTCATTAATATCATAAAAGGGTTTGTTGATTAACCAACCAGGGACAAGTCTGTTAAAAGACTTCCTTTTCAGATTGAAAACATGTGTCGGAAATTTGTTTGCAATTTTTAAAGACATAATAAAATAAATATTCATTGTTTTGGTTAGCCTACATTTAGGTAAGATATCAAAAAGGTCACGGTTTCTGGTGTTGTATAGATGAACATCATTCCTATGTGTCAACATTTGTGAATTATCTTTGACAAAATTTAGGGCTTGATAAATATACAGTGATGATACAGTCATTTTTCATTCACAAATAACGGTCTGCAGGTGTCTTCATTGACGAATTTGTTATAATTCTAATAGCTTTTTTTTGTAACATAAGTCCTTATTAATATGAGTACTATCACCTAATAAAAGTAGTCCGTAAGAAAGTATACTATGAAGTATGACAACTCTAATGTAATTCTTCGGAACATACATTTTCAAATTTCGCAGAATAAATAATACTCTTGACAATTTTTTACAAACAAAATCAACATGGTCTGCCCAGGTAACTGTAGTGCCCACAGTAATACCAAGAAGTTTGAAGTTATTATTTTCCATGACTGTACTACTAAATAACAGGGATGCAGTTTTACTTTCATTTAAAAGAAATTTATTGGAACTAAACCATTTCTTGGTTTCATTAAAAACTGTATTAGTAAGAGTTTTCATTTCATTAATATCACTATGACTTGTCAAAAAAGAGCGTTTGTAATGTGTTCTGCGTATGTTGAATTGTTTTGTGATTTTGTTATGGCTGTGATGTGTTCTTTGTAACGTGTTTTAAAAGATCATTACACTACACCAGTGATGTCAACTGATGCCCGTAGGAGCAAGCAAGCGCTTTAGAGCTCAGGAGAGCCTGAACGCTTTACAGCGGAAAGGAAAGAGACAGAGGAGAGAGGTAGTATATACCGCTTGGTCGAGCTATATTCAGAGATGGCCAGCACTGATTCAATAGATAAAGGAAAGAGAACTTATTAAAACTGTATCCATGTTAATTTTTACATTTGTCTGAGAAGTATAAGTGCATTATAAGAATGTAAGTTTTAATTTTAATGCTCATTTTTCACAAGTTTGATTTTTTTTCAAAAGAAATATTTTCTCAACTTGTTTTATAGAAAAGTGAAACTTTCAGATATAGGCCTATTTATTTAGTAGCCTTACAGAATGTTTTCGTAAATCTAATATATCGTAAATACATCCTATTATTGAAGATAGTGTATTGAAATTTTTGAAAATATTCGCTTAGAAATTGTTTGTAAGGAAATTAATTAACAAAGCAACTACTGTTGCATCATAAGCAAAAGATACGTGCCCATGTGTTGTAAAAATGTCACCTCTATAGCTTCAGCACATTTCGAGAAAATAATTTAATATTCTAATGATAGGAAGTTGCTCACCACTATCACCTTAAAAGCATAATGCGGTAAGAGTTTTGTTATGGAATATTAGTTACATTTAAAACATATACAGCACCTAGGTAACTTTGCTTTGTACTGTAATATTGTTTTGATTAGTTTATTGATTACTTTTATAAGGCTAAAGGTACCATCAATATCAATTCTAACTTATCATGTCAAACTCAATCTCTTTTTTTGGGATATCACTTTCTTTATGAATGATGTAGCCTATTTCATCCATTTAGTACAGTACAGTTGTACTACTATGGAATTTATGTGAATATTCCTTCTTAACTCTTTATTATGTTATTAACGTTTAAAACACAACTGCAATATTAAGAAATTGATATTAGTACTTATGTTTTACAGACAATATAACAAACAGAAAGAAGCCATAAGCTACAAAAATAACGACATAAAATTTCACGTTCCGTTTGAAGTTTGTGCACCACTGTTTTCTTAATCGAACAGGCTGCTTATTCATATACACAACCCTTCCTCTTTCCATACTTAGCGCTTGATGCCCGCGCACGACGTCAAGGTCAGAAAACTGCGCTTGCTTTGACATCACTTCACTACACAAACACACCTTCACAGGAAGCACAATCGGAAGGCGCGAAAATGAGGACCACCCAGTTCTGAGAATAGCCAACAACAGGAGGTAACCTAGTTTTAACATGTGAAAGATATAAATTATGTATTTCGAAGTGATATAGGTTAAAAGTGGTGTAATCAAGATGTATAATCAAGATTATTCATAATCAGTATCTAGGAGACAATTTGTCCGATGATCATACATATAAAACATAATCATTTCTATTCCAAAATTAAGTTGGAATTTGAAAGGAATTTCACAAAATGGAGACAAAATAAAGTTTTCCCCGAATAAGATACTCAACTCATTGAGTTTTTTTGTTCGTTAACAGAAGTCGCAGTGCATGCAACATGTGGAATGTTGGGAACTACATACGCCCTACTTAAAATGATTTGCACTACTTGAAGATTAATATTTATTCTTCCTTCTTTCGCGCATTTCTTCCTTATTCTTTCTTCGCTATTTCCTTCCAGCTTTCCTTTCTTCTATTCTTTCGTCTTAACGTTATCCAATTATTTTCAATTATCTTTCTTTTTCCTTTTCTATTCTCTCATATTACCCTATTTTCCATTTTCCTCGCTAACTTGCTTTTTATCTATCATGCGGCATTTTCTCAGTTTCTCTTTTTTCTCTTTCAACTCCAATTTATTCTATTTCTATTCATATTTCTTTTGACATGTTTCGTCGCTTTCTTTTCTTTCTCCCGTCAATTTCTTTTTATTCTTCTTTCTGTCTCTTTTCTCCTCATTTCTTTGTTTCTCTCCTTCTGTATTATTTTTGTTCCTTCTTCCTTCTGTCCTTTTTCGTCTTTACTATCTTTCTTTCTCTCCGTATTTCCTTCTCGACATCGCAGCACATATCCGTCTCAAATAGCGCAAAGTTCCTTTTTCCTTCTACTGAAAAGTACTCTTCCTATTGAACCAAAATAGCTACTGTGCAAACGAATGCCAATACACCCACGCTAAACAACGCCAATTGCGTATGTGCAACAATTCGTAGGACCATGGGCGGGCCACTGCTGCATCTCAAGTTACATAAGTCACGTAGTACCCATACGTCGGTGCTTCCTCTACCCACGCTCGATACACAATACTCTGGAATGAGGATCTTCGTCAGGAATTTGCTATACCCCTACGCTTCTTAATGCGTGTCCGATAGCAGCGAAACACTCAACTGTCAGAAATCTTCAGATTTTCCTTGCTCTTACCTTACATCAGCCGCGGCGAAAATGCGACTCACGAGCACATTGTGGCTCGCAGTGCTTTTCTCTCGCTTCCTACCTACAACCCCCACCCTCTTACTCATTGGAGTCAAACTCCGTTCCATTTGTATTTGTCTCGGACCTGCGAGTGGCGTATCGTCGCAATATCTCTCCCGAAACCATGTACCTCTATAAAAAACGAAAGTTTCAAGTAAGATGGGAGGATGCATTCTTTTGCTTACAATGTGATGAAAATATTAAATGTATGATTTGTTCACAAATATTACTAGGAAAACGGTTGTATAACATAAAACGGCATTATAAGTTACTACATGTTACTGATGAAACATTAAAAGGTTAAGTGTTATTATTATTATTATTATTATTATTATTATTATTATTATTATTATTATCATTATTATCTCTGTACGTCGATTCTTTTACAGCAGATGTACGAATAATGCGGTTAGATTTTCAATTTAAACTCACAGATTTACAATGTGACGTTAAATGAAAGCTAGATGTAAGGACTTGACAGATATTGAACTTTTCAAATCTTTGGAAAAAAATAAATATTTGAAGCTTCGTTCTTTCGCTTGCTCTATTGAAGCCATGTTCGCTGTAACTTAGGTTTGTGAAAAATTATTTTCAACAATGAAAATAGTAAAAATCAAATTTAGATCACGACTGACAGGCAAATACCTTCGTGATCAACTACGATTGGCAGTAAGTGACATAATTCCTGATTTTGAAACTTTGTCGCAGAGACATTCTGAAGACAGTTAATTTTAGGTTGTGATAATGTGTCCTAGTTTTCTTGTTCATTTCTTTCATCGTTACACGTCCTAAACATTAACTTCCCCTTCGGTTGTCTGCCTCCCTCCATAGGTGCTATGCACGTTGCAGCTTACACAGTGGCTCGGCGCACCATGGCCTTTTCGCCACGGCTGCCTTACATGAAGCTATTTTTACCAATAACGTTTTCATGTAGTCCGCCGAGTTAGCTCTGTGGTAGCATGTCTGTCTCCAGACTAGCCGGCCCGGGTTCGATACCCGGCGGGGTCAGAAATAGGCCTATTCATGTAAAATTTCTACCTCGGGACTAGGAGAGAATCCACACCTGTGGAGTAACGGTTAGCGCGTCTAACCGCGAAACCAGGTGGCCCGGGTTCGATTCCCGGTCGGGGCAAGTTGAGGTTTTATCCGGGGTTTTCCCTCAACCCAATATGAGCAAATGCTGGGTAACTTTCGGTGTTGGACCTCTGATTCATTTCACCGGCATTATCACCTTCACCTCATTCAGACGCTAAATAATCTGAGATGTTGATAAAGCGTCGTAAAATAACCTACTAAAAAAAACTAGGTGAGATGGCGGTGCGCAACTTCTAATCACTAGGTTGTGCACCAATATGCCTGGGTTAAATCCCAAATCTCTCCGCAGTGCATATGAAGGGAAGGCATATGTCACTGTTGATAGTGATTCGTCCGTCGGATGGGGACGTTAAGCCTGGCGGCCCCCTTGGTGCTATTCGACAGGAGTAGGCTACGTGCCGGCACCGGGTTTCTCCTTCTCCCTTCCTCTTCATCATCATCACTCATTCCAGACACTACACTTACACATACACTCATCCTAGTACACGACATAACTCTCCACAGATATACATCATGTAGGGTAAAGTTGCCTATTTCCGTGATACCCCTAATGCCGTGATACTTTTTTAAAATTGAATGTCATTCAAACCTTTGCCGTTCAACGATAGCGTCAGATATCTTTCTCGAAAAAGTGCATCTTTCGCCTATTTTTGAGACATCGGTGAACTTCATAGCAAGATACCCAATCCCGTGACATCAGTGAAACAACGTATCACGGAATTAGGACTATCACGGAATTAGGAGTATCACTGAATTAGGCACTTTACCCTACAGTGTGGCCCCCCGAAGTGGTGTACAACTAGAAAATGAGTCATAGTCCTGCTATCTATCTGCAATATGCGGAACCCGAATCACATAAAGTCAAGTGGGTAGGCATTGGATACATACATATATAAATTTTTATGTAAAAGAAGTACCTAAGTCACCATTTTCCGTAAAACTAAAGACATTAATTTAGAATTGTGTCAGATTACTGTGCGTTATACAGGGTGATTTACGATGAGTTATCGGCAATAACGCGGCATATTACCAAAGACATTTTGAGCAAAAAATATCGTATCAACTTAGGTCCTGTTTTAAATATTTTCAGAGTTACACTAATTTGCATTTGTTTGTAAAATACCTTTTTTATTTAGTTTTAAGGGTAAACGATTATTACAGATAAAGAATGAACTATTCAGGAGTATCATTTCTTTAATTAGTTAGTATTCTGAAGCTAAAAATGTGTTGTGAATTTCATAGTTGATTCGTACAATTTTTTTTTTTTCGATTTTTAACTACAAAATTACATTTTTCTTACGCACTTATCACAGCAATTGTTACAAATCACGCCACTCTTGTAATTCTTTAAGAGTGTACATTAGGATGCATAATTAAACTGTAAAGAATCAAATTCCTAAAGTCGTATGATTTGTAACAATTGTTGTGACAAATGCGTAAGAATGATGTAATTTTCAGTTGAAAATGGAAAAAAACTGTACAAAGCAATTAACAACACATTTTTAGCTTCAGAAGACTAGTCAATTAAGGAAATGATACTTCTCAATAGTTCATTTTCTATTTGTAATATTCTTTTATCTTTGAAACTAGAGAAAAAAAATGTATTTTACTAACAATTTCAAATTAGTGTAACTCTGAAAATATTGAGATTAGTACACATGTTTATGTGACATCTTGTGCTCAGAATGTCTTCGCAAATAAGCTCCGTAAGTGACGGTAAATCCTTGTGAATCACGTCGACCACACGATACAAAAACCTGTTGTGTCACTCAATATAAGATCAAACACCACGAGAATAAATAAATAAATAAACAAATAAATAACTAAGTAAGTAAATAATTAACTAAGTAACTGAGTGAGTGAGTGAGTGAGTAATTAGTAAGTAAATAAGTAAGTAAGTAAATAAATAAATAAACTTTTTATTACTATTATTATTATTATTATTATTATTATTATTAATAGTATTACCCTAGATCATATATGTAACAGATAATTCCTCGCTACGTTAAAATCGGCAGCACTTTGAAGAGAACAACCGCCAGGATCGCCACCCGTCCGCCGTAAACGAACACGAGACGGCAGCACAGTCGCTAATGCAATTCAAATGGGTATTATGACGTGACTCCTTATGTAACAACTAGATGGCAGCGTAGTAAACCTGACAAAAGTTGTTAACCTCAAAGCCTATAACCCCGACATATCTGTTACATATATGATCTAGGGTATTACTAATACTAGTTAATACTTACTGCTATTACCACTGCTTATAATAATGTTGTATCAACAAAAACCGCCCCAAATAAGGGTCAATAGATCGACCTACTAATCAATTCACAATGAATAATGATTAAAAATAATTATGTATGTGACAATTTGAAAGAAAAAAAACATTAAGATAAATGATAATAAAACAAAGGAAATCATTTAAAATAAACGTTTCTTGGGTATTTTACGACGCTTTATCAACGGTTATGGTTATCTAGAGTCTGAATGAGATGAAGGTGATAATGCCAGTGGAATCCTGGGTCCAGCGCCGGAAGGTACCCAGCGTTTGTTCCTAAAAAAAACGGAAAAACTTTAAGCAAGTAACTTGTCCCAACCAGGATTTGAACTCGGATCGGCTCAATTCACGGTAAGGCATGCTAACGTTACTTAATAATAATAATAATAATAATAATAATAATAATAGTTTTATTTTCCCTGGCAGAGTTAAGGCCATCAGGCCTTCTCTTCCACTCAACCAGGATAAAATCACATACAAAAAAATACACACCGGTATACAAATATTAACTTAAAAATAATAATAAACATAATTAAGTAAAAAGAGAGATTGAATACATATACACAATCAGTATTAACTTTAAAATAACAATAATAAAAAAATATATATAATAAAAAAGAGACTGAATACATAATCTCAAACAGGAAAATACATCTAGTATACAGTATTAACTTAAAAAAAAAGACTTAATACCTATGAATATAATCTCACAACTAAAGGAATAGTAGAATTAGTATGATCAACACAGCACGTGTTACATTGAGACAATAACAATTACCTAGATATAAGTGTTAATGAGAAAATAACGTAATGACTGTGTAAAATAATAATAATAATAATAATAATAATAATAATAATAATAATAATAATAATAAATAAAAATGATACGTAAAAAACTAATTCTTTACATTTAAAATATATCTAAACAACCTAATTTTAAAGAACTGAGGACTAAGACTAGTCCTGATTTCGAGCGGCAGCGAATTCCATGAGCGGGCCATGGCTATTGAGAAAGAACTTGAGTACAGAGATGTTTGATGACGTGGTATTGATAGCAACAGATTGTGCTGTGAACGTGTATTTCGATTATTATGTGAAGCTAGGAGAGTAAACCGAGAGGCAAGGTAGTACTTCACGGTAGTGAACTCTTAGCACTACTACTACTACTACTACTACTACTTCTACTACTACTACTACTACTACTACTACATACTACCTACTATCGCTACCAATTCTAAATAAAAATGGTGATTATAGCAATAATATAGGTATTTCCTACCTTTTCTTCATGAGAGGAACGAATAATGAAGCTACAAAGCCAAAACACAGTCTAGTACATACAGTCACGAAGCTCAATACGTAGTACATATGCATCCATAAATAGTTGCTAGCCATTAGGATCGCTACTATCGACTCATTACAGACAATGTGAAATAGTACCTACACAGTCTATTGTTCCTCGAGTCGACGGCAATTCCGAAGACGGTAGTCTGCTAGCGTTTGCGTCGAGAGAGACAGATAGTGAGAGTAAGGCAGCGTACAACATTGCCACATCGTACTTCACGAGCACGTGCACTACAAATAGCGCAGGAGAGAATTGAAATTATCAAAAGACAATAATGACCTTAGCCTTTGATTACTGTAAGCATGACACCAAACAAACCCTCTGTCCTTCACTAACAATATTCTTTGCACGGTTCTCAATCCCACACCACATGCTTCTACAGTCGTTTCTTGCACGTTGGCAACGTTGTAGCAAGCATCAAGATGGCCGGCAGCATTGTGCTCGTCAACGTTTTTAAAATAATTATATACCTTAAACAATATTTTCCGCGCCTACCTGTGCAATATTTGATTTTTTTTTTTTTTTTTACAGTTTCTTCTTCCATTTATTTATCTTGCACACACAGTAAATGTTAGTTTTACTTATTCAATGTATTGAAACACTCACACATGAACAAACTTACTCGGGAAGTGCTTATTATAGACTGATTTCGATTGGTTCTACTGTACAAGCTTGTGACGTCACATACCAGAAATGCTAAGGCGCATATAGCAGCTGACCTCCTTCCGAAATGCCGTCTATTCTAGTATCCTCTTAAACTCAAGCTTCGTGACTGTATATACTATACCTGGTAAGGTTTATCTTGTCTCAGTCGCAATAAAACCAAGTCCCTTCAAATGAGGGTGGAGATTATAGGAGGGTTATAAATTTTCAGAATTCCTTTCAAAACCTTGTTATTGTACAGGCTGCCGGAACTCAATTTCTTGAAAGACAAGCTCTGTGATGGAACTACACAGTACGAAGAGAGATATTTTGTTATTTTATTTTGCGCTACAGAATGTATCAACTGGTCCCTTCCGCTACTGGATGGATGGACGGCATCGCTTCACTCACCCATCGCCATAACAATACAGACGAAGTAAGACATATCTCCTTTCTCTCTCTTTTCACAGTGAGACAAGATACATCACACAGACTCTAGACTGTGGTCAAAACATAAAAGTGATTAGGGTAAGTTCGGGTGAGACGCCCCAGAGGGAGAGTCGCCCCACCCTCTCAAAAGGACATAAGAAATGTTAGGAAAGAAATTCTTTCTTGTCCGTATCTTCAGTTTGGTGTTAACGTTCGACGGTAGCTGCCTATTGTATTTTGTGTGCGGAAATATCTACAGTATACCGTTAGGTTGAAGAGGAGAAGCCGATCTACCTGGAAGAAATTTTTCTGCTAATCTGGTGAAACCTTCTTATAGACGAAGTAAGGGATTATTTAAAACCTTTTGTCACTTAAAATGTTAGTTGAACAATCAAGTTATATGCCAGTGACCTTTTCAAAGCTAATTCTTTCCTGGAAGACAAATTATTTGCTGGGGCTTCTCACCCTCCATGTGAGGGAGTGATGCCCCACTTCGCTGAGGGAGAGATGCCCCACATGACAAAGTTTAGTTTAGAAAGAATATTATTATTACAATCATTATTCCATCACTGATGCAATTGAATTATTAAAATAATCCATATTAAAATGTTAATATTCATCACAATTATTCAGATCACTTGCAGATTTTGACAATTTTAATCGAAGTGTCATTGAACATGCCTAGTAAAATCAAGCCATTAAATTATAAATTCTTAATATTGTCTTCAGTTATTGCAGGTGATATTAGATTTTATTACCTTATTATTATTATTATTATTATTATTATTATTATTATTATTATTATTATTATTATTATTAGATACATAAAAGTCTGTTTCTAGTTACGCAATTTCATTGCGAAATTAGTACACACTCGTTATTGATAAAAGTAAGAATGAAGAAAGAGCACAATGAAATGTTCTTTTAAAGGAAGCATTTTTAAGAAGAAAAATGATGTCCGTTGCCGTTGGACAGAGGACGATTTGAAGAGATCCATCGATGTTTGGGAGAATAAAATAGATGTGAATGAACGAAAGCATTCCATCTAGAACACTAGAAGGCGAATGAAGTCACTTGGGCCATCTGCATGTTTAGGCAATGAAGCGGAGAATAAGCTGTTGACGCATATTCAGAAAAAGCAAGAAGTTGGATTTGCTCTGACCAGAAACGATGTAAAAATCATTGCATTCAAAATGGCTCAAAAGTTGGGAATCAAACATCCTTTTCCGTCCACAAAGGGCAAGCTGCCAAGGACTGGTTTAATTCGTTCATAAGGCGCCATTCTGAAATTAGTATTAAGAAAGCTGAAGGTGTGTCTTTGAGCATAGCTCAAGGAATGAGCAAGGATGAAATCTGAAAGTATTTTGAACTTCTGGAAAAAATACTTCAAGAGGAAGAATTGTTGCAAAAGCCCAGTTATGTTTTTAAATGGATGAAACAGGACTCCAGCTGAACAACAAGCTTGGTTATGTTGTCCCAAAGAAGTGCTCGAAAGATGTTCATCTTCTGACATATGTAGAAAAAGGTGAAACCATATCGGTTCTTGCTTGTTCCAGTACTGACGGATATTTTCTCCATCCGTTTTGCATATTTGAAGGAGTAAACAAGAAGAGAGAATTCGAAGATGGCACAGTTTTAATGTCAAAAAAGTCAGTTTGTGTCACGTCGGAAATATTTTTGACATGGTTGAGGGAACATTTCCTCCCAAGGAAACCAGCAGGCAAAATATTAATTATCCTCGATGGACATTCATCACATGTAAGCGACATAGAAATCCTAGACTTCGCCAATGCCAATGATATAATCCTCTTGTGTCTGCCCAGTCATACGACTCATTACCTACAACCACTAGATGGTAGTTTCTTCAAATCCTTGAAGTCTTGCTTTTATGAAGCCTGTCGTACGTGGATGGTGACAAATGAAAATAGCAAGCTAGGGAGACTACGATTTGGGTATCTTCTGGGTAAAACCTGGGGAAAGCTGCAACAACGGGAAATGACATGTCTGGATTTAGAACCACGGGGATATTCCCTTTCGAACTTTCTGAAGTCCCGGAACATGGATTCCTCCTTCTGGCCAAGCTGTTAAAAAGACTGGACCAAAACAGTCAAAATAAAAATGAGCCTTCTAAATTTCCAAAGATTATGGAAGTGAGATCTGAAGGACCTCCTGATCTTCTGGGAACTTCCTCAGCTTCTTTTATCCTGTGGTGGTAACGACGACCAAAATTATGGAGGCATGGTAACGTAAAATACTGCAGTAAATTTCGTACCGACACTGCTACAAAACCGGCCAAAAAGAAAACAGTCGGCAGCCGTCTTGACTTCAGACGAAAACATGCCGTTCAAAATTTCTGGAAAAAGGTCGAATTCACAAGAGACCGATAGCAAACGTACCTATTTCCAAACGTGAGCACAGGACTGACTCCGAGGATGAGGACGACCCTGAGCCCTTAATCGTAGAAGATGAGGACGAAATGTGTGCTGAATGTGAGGAAATTTATACTGAAACCACAAGCAAGTGCGACTGGATAAAGTGTTTGGATTTCAAAAAGTGGATTCATGAAGAATGTACAGTGTATGCTGATCGTTGCAATTTGTGTGGAAAGTTATTTAAAAGGCAAAACAGAAAGAAGTGAGTGGGGCGTTTCACCCTCAGTCGTAGGGCATCTCACCCGCACTGTCGGGAGAGTTGGCCGTTGCGTGGTATTCTACTTTATTATAAACAAGCAGAAACAGAGTGCTGAGAGACACTGTAAATGTTCTTTAACATGTTCTTAAGTGCTTGTTTTACAATTTCATTTGTATTTTGTTAATAAATTTTACATTTAACTGGTCTTAATATTAGATTATTAAAATGTGGGGCGACTCACCCGACCTTACCCTATAATCTTCCCGACGTAAATATCCAACAGAATGTCAGGGTTAGTTCTTGAATTTCTCGGTAAATTGCCAGAAATACGAGAGGTGATCAAAAAATAAGATAAGTCGAACAGCCTCTGCTTTACACAAATTTATGTGAGGCTCGAGGTTGGGGATAACCTGACCCTCAAGCTAACTGCCAAGCCATGAAACGCTCGTGCGATGCATTCCAGTCAGCGTTGCCAACGGTAGTTGGAACCGGCTAAACGTAGGAGGATTTAAAGTCGCGTAGCTGGTAGCTGAACTACTATAGCTTGGTGACATAATGTTGCCGTTTCGATACTCGACTACCTGACCATAGTAAAATATCGTTCAATTTTTTTAATATGCCTCAGATGGTATATTTTTAGGAAGACAAGTTCAAGACAGGTCATAAAAAGGAGTGTGAAAGGGAAGAGAAATTTTTAAGAATCTCTTAGAAAGATTCTGAATGAAGTCGTGAAAAGGGATGAGTCTCAAGCTTCGAAACGAAACCATGAAAGGACTTCCCTGTCAGGAAGTGAAAGTCTTGTTATACTGTATTTAGTAAGAACTGCGATATTTTTTTGATATTTTTTAAGGTTTTAGAGAAGCCTGATCATAAAAGGGTAGGGGGATATTATAGTTTCAAATCATTTGTGTCTGCTGAGAAGCTATGAATAAATTCATAAAGAAGAAGGAAAAAATGCGAAAACCATTTTTTTATATTTTTTCTTGAGATAAAAAATGTTAGGTTGTACTTTCTAAACTGAAACCTTGAATGGGCTGCCCAGTGAAGGTGTTAAAAGTCTTGGACAAAAGACCTATTCGACTTCATTCAAACACCAAATTCAAACTTAGACATAGAGTTATGTTGTAATCTAAAATCAGTGTGTAGTGTCAGTGAAGTCTATTGTGTAAGTGAAGTGTGTTTGTGTCAGTGAAGTGGCTGTGCAAAGTATTTGAACAGTGAAATGGTTAGAAGTGTTAGTGAAATCAGGATAGAATCAGTGCAGTGAGTGAGTTGACAGCAAAATAGTGTAGTGCCGAAAGGTACTTGTGCAGGTATGAACCTGTCACACTCGTCGGTCTTAGTTCGAACTTAGGGTTAAGATACAAATTAGATTTACTTTAAATGTTATTTTAAGTGATCATGCTTTATTTAATTTAGGATGCTCCTTATTATTATTATTATTATTATTATTATTATTATTATTATTATTATTATTATTATTGTTATTATTATTATTAATTATTGTTTTTATTAGTTGTGTTTATTATTAATTGTCATTATTGAGTGTCATTATTATTTACCACTGCCACCGGGTATAGACCCATTTGCAGTGTGAATACATACATACATACATACATACATACATACATACATACATACATACATACATACATACATACATACATACATACTAATTCAAAGCAAAAGCTTTGTCTCTCTACATAAAGAAATAAAATAACTTTTTTACATGTTAGAAAAAAAAATACATAAAAATAAGTGAGAAATACTATTAAGTTCATTCTGGACTATAACATTCTGCACTGTTTAGGGATCAATTTGGTGAAAAAAAATAATGATCTAGATTCTAGGTCAATTGGAAGCAAAGAAATGCTTGTCGAAAGAATATATGATTTTTTCACAATATTTTTGTCCTGTGCCCCCCAATTTTTTTTTTCTTTTGCACTCCTTTCATTTAAATGTAAGAAAGTATTAAGTGAATTTTGAATTTGAGTGAGGAGAAATTGTAAATTTTTCCTGTAAGAGTCGATGCATAGCCTACGTTAAAAACCATTTACTTCATTTTAGTATTCGAGGAAATATCTGAGAAATAAACTTTTTTAAAAGTGAATACCTTGCAACACAATGACAAGCAGATGCTGAAGGTTAACTAGAAACTGAAATAATGCTCGTGCCAATCGAACCTGACTCTCTCGTCAGTCAAAGGAACTCGAACCCCGCCCCATTTCTATACTAAGCCCCATGGAATATTTACACGATCAAGTTTCAAATGACAATAATATTTATAGCCCGGCAAACAAATTAAGACACGACTAAAGAACCGGTGTCAGTGACGTTACTCAATTAAGCGTACTTTTAGGGGAGTTTATTTTGATTTTAACATCTAGGAAGAATTGGATCTTGTAATACTCGTTCAAGTTTCGCAGATTTTCATCTAGTTAGTTTTCTCGGACTTCACTGGCATTTGTTAAAAAGCAGAAAATTCCGTCTATCTTGAAGTCAGCTAGTGAATGATTTTATATCTAAGGCTGGTATTCATAGTCGACACTTTCGATTAAAGTGTCCTTTGGAAGACGCAAAGTATCACTTTTCCGTTGCACAGTCGACACTTTGGTGCAAAGGAACACTTTGGATGAAAGTGTACTTCCGACCACACTTTGAGCCGAAAGTGACACTTTGTAGAAAAATGGCGGACGTCTTGGAAGTTGTCGAATTATTTATTAGAATGTGCGGAAGAGATGGCACAATGTGGGCAATGTACAAAAGCGCTACATTAAGGATAGGCCTAAAGACAATCCCGTGGAATTTTATAATGATATAGAATTTAAAAAGCAGTTCCAATCTGATAAAGAAACTTATTGAGATTGCTTATATTTTCGATGACTGGTTGACAAAAACGAATAATAGAGGTTTGCCAGTGCCTCCAATAATACAGTTATTGACTGCATTAACATTCTATGCTACAGATATGTACCATACATTAATATATATAATATTATAGTTCAGATATTTCTGTAGTAACATTCGTATATTTATAACCTCAATTCGATGAAGTGATATGTAGGTAGATATGCCTATATAACCTATTTTTTTATTACTGAAACGAATTTTTTAACTTAAATAATATTAAACTAACTTCAATCTAATGTAGGCATAACTAACATAAATTAGCATTGAGAGACCTCACGTGCCTGCCTTCTAAGCAGATTCCATAATTATATTGGGTTTAAAATGATTTTGATTTTTGTTGACTACCTGTATTTTGAGATAAGATTTATCTTGATGTTGATATAATCATTACTGTTTTGATACCGGTAATATATATTTTCACGCCGGTAAGCAATATATCTAGTTCATGTGCAGTCATAACCTCACCATGAAAAGAGATCTCATACTATTAGGCCTATTTTGTTTTGCATTGTAGAAACATTTGACATTCAAAATATTCCTGAAGAGCAGGCAATAATGGAAACGAGAGAGAGAAAATAGTAATAGTAGTAGTAGTAATAATAATAATAATAATAATAATAATAATAATAATAATAATAATAATAATAATAATAGCAGTAGTAATGTGTTTATTTCATTCTTTTTTTACTTCTATTCACTATTCATGAAAAAGATAAAAATGAAAATAAAAGAAATAACACGATATATCAATGAAGCAGATATGTATAAAACCTAACCTAACGATATAAATTTAATGATTATATACATACATACATACATACATACATACATACATACATACATACATACATACATACATACATACATACATACATACATACATACATATATAGATACATACATACATACATACATACATACATACATACATACATACATACATACATACATACATACATACATACATACATACATACATACATACATACATACACAAAACTTAACCTACTCAGTCCAATTCAACCTAACTATATAAACTAATAGAAGATATCTACAGTACAAAATCTAACCGAACTATATAAATCAGTGGAATGGATACATACAAAATCTAACTTAGCGACATAAATCAATGAAAAAGATATGTACAAAACCTAATCTAACTATATAAATTAATGGATCAGCTATCTACTGTACAAAACCTAACCCAATTTCACCAGCAGTATCACTAACTATTTAATAAAATGTTATACATCTGAACTGATTGAAATAATGTAAACTATCGGCAAAAAAAAAAACTAGAAACTGAAATAAAACAACTTTAAATATATATTTTCTTTCTCGTGCGATCAATTAGGCTCCCAATTCAAATCACAAGCATTATAATCTATGGGTTACACATTAATTTGTTATTGTTTGTTCACTTGTTTTGAAAGGCATTGTGGGACTTCTGTTACCAACCAAATTGTAACTCTACACTTTGTTGGCGTAAAGTGACACTTTGTGAAGTGCACTTCTTCAATCGTTTATGAATACCACTAATATGAAAGAGCCACTTTCGTCAAAAGTGTCACTTTGCAAAGTGGTGATATTAAGTGTCGACTATGAATATCAGCCTAAATAAGCTAAAGAAGTAAGTATTTTCAGTTTCAGTGAGCTCCAGCTGATTAAGTCCTTACTTACTTACAAATGGCTTTTAAGGAACCCGAAGGTTCATTGCCCCCTCACATAAGCCCGCCATTGGTCCCTATCCTGAGCAAGATTAATCCAGTCTCTACCATCATATTCCACCTCCCTAAAATCCATTTTAATATTTCCTCCCATCTATGTCTTGGCCTCCCCAAAAGGTCTTTTTCCTCCGGCCTCCCAACTAACACTCTATATGCATTTCTGGATTCGCCCATACGTGCTACATGCCCTGCCCATCTAAAATGTCTGGATCTAATGTTTTATTAAGATGTATGAAGATTGTGTGTTTACATGGTGCGCCGTTTTAAGCGTCATCTTCACTACGTATATATATTAATTAATATTTAATATCAATCTTGCATTCACTGCTTGAATGCGTATAGTTGAAAGAAAAGTTGAACCGTGTAGATGCACCTTTACAGTTTGTACTTTGTTCATAGTCACTATTTTTTTTCACGAAATATGGATTTAAATACTATTTTATGTTTTTTAGCTGGTTATTTAACGACAATGTATCAACTACTAGGGCATTTAGCGTCGATGGAATTGGTGATTAGTGACATGGTATTTGGCGAGATGAGGCCGAAGACTCGCCATAGATTACCTGACATTCGTCTTACGGTTGGGGAAGACCTCTGAAAAAACCCAATCAGGTAATCAGCTCAAGCGGAAATCGAACCCACGCCCGAGCGCAACTCCGGATCGGCTGGCAAGCGCCTCAGCCGACTGAGCTATGCTTAAGTTAAGGCTAGTTCACAATAAACCGGGAACGGAAACGACAACGAGAACGAAAATAATGTTAAAATAAATGTATTTAAATGTGAGCATTCACAATAGTTAATTGTGAATGCTTAGATTTAATACATTTATTTTAATAATATTTCCGTTCTCGTTTCCGTTCCCGACTTATTGTGAACCAGCCTTAAGTCCTGAAACAGTAATATTTTAGAGTAATAATTTTGTCAAAAATGTTTTTTACACATTTCTTAAAACACCGGGAATTTTGTAAAAATTAGCATTTTAATGGAAGTTGATTATAAGTTGTTATTAAAAAATGCTTTCGTACCGTAAGTTAATGAGCCATACCAAGCGAGTTTGCTCATGCATTCCGCCTGGGACTCGCATTCGGAAGGTCCGCGGTTCGATTCCCAGAACGACCAACCTGACTGTGTTTTTTTTCCGTGGTTTTCCACAGTTACTTAGGAAAATGCTGCGTTGGCATTTTCATTGTCATGGTCCATGTCCCTTTTTCTCCCGTGTAGAAAAAGAATTTATATTTCATTTCATATCATTCAATAGACATATTCATGTCAAGACTCATGTCTCCATCCGCTTACGGGAGGGGGCGTCCTCTCCGCAATCGTTCCTGGGTTCTCACCCTTCCGCAATATCTCTGTCAGGATTCATTCCTTAAGAGCACTTCCAGGAGCGCTTCGACACCTTGGAAAGGCCGTTGGAATGGAACCTGTGCTGCTTGGTCACCTTGACGGTGTGAACTTGGAGCGGGGAGGGGGGTTAGGAGGCACCCATTGGGTGAGCCGGTGAGGGGGTCACATGCGGCCGGTAGGCTGGTACATTTCATCCTCATTTATCCCATAAATTCGGTGTGCACAATAGACCTCAGTATGGTCGACGTGCAAAAGGGACGTCCTAACCCGCATGTAGCCACAGCGACCTAACCCAACCTACTGAGGCATTCTGAGAAAAAAATAGGCCTATATTTTGTTTATAGGAAGTGCAGCGAAGCGCATGGGTATGGCTAGTCTGTAATAAAATAAAAATTGTCTCCCTTTACAATCCAGCCTTCATGATAATAATACTTTGTACACTTTTGGTGTGGCTTAATTTTTCCTTTCTTTGACGTGAATATATCTTTAAAATCAAACCGATAATATAGCCTATATGGGGTACCAGGACAGAAACGACAATGTAACAACGTAACGTTTGTAACACCGCAACTTCGTGTCTAATAACACGATTGAAATAAATGTGATCCCCTTCGATCGGGTACACGACTACGATGTGAGCATGACCTTGACGGTACTAGCAGCGGCTGATGCATTTTGGGCGTGCGAGAAATTTCCGGACGATGTGCTAGCACTCTGATTTTGGTGTCAAACGAAAGATCTCGTCTAGATCTATCGATACGTATTCACGTAAAACCCATGGCTGTATCTAGTCATACCTATTTTTTAATTCCTTTCAGTACACACTTTTGTTAATTTCTTCGTTAAGTATTGTTATTATTATTATTATATTGTTGTTATTATTATTATTATTATTATTATTATTATTATTATTATTATTATTATTATTATTATAACTAGCGTTACTCAATCATACAGTCGCCCACACAAGCGACAGTCAGTTCTTTCTGGAGTAAACATTGATATTTTTATAGACGCATATAAGCTATTTTAGCTAGATTTACTAACGTTCGTAGACGTCAATGACAATATTATGATGAATAGGTCACCGCAGTGGTGAGTCAGGTTCAACACTTTCTTTGTTCTGGGAACCGAAAAGCTATCGTAAGCTGGCAGACGTGCGAAATGAATAAGGAAAACCTTTGATGTGTATTCGGTGCAAACATGATGTTCCTCTCTTTAGCCATGTTTCGAGACATGTCCTTTTCTTTTCGGTTCACAGTTGACAAAGTTTATTTCTACGTTACTTGTGAAATGTCTTTAACTGAATTATCTGTAAAAAGTCCTACAGGTGCGTCTTTATTGGTAGAAATCCTTTTCTGAATGAATAGAAGACTTAAAAACAAATGAAGTTTTCATTTAAACATGTAGTGTATTTCGTTTAGTTTCCAGTTGTAGTTCATTTTTGCTTCAAAAATACATACATATTTTAACTGATCTTGCTCGAAATGGACACCTTGGGCTCTAATATGTTCATATAAACATGTAATATATTTCGTTTAGTTAGTAGTTATAGTTCACTTGTGTTTCAAAAGTAGCCTACATATATATTTAATACTGACCGCGATCGAAATGGACACTTTGGGCTCTAACAAGTTCATATACATATAAGAAGGGTGCAGAGCCATAGTGGGCCAAATGCCATTTATTAAAAACGGAGAAAGCAAGGGTTAAAGTTAAGTGAATACCATAGTTTAATGAAGATTGGCATATCATTTAGTTTTAATGCGTAAATTTATATTACTTGCTATTTATTTCCATTGAATTATGGTATTTAACTCTTGTTTTCTACGGTTTTAGTAAATGGCGCTTGGCCCACTATGGTTCGTATGTAATATACGTATTTCGTTTAGTTTGTAGTTACAGTTCATTTTGTTTCAAAAGTCTATATAGGTGTCTATAAGTTATTTTTACTGATTGTGCTCGAAATGGATACCTTGGACTGTAATATGTTCATAGAAACATGTACAGTACCTATATTTCGTTTAGATTTTAGTTATACTTTATTTTTGTTTCAAAAGTACATATTGAAGTTTGTCAGTAATCTAATTCCCCGACTGCGTTACGAGCGCTGCGCAAGGTCAGTTTGGTGGTAGGGCTGTTACCTTACTGCTTCCAAACCAACAGGCTTTTCTTTCGGGGTTTGCTCCCCTAGGCTCTTCCGCTCTTTCCACCATTGGGAACTAATTCCTCCTCTGCTTTCAAGACCGTTGGCCGCTTGTCAATGGTATAGGGATAAGGTAAGGACTGACAAGGGAGGACAGGAACTGTGGTCAGGTCAAGGTTTATTCCAGTACTTCGGGTACCAACCTAAGGGCTTCCGTAGTATTGGTAGACCAAGAAAACGATGGCAAGACCAAGAATAAGGAATATGTATGAAGTTCGCAACAGGTCGAGAGGCCTAAAGCGTGATGGTGATGATGATGATGATGATGATGATGATGATGATGATGATGATGATGATGATGAAAGTACATACTGTTGTCCAACATCCTTTTGAGAAGATTAACTCCGTACGTAGATGAAATTACTGGCGATCATCAGTGGGGTTTTAGGCATAATAGATCGACTATTGATCAGATTTTTTGTATTCGACAGATATTGGAGAAAAAATAGGAGTATAAGGATACAGTACATCAGTTATTTATAGATTTCAAAAAGGCATATGACTCGGTTAAGAGAGAAGTTTTATATAATATTCTTATTGAATTTGGTATCTCTAAGAAACTAGTTCGATTAGTTAAAATGTGTCTCAGTGAAACTTACAGCAGAATCCGTATAGGCCAGTTTCTATCTGATGCTTTTCCAATTCACTGAGGGCTAAAGCAAGGAGATGCACTATCACCTTTACTTTTTAACTTCGCCATTAGGAAAGTTCAGGATAACAGAGAGGGTTTGGAATTAAACGGGTTACATCAGCTTCTTGTCTATGCGGATGACGTGAATATGTTAGGAGAAAATCTATAAATGAATAGGGAAAACACGGACATTTTACTTGAAGCAAGTAAAGCAGTGATGTCAACGAGAGCGCAACGTACTCACAGCCCGTATGCGCTGATCAGAGCACGTACGGCACGCATATACAAGTCACTGGTGAACACATAAGAGTTGTACATTACACATTGATGAAGAAGTCGTTCAGTAAGTTTCAGGCTGACTACACTCTTGACTTCTTATGTAAGTGAAAGATGAGGTGATGCTATTTGTTGGTTTGTGAAAATTATTTATTTACTAAGACAAGCAGTGTCGAACGCTTGAAATTATTAGTTCATCTGTAGATTGATATAATATTGAAATTAGTTTGTTTTTAATGACATTAAATAGTATTTGTAGAGCTTCTTTCTCACAGCATTGTATTTATGTTTACAGAATAAAGTACAAACAAAAGTGAGTGCTGCTAATGGCGTAGACTCGTTACATGTCAGTTAGGAGTTGTGTCTATAAATTGTCCATATTGTCGTACATAAATTCTCAGTTTGACGATGTTTCTTACCATTACGACATTCTTTGGTAAGTCAAGAGAAAGTCTTTCCAGGTATTTTGAATTGCGTAAATATTTATCAGAATTCATAATAGAAAAATGGAGACAATCCAGAACTAATTGACTCTACATCAGGTATGCTCAAAATTGTAAAAGCTCCGATTACACGGATGATGCTGCACTGCATAACACACACTGTGTACGAACTGGGCTCCGCAACTACATTGCAGCACCGCCCGTGGCATCACTCTCACTGTCTTATAAATACGGATAATAAACTGCATTTGAAAAAGGAAAGAGTGTACACCGTAATATTCAGTTATTACATTATTTATTATATTTTACACAGTTATGATACTATTATATCATAGATAATGTTATTTTCATATTCCACATTCAACATGTGTATTTTTTTCTGCAAGTAATCGGAAATCTATTTCCAACGAATTTACTGCAATGCACAAAAGATTCTCATCTGTTAATCGGGATCTAAGTTTGGATTTTTGGATTTAGCAACCTTCATTCTCGAAAATAATTGTTTGCACACATATTTCGAGTGACAGCGAATAAGCTCATCTTGGGATATTGCGTTTTGTTCATTTTTGAATACTTCTATGCTTGGCAAGCCATATTCTCTGCATTTAGCTCTGAATTCTACGTGACTTTGTAAATCAATTAACTCGTCCTGGAACTGCACTCTCACATATTGTACTAAATTTACTATGAAAGGATTAACAAAAGGATTAATATCACTTTCCATACGTCTAAAATCATTAAATCTGTGTTCTGTGAATTCACATTTGAGCTGTTCCAGTACAGAGATGTAATTAACTATATTTTGTTCAGGCACAATAGATTTCTTTACAAGTTCATCATCCGTGAAGGGTTTTTTGTGCCTTAGCTAATTCCCAACATGACTTACTCCTAAACAAAGACTCTGAATTGTTCGACTATCATCAATATTTGGCCTATCATGAAATGCTTTCAATTCTTGAAACTGCAGTTCATGTTGCACCCTTGAAAAATTATTTTAACGTAACATGTATTTCTGTTGGAATAAAATCACCACAATAACAATAATTGTAATAATAATAATAATAATAATAATAATAATAATAATAATAATGTTGATATATGACTACATATTACAGAAAACAGCTTCCCTGTCAGTTCGGCATGTTCTGGATGGCAGAGCCTATAATGTTTTATGTTGCTCAGTAGTATTCCTGGCAATAACTTACAACATAGTAAACACTTTACATTTTTACAACAAAAATATTCTTCCTCCCACACTGTACGGAATGATCGTTTGCTTACAGAAGATTTTGACTGTGTCATTGTCCCGCACTGTTCGCACGTTTACTAAATACTTGAACTGCCTTCCGCAGTCATCCGTCGAGCTTCGAACGAGGAACAGCTCGCTCTACATTCGAAGGTTGTGATTACAGAACGTAATCGGGAGTCAGAGAATGAGCATACCTGCTCTATATGGATCGAGGAACTGAACTTTCTCAAGGATATATTCGAGCATCTGAACGTTTTGAATGGAGATCGCAAGGAAAGAATTAATTAATGTGTGTCGACGGATATTCTTAAAAGCTTTCAGATGAAGATTTCATTGTGGATGTCACAGATCTCACAGCACACAATTTTTACAATTCCAACGCATCCAGTCATTGAACTCCTGTTCAACAGTGTTAAATACTGCAATGTTTTAAGAAATCTCTGGGAAGAGTTCTATAGACGATTTAAAGAGTTACTCCAGCCCAAGTTGAATTTGGTTTGTGATTCTTACTCATCAAACCCAGAAAATATACCAACAAGTTACAATTGAATACCTAAATTGACAAACATCCCAAATCCAAAATTTACCAAATTCGACTTTTTACCTAACAAGTTGCGTTTTACATAGGCTATCATTATGTAAAAAAGAATATCCTAAGTCCGACTCTAAGCCTGTGTTTTTGGATCACATAAATATTTATTTCAATACTCATAATCCAAACATATATAGTTTCTTTGCGGTCCTGAAAAATATATTTCAATGGACTTGGAATGTTAGCCAATTCAGGTCTTCCATTAGAAATTATTTTGCCGCAGGAAATAGCACCGGACATAAGAAGGCTGGGGTAGGCAAAAATCAGAAAAAGCACTTCTGAATTACGCGAGAAGTCAGGAATTTAAATTTGTTTCTAGAAGTGTAATGATGCTCATAAAAGTAGTACTTGATTATGCAAGAGTTACTAACAATAATTAGGCTAATTATAGGCTTAAGTTAAAGTGAAGCTATGTTTATTATTTGTTTTATCCTACTATTTTATAATTAATTGCTTTTATTACAGAGATACTGTACATGCTGCAAAACATGTTTTATTTCTTGTTTTCTTGTATGAGCGTAACACATTATCTATTACTGAAGAGCAGTTTAATTCATCTTGCAGTGGTAGGCCAATAGAGTTCATTTTGCTCACCCCTTCTTTTTCACCGCCACTGCCTGCAGAATAGATTCATTGGAACCCGTGAGCGCTTGGTAGCACGTAAGACTCTTTCACGTGCTCTGACTTTGACATCCCTGAAGTAAAGCGATAGATTTGGAAGTAAATCCCGAAAGAAAGTATAGGTATGATTATGTCTCGTGACCAGAATATTGTACGAAATGGAAACATAAAAATTGTAGATTTATCCTTCGAAGTGGTGGAAAAATTCAAATATCTTGGAACAACAGTAACAAATATAAATGACTCTCGGGTGGAAATTAAACGCAGAATAAATATGGGAAATGCCTATTATTATTCGGTTGAGAAGGTTTTGTCTTCTTGTCTGCTGTCAAAAAATCTGAAAGTTAGAATCTGTAAAACAGTTATATTACCGGTTGTTCTGTATGGTTGTGAAACTTGGACTCTCACTTTGAGAGAGGAAGAGAGATAATGGGTGTTTGAGAATAAGGTTCTTAGGAAAATATTTGTGGCTAAGAGGGATGAAGTTAAAGTTACACAACGCAGAACTGCACGCATTTTATTTTTCACCTGGCATAATTAGGAACAATAAATCCAGACGTTTGAGATGGGCAGGGCATGTAGTATGTATGGGCGAACACAGAAATGTATATAGAGTGTTAGTTGGGAGGCCGGAGGGAAAAAGGCCTTTGGGGAGGTCGAGACGTAGATGGGAGGATAATATTAAAATGGATTTAAGGAAGGTGGGATATGATGATAGAGAGTGTGTTGACCTTGCATAGGATAGAGACCGGTGGCGGGCTTATGTGAGGGCGGCAATGAACCTGCGGGTTTCTTAAAAGCCATTTTTAAGTAAGTACATAGTGTTTATATATTTACTGATCGTGTTCGAAATGAACACCTTGGGCTCTATAAAATTAAATTATGATTTAATTAACGACGCTCGCAAATGCAGAGGTTATATCTGCGTCACCGGTATGCCGAAATTTTGTCCCGCATGAGTTCTTTTACATGCTAGTAATTTGCTTTTCGCCATTGCAGAGACCTCCAGTATAGGCCTATGTTCCACAGGCACTCAATGTTGAAAGTGACTGCAGAAATAAAAATTTTGCGTGTACGCAATACGGCTGTCTCCTGTTAACAACCTTTCCACTTATCTTAACCTCATGCGCAGCATAAGGACTACCCATTTTTACATATCGTGCTCAAAATGATGACCGTGGGCTTTGATTTAGCCATATAAACATGTAGTATAATTCGTTTATTTTTTAGTTACAATTCACGTTTTAAGTCAATTATACAGTTTTACAAATAGTGCTCAAAATGGTCACTGTGGGCTCTAATATGGTCCTATCAATATGTTGCAAACAGAGAAGGGTGACGATAAGTGGTCGGTGAACATGTGAAAGAATCAGATATAATAACGTACCTGTTTTTTAATGTGAATCGATTAAATTCAGTTAGTTGAGCTATGATTCTTAGGCAAATAAATATTTTATTTGCATTGTAATAGAAACTCGTAATTACGTTTATGCTCGACCATGCCGAAATGTAGTAATTATACACCTGGTAGCAGACCTTTAATACATGTCATTAAAGTACACCTACTCATTA
Organism: Periplaneta americana; assembly: GCA_025594305.2. Taxonomy (NCBI): domain Eukaryota; kingdom Metazoa; phylum Arthropoda; class Insecta; order Blattodea; family Blattidae; genus Periplaneta; species Periplaneta americana. The sequence goes on from JAJSOF020000038.1 coordinate 29,916,072, forward strand.
AAGTCATTTCTTTCAGCCAATGACGACTCAGGTTACAACTGTTCAGCCAATGACAGGTCAGCTTTCTACCGTTATTAAACCGCAAGTATCGATTATTCTCGGATATGCAATCGAAAGAGATTTAGCGAAAAGTCACGGAGGCTGGAAATCCAATACTGTCGCAGAAGGTTATGTTCTGTTACTAGCGTTAATTGTAAATAATATTCAAATAAATTCAATTTGTCATCTCGTTTTTCAATGTCGAATTCAATAATCAAGGTTATAATATTATAATATTATCAAGTTTAACGGGATTATATCAAGGTCAATGACATTATTGTTCCTCGGAAAAAATCAATACTTTCGCATCTGCGTCTCACAATTCACGACCTAGAAAAGGTCACTTCCGATCTTGTCAGATACAAATAAAATGTATACATCTGAATACCGGTAATTTCAAGTTAGAAATATGGTCGAGCATAAAAAGTCGTATGAAACTCGCCTATAATGGTAATTAAGAAGCTCGTATGAAAATTATGAAACTCGCTTGCGCTCGTTTCATAAATATCCATACTCACTTCTTAATTACCTTCATTATAGGCTCGTTGCATAATGTACTATTTTAAGTTTCGGACAAGAGCATAAACTTTAAATTTTATTTCACATAAAAACACATATTTTGAATTTTTTAATATAAATACATATTTTCAAATATTCACATAAAACTCATAAAAATTAAGTTTTCATTAAATAATTTTCGCAAAATTCAGATTAATCAACACTCGATTTTTCAGTGCAGTTTCTTATACGTGACAGCTGGCAACTGTTTCTCGGAAGTAACTATCTGTAGACCTGTGGAACTGCAGTTTGCTCTCTCACTACAAGCGATAAAAATAGTCAACAACAAAATATTGTACCTGTAACTAACACACATGAACATTGATGTGTCATTTAGGAGTGCCTTGAAAGTTATCATAACGCTGATTCAGGAAGCAATTATAATTTCATAAGTATCAGCTGCCTTTTTTTCGTTTCCAATAATAAACATGTCTCCAGGAAGGGCGTGTTGTTTCTCAATGCCCAGAGCGCTCTTTTTCCTAGCACAAGGCAGTGTTCCGTGATAATCGTCTGTCATTTGTGATGGACGACTTGAGGATGAATCTCATTGTGTACTGTAATTCTTTAGCAGATGGCGAGACAGCATAATTTATACTGGTGAGTATTGCATATTGTTTATATTCACATAAAATAATTGAAACATAGTTAAATGTTTTTCCTTTTTTGTCATATAATTTCCAGATTTTTAGCACATAAAAATTAAATATTGTCCAGATTTTAGCACCTAAAATTCCGAGCTCTAATTATAAGTAAGCAAAGAGAGGTAGATGCAATAAAAGCACAGTCTAGTATATACAGTCACGAAGCTCAATACGTACTAAATATGCATCTATAGATAGTTGCTAACCACTAGGATCGCTAATATCGCCTCATTACAGACAATGCGAAATAGTACCGGCACAGTTTATTGTTCCTAGCACCCTCACAACTCAAGCTTCGCGACTGTATATACTAGACTGTGATAAAAGTGTGGCGAAGATGGTGAATTAGGATAACAAATCACAGAATAAAGTAAATAAGTGAGATAAATAAGTGGAAGAAACGAATGAAATGAGTATGGATAAAGTTACGGATCTCGTACGATTTCCACATTTCCATAAGACTCGCGTACTCAGTTGCTTATGTTATGCCCCAGGGCTTAAGAACGCCCTGTAGCATAATTTCCTGTGGGTGTTAAATTTGAAACAGGAAAAATGTCAGCGTAATACATGGCCTTTAAACGAAAACGCAATCCAATCCCAGCTTGTGAAATAAATAGATGCTTAGCCAGCGTTATAGAGTTTCGTCGCGCGTGGGGTAAATCACTGCCTACTATAAATATTCTTACGCCACGAATCACTGCTGGACTGATCACATTGGTCCAGTGGAATAAAGCACGCATTTTAATTGGTTAAATTACATCACGCACTGTTCGAACTCTTTTCTTACGCGTAGTCTCATTAAAGCGACTTATCACTATATTGCACTGAATCGAATTAATAGTAACAGATGTTTGATTAAGACGAAATCTTTAAGCCGCGTATAATCAAAAGAGGTTTAAAGCCCATCTCACCTAGTGGATAGCGTGGGTAGTACCCCGGCCGGGAAGCCGATAAGAGAACATAAATAGTGATGGTGAGAAGATTGGAGGCAGACAGTGATACAGTTAGTGATAGTTAGAGCCTAAGGAAGAAATAAGTCGAAGGCAGGATCGTAATGGCGTCAGCTCCGACAAGAGAGATACCATGTAAGTAACTCGTTGTGTATATATTTTGTATATATTTAATAAATCAAGTATAGTTTCATTCAAAACTAATTCAGTCCAGAACCTAAGTTCAGTAACCATGTAGTTTTTCTATATTATCCTCAGAGCCCCAGCTCTTTCAGTAAAATCGTTCCTTTCCCATTATAAATATAATGATGGTGTCAGAAATCATGATAAGTGTGAGCGAGAGTCGAATGCAGTAGTCATCCGTTCAGCAAGTCATCCGAAGGTCGCACAACACTTATATTTCTCTGGTGCTATCACCACTATTATCCTGGTTAAGATAAAGGACTCATTCTTTTAAATCAGAAGTTCAGGTTCTGATTGGTCTCTCACAATTTTAACTCTTCTTTCAAATGAACTTGTTTTCACAAGATGAGTGTGTTCTCTGGAATATCTTGTTGGGCAAATGTTTAAGAAGATATTCAGCATACAAACCAGGGTTGCCAGATATCTCGATTTAGGTGAAATTCTCCCGATTTCTCAAGTGAAATTCTGAGTCTCGATTAAAGCCAGACGGGATTGGTAAAAAATTTTGAGTTATCATGTCGCCAGGAAAGCTTCAGTCTTATTTCAATTTCTATTTTACAGATATTATAACGCGTTTAAACAAATTAACATGTATTTTCCAATTGTCCAATATTTTGATTTATACATTGACTCAAATGAAAATATTTTAAAAGAGATAACTCACAAGCAAACATTCTCACGGGGGTAGATAAAAAAGTTATTTTTTTCTTCCATCATGTTAATAATGTCAAAACAAATTGCCAATCGAGCGCAATTACAAGGGCCCCCAAAAAGTAAGTTTCCCTGATGCAGTTTACAGAAAGGAAACACAATTTTATGGAGAAAATTATTGTAACAGATACTGCCAAGCCCTGCCAAGACTCTGGAAATTCGCTATCTGCTAGCATCAGGGACTGTCGAAATAAAATTGAATTCAAACACAAACTTACTAGGCACTTAACCAAAGTGAAAGAGTGTGGCCGATACTGGGAGGCGAGGAACTTAATGAGACAATAAGGACATTTTCTTCTCCTTCTGCATTCTATATCTTTTTTAATTCATTTTATTTTATATTAAATTTGTGTTTAGGTCAAAGATGTAAATCTCAGTACCTGTCGTTGGAAAATAAATAAATATTGTAGTTGTAATCCCTTGGTAGAGGAGAAGAGAAGGCCTCATGGTCTTATCTCTACCAGGTTAAATAAATACACTGCCGAGCAAAAAAAAAAAACGCAACACTTGAATAAATTTGAAATATTAAACCATAATACAAATTATTCTTTTTTTGCTTATAATGGAATTCTATGATATTGAACTCAGCTTTAAACAATATTTAAGGGTATACGTACGTGAACGACCACAAATATCAGAAAATGCAGGCTGGCTCTAAATTTCTAAAATATAATGAGAAAATCAACTCACAATTGGACAAAATTACAAGATACCATAACAAGACATATAAGAACTTAAATATCCAATAAAAATATAAAAAAGTTACTAATAATATTTTTCAAACCAGTTTTATTAAAGTATGAAAAAAAAACGATCAAAATTCTGCAGTTACATTATTTGGTAACCATAACATTGTTATGTTCTCTCTGACATCTTTAATGTTTTTTCTGCATGTAATAAGCAGTTATTTCTTAAAAATAGACTACTCTCAGGCAAGTAGAGTTGTTCAATTTATTACAATTAATTTTTTATTTGTCCTATATAAAATATATTAAAATTTACGTAATGTTTTGTGGCCTAATATTTATATTTTCGAAGAAATGGGCATTATTATAGTCTACCTTTTGCATAAATGCATGTTAAATCAGCGTACAAAATTTCAGAATTCTATCTCTAATGGTTGTGGAGTTATGAAATAATATGTGTGAAAATTTTCAAATTTTGGAAAATTTAATCTAAAGTAAAAACTGAATTCTTAAAAATATCATCAATAACCTGTTTTATACTTTTATTAGATATTTAAGTTCTAATAAGTCTTGTTGTGATACCTTGTAATTTTTGTACTATTGTGAGGTCATTTCCTTATAAATTTTTTAGATATTTAGAGTCTGCATTTTCTGATAATATTTGTGGTCGTTCACGTACATATACCCTTAAGAGAGTTAAGATGCCGTTAAGCCCCGAGAACGCCGCTAGTGCAGTCGCGTGGTACAGGATGACAGCAGCTTACATTATGTGGCTCAGGTTTTGTATACATGGCCCCGTAGCTCTTGAAGAGTACCTGGAGCATGGTGACGGACATTCCTTCCTAAAATGGCCCACAGATGATCAATTGGGTTAAGATCCGGACTGCGTAATGGTCATTGCATGAGTTGGATCCCTACTTCATTTAGGTAAAGTAGCCACGTTCAATTAGTAGGCTAGCGGTGTCAAAGAGGACGGAAGCTTTGTAGTTTCAATAATTTTAATTATGTCGCGCTGTCCATTGTCGTCGTCAAGTCTTTTGAAGGCCGCTCCAATACTCCACGCGGAGTGTATAAACCAGAGTTGCAAATTTTAGCAGTGTGTCTTGTTCTAGTTCACAGTAAAAATTAATTATATTACTTTATTTTATTATTCATTTATTCTATTTAATTATTTATTTAAATAATTAATTTAAAATAAATAATCTAAATAATATAAATAATCTTCAAATTAACTCATGCTTTGAGCAATTAAGCCTAGCCCATATCCATGTTATATTAATATATAGCAGCAACAAACAAGACGTGATTTTCATTTTATTATTGGTGCATGCAATAAAGACCTACAAATCTTAAAGGGAATGTCGCTGCCTAATAATTAAACGAGGCAACTATACTGGAGGACACATGGCGCCACACGAGGACGTGTATTGTCCTCCAAGAGGACGAAATTGTGATCAATAAATAATGCAAAAGGAAGAACATGTTACCGAAGAATTTCTTCAATGTAACGATGCGCAGTAAGAGACCCACCCCCACAAAGGCAAGTTCAAGTCGTGCAGTCAAATTGATGCCTACCCACATCATCACTGAACTGCCATGAAATGCTGTCCTTAATGAAAAGTTGCATGGAGAATACCTCTCTCCAGTCCTCCTCCACACTCTTTCTTTTCCATCCGGGGATCTGAGGCAGAATCGGGACTCATCTGACAACAAAACTGTTCCCCATTTTGCAATTCATTTTGTATTCAGATAAATCTAATATAATATAGTGAAAATATTTTGAGTTCAATCATAAGATTTATCTATTTGCAAAATGCAAATGTTTATTTGCTACAATATGTATAAAATATTTACGTTTTCGCCTTTTCGGCATCATCAGATATGTTAAAACACGTAATCTAGAACTTGAACAAATTAACGAATATACATTGTAATATACATGACAGATAAATTTCATGAGTTTTATGTATTACAGTATGTAGTTAAGTAAAAGTTTTTGTAAAAATGAATTCAAACATGTAAATTTGGAAGGACAATTGTGATTGTATATACATATAACTCATGTTAAAAACATATGTGAATGGTTAAATGACAGGCATTAAATTATTGCCAAGTACGAATATCAGTGATATGAAAGGTTTAAATTGAATTTGTTAATTATAAGTGAAATGGTAATAGCAACAGATGTAAAAGACAAAGTATTATAAAACAATGATAGATGATTAATGATTGTAAAATGATTTCAGACATGTAACTTTGGAAGGACAATTGTGATTATATATACATATAACTCTTGTTACAAACATATGTGAATGGTTAAATGACACGTATTAAATTATTGCCAAGTACGAATATCAATAATATGAAAAGTTTAATTTGAATTTGTTAATTATAAGTGAAATGGTGATATAATAGCGATAAATTAAAAAAAGGCAAAGTATTATAAAACAATAAGAAATGATTAATGATTAATAGTAGTGATAAAATAATAAAATCTTATGTGTCGTATTGTCATGTTGTTACAATTGATCATAGGTGGTTGTTTTGCAATACATTTGGCTGTTCTTCAATCTTGGATTTATTGATTACGTATATAGGTGACTGCATCCAAATAGTAGCAAAACATCGTTGTGTTAGCAGAAATATATATTGTAGATTTAAAATAGATGATGTTCTGAAATAAAGGGAAAATAGGTGTGAATTTGGATCAAAGTTATATAAATACAGGGACATCATTTTATTTTTACTTGCATTTTTATTGTACCTGCATTTCTGAATGTACTTCATTCCCACCTCTTCACTAATGTCCTTGCTCCCGTCAGACACACAAACTTACGGCCGCTGTTGCATTCGAAGTCTTCAAGCAGTGAAGTAAACACTGCAGTGTATAGTGTGTTTCAGAAATATGGTTGCGTTTTCTATAGAAGAAAGAACCTATATTAATAATATCGTACTAAAAAATTATATTCAAGAAACGATAAATTCAATTTCAGAGAATATGCTTCAAAATGTTTTTAATAATATGCGTAAAGAATTGAAGCCTGCATTGTAATGAACGGCAATCATTTTCAGCAACTTGTTTAAAAATTCAGATTAGCTTATTTTGAATTGAGGTGGCTAGAAGCAAAGGAATGCTAGTGACATTTGTAACAACATGAGTTAAGTGCATCCAGTGTAAGTAAAAGTATCTAAAATTTTAGTGGCAAAGGGATATTTTAATCGCATCACACATTAAAATTTAAATAAAAATTTCACCGATTTTACGAAAGCTTAAATATTTGAACCCCATTTTCTCAAAAGTAACTTAAGTGCACTTACAGCCCTTTACTTACGACCCCCTCAATTTAAATGCACTCTCTATATTGTATGTTAAAATCAATAATTAATATGCTTAATAAAGTAGACATTACATAACGAAGATAGCTGCCTGAAAAGTTGAGTTTTTTGAAAAAAAAATGTTACTACTCTACTGTATTCTGATAAATTCCGTAAAAGTGATCATCAAATTGAAAATCGTAATATCGTATTTTCCTACAACAGAAATGGATACACTACTTTTCTCTCCTCCTATACCTAGTAAAATGATTTGTTTACATATTGCACTAGTAACATCAAACTCCTATAATGGAAGGGGGCAACAGTGTTTCGGAGTATAGCCAGGTTAATGTTAAAAATGTTGGTAAAAATAAAGTGATGTCCCTGTAGATAAATCTTATGATTGAACTCAAAATATTTTCACTATACTGTCCCCCATTGTTCGTCAGCCCATTCCTGATTATCCTTTGCAAACTGTAAGCGAGTCTGATGATAGGATAGGATAAAGTTGAATGGGCCGTCAATGCTTATCTGTTATTTGTAATGATGTTACAATTTATTAATCACATAAACGTTTTCGGCACATGTGTGTGCCATCTTCAGATGTTAAAGAGATTTAGTACATATTTGACAATGCCATAATGGTTACACATGCTACCGACATTACCGTCTGATGATGTTGTCTTCTAAGTTCTGGGCCAGGAACAAGTCTTCTGGAGATCAGACCAACATCATGTAACCTTCTGCTCCCAGTCCACTTTCTGACATTCACTCCTCGCACATATTCTAGTCGATTTCTGGCTTCGACCGCAGTGATGTTGCGATTACACAGCACTTGAAGGCGCAAGAATTGGTCATCTATTGCAAGAAGTTGACATTTTTCTACCATTTTCCGGTCTTGGAGAATATGAATGAAGTTCCCTGTACCTTGTATCGTGCGTGAAACCTTCAACGGAGTTGTATGCAACACCTGAGCCACATAATGTAAGCTGCGGTCATCCTCTACCAACGCGACTACTCTAGCGGCGTTCTCGGGGCTTAACAGCATTTTAACTCTCTTAAATACTGTTTAAAACAGAGTTCAATATCACAGAATTTCATTATACACAAAAAAAGGAATAATAGTGTTGTAACTTTGCTTCGACTCCTTGTGTTTAGGGTTGTAAATTTTAATGGCACAGCAATAAATATAGGGTGAGGGCCAGAAACTGGCAAATAGGGAGTCATGAACCACCCAATTGGTATACTTTCCTTCCGAAAACATGAATAAACACTTGCCTAACACAAACAGGTCCATAGAAGCACACAGTAATGTTATAATTTCTATTATGGTTTAATATTTCAAATTTATTCAAGTGTTGAGTTTTTTCTGTTCGGCAGTGTGTATATATATGTATGTATAATACTATACTATCTATATATATACTATACTATATATATATATATATATATATATAATTTGAACTGGTAATGGAAATTATGGGAAAACGGCTGAACGGATTTTAATGAGTGACCCTCATTTTCATGCCTAGCATCCAAAGTTTTTCGGAAAAATAGTAGTTTTCAGTGAAATGTCAATTTTCCTACATAATTTTCCTATTTTCCAAAATCCATCTGTTGTCAGTTTTGAGAACTAATTTTATTGAATCACGGCCGACTTGATTGAATTTCAGAACAAAATACACACTACAATAAACAACAGGCTATTACACGAAAGCCATGACCTGCAGGATTGCCGACATCTTTAGAGCTCAATTCAATTTGTTATTAACAACTGATTCTGCAGTGTATAATTTTCTGAGTACAGCTGTGTATTGGATATTCAAATCTACTAAACTTGTGGTGGTTTGATGACATTATTACCATTGGAAATTAAATATTATTATAGTTAATAATATAATAAAAGTGTTAGTGAAATCAAATTAATCAAAGTGACAGCGAAATCAACTCCAACCAGACAAAGAAACACTAGACACAACCTGACACGGAGTAGCTCACCGCGTTAGTGAAACAGAGCTACCCTCTAGCAGGAGGCCTTTGCCCTTCAAGGGACACATTAGGCTATTATTATTATTATTATTATTATTATTATTATTATTATTATTATTATTTATAGTTAATGCCATGATGCATCTATTTTTCATTAATTGTACATAATATTGATGCTATATTGATGACATGAAAGTGAAACGTTTTGAGGATATGTAAGTAAATGTAGAGAATATCTTAATTTAGATATTCATTTCTATAATTTACTGAGTGGCTGCTATATATAACTACAAAACTTAAGTAAGATAATAATATTGTTATTAAAAATCAAATATTTTTATACTTATTAACCCAGTGGGGTTGGGTTTTTTCATATACTTATTGGCGGTGTAGTGTAGATATTGATATGTGTCATTGTCTTCAGTATTGGCTCGAGAGAGCGCAAAAATTACAGTTCCTAAGGAAAGATCAAAAGGTATTACTTACTGATAAAATAAGAGGCCTAGAAAATTTTGTAGTCCCCAGATCATTTCAGCAAGATTTCTTAGTAGGATAAAATGATTTTACGCTCTACATTTCAAGTTCTACATGCAGCAGCTATACGAAAATGCTATTGTTCGAAAGCTTAGCAAACCTGACATTTTTTTAACTTTTGCCTACAATCCACAATGACCTGAAATAGCTACTGCTATCGTCCTGACATTGATACTTGCGTTTTCGCGTTGAAACTCAAAAACTGAAGTTGGATAGGTTCAAGAAAAAGTATTTGACCTAAAAAAATCCATTCAGATGGAGTATGTTTCATTATTATGGAAGCAAATAACTATCAAAAAGACAAGTATTCTTCATTGAAAATACTCGTAAATCTGAAAAATTTTTATTTGAACGTCTAACGAAGCGCATTTGCTGCACAAGCCACTAGTATACTATATTGTTGAACTATTTTTTAATATATTCTCCACTGAAAATGAGACATTTGTCACACCGTGGTATCTACTTTTGTAACCCTATGTCGTAGAAGTCTGCAGTCTGGGATCAGAACCAGTGTGTAACAGCCGTCTGCATCTTTCTGTTTATCCTACAGAATAAGAAATATCTCAATTTGGGAGGCGAATATTTCCATGAAATTGTGTTTTCTTTCTATAAACGGCTCCAGGGAAACTTACTTTCTGGGAGGCCCTCGTAATTGCGGTCGAGTGGCCAAAATTTGTATACGCACTTGTTTTGACATTATTAACATGGTGGAAGAAAAAAAAATTAACTTTTTTATCTGCCTACATGAGAATGTTTGCTTGTCAGCTGACGGCGATAATGCAACGCTACTGGCAAGTCGGTACTTCCCCGAGTTCTATTATAGTTTTAATTAAGCCGTTTCAGCGCACAGCCGCTGCGCTCGCTGTTAGTAAACAGGATATATTTTAAGTGCTTTTAGTGACAGAAAGATAGCGTTTTTGATATGCTATTTTGAACTAATGACAGATATATTACTAAACCTGTGATTCATAATTTAATGAAATATTTTAAAACATGAAGTCAGATGCAGTAACTGTTCGGAAATGAATAATTGTTTTTGTGAGTATTATTAGTATCCGAGTTATGGTGTCATCAAGAACATTTTAAATGACTCTGTATAGTTTTTTATGCTCGACCATGCCGAAATGTAGTAATTATACACCTGGTAGCAGTCCTTTAATGCATGTCATTAAAGTACATCTACTCATTAAAGTTCAGGTGTTTAGCCAATCACAAGTCAGCTTTGTACCGTTATATCGATTATTCTCGGATATGCAATCGAAAAACAATTAGCGAAAAGTCACGGAGGGTGGAAATCCAATACTGTCGCAGAAGGTTATGTTCTGTTACTATAATAATTAGCGTTAATTGTAAATAACATTCAAATAAATTCAATTTGTCATCTCGTTTTTCAATTCTAAATCAATTTCCAGGTTATATCAGAGTAATCTTCATCGTATTCTCTGCCAAGGTCAATGACATTCGGCGTCTGCGCACATCTCACAATTCAGGTCAGTTCGCACATAACCATAAGAAGACTTAATTTTAAATAATTTCAAGTTAGAAATATGGTCGAGCATAAAAAGTCGTATGAAACTTGCTTATGATGGTAATTAAGACGCTCGTATGAAAATTATGAAACTCGCTTGCGCTCATTTCATAAACAATCATACTTGCGTCTTAATTACTAACATTATAGGCTCGTTGCATAATGTACTATTATGCAATACTTCATTAATTCTTGTGCTTATGGTTACTATGGTAACAATTTAATCGTTTGATATATTTTGTTTCATGTTATGAAAGCAATATTATTAATAAAATCAATATAAAACAAGATATTCTTAACAGAAAATGAGTTAATTAAAAAATGATGATGATGATGATAGGAATTGATACCAACAAGATGGTGCTGCTCTTCATTTTTCTATTTCTGTTCGGGAATATCTGAATAAAATGTTGCTAGGTACATACAAGGAGATGACACGTAGAATGGCCTGCTAGATCACCTGATCTTTTTCCAATTTGTTACTTTTTTGGGGTATATGTAGAAATTGATTTGCTATAAGACCTGGCGATATTTTTTCAAACTAATTTCGGGCACTCGATTTACGTCATTCACCCAATGTCCCCATCTAGTGGGCGGCGACGCACCGAAGCATGTGGTTCTTTCAGCCGCCATGAAGGCGTTGTCCTTGGCGCACCATAGGAAGCGAACTACGTAACACCGGGTTATGATGATGATGATGATGATGATGATGATGATGATGATGATGGAGCAATGGTGGAATGACAGTAGGGGAAATGAGAGTACCCACGAAAACGTAACTCCATACAACATCTTTGTCCACCACAAGTTCCATTTCGACTCACCGGGATTCGAACCCGGTTTACCAGCGTGGAAAGCCGACGCTCTACCTAACGGTGCATTGAACCTGGCGTTATTAACGAGCTTAAGATGACAATTGAAGAGGTGGATTCAAAAGTGTCCTAAGTGCCTTTTTTTTTTAGATTTTAATTTGTTTTATTCACGTTTCAATATATCTTTTTCAAGCCTATATAACTGTGTAAGTTTATTTAACAGACTCTCCCAAGTCTTGTCTTAGGTCCGTTTGAAAAATACACATGCAGAAACTAAGGACATCAAATTTATTTTGTGCGAGATCGTGCGTATTTGCTTGCTTTCCGTACAAAACCAATACGCGGTAAGATGTGAAATACCACATTCAGTATTCCCAACGTAACACACATAACAATTTCCCTCTTCTTACAGCTTAAGCGCCATATTCATTTTACAGCTTTAGGCTTTTAACATATTATTTTTAGAGACGTTTAACATAGTAATAATTATAAATTGGAAACTTACGACTGCAATTTCACCTAAACTGCACTGTTAATTATTGTTTTTAAATATTTGCAAAAATTAAGTAAACTCTACAACACCACAAAAGTTACTGCATTTGTAATGCAAGTAACATTAAGGAAGCCGTGAAAAAATCAACAAGATTCCAGATGCCGATGTTATTACTGCAATATGTTATATAAATAATATTGTTAAAATATTAAAATGAAAAATAAATCATTACATAACCTTACCGTTTGTTTTAAGTTCGCATTTATAGACTGGGGAAAAAAAAAGACAGACGTATATCACGGCCTGCTGGAATATAGTAAGCACAGAAACATTTTATAGGAACAATGTTGAAGATAGATATTTTAGTTTTTAAAAGCTACCTTCATTGAACAGAAACCAAGATGGAGATTTCATTGCAGCTAATTAGAAATTCCTCTTTCAGGTATGTAATAAATGATCTTCGCACAAAATAATGTACGATACACGGCGGTATGTTTGTTTTCATGTTCTCGGAAATTAAAAAAAGCTCAACTACGTTTCGCTTTTTCAATCTTTTCCTCGAACATGAAAACTTCAACATACCGCTCTTGTAATGCATATTACTATTATCAGTTTTTGTCATCGTTCTCATAACTTGTAATTTGGAATCCACCTCTTCAATTAGGAAAGAGTGCAGAGAAACGCAACCAGCAATATTGAAAATGTTCAAAAGGAGTTCGTAATGCGCGTTATAGGCGAGGAGGTGATTCCTGGCATTTGAACTGTGCGAGAGGGGAAGGAATGTGCTATCAGAATGAGAGTTTGTTTCAGGATGGTTAATATACTAGTCAACAGACACGAAAGTTCATCACAGATTAAAACCATACTCATTGGTGATACAGCTACGGCACATGATAAGATTGCAGGACAGTTTTAACTTCCCTACTGTACCAGTTATCATGCTGGAAATGGGAAAATTGTGAACAGCTAGGAAGTTGGTACCAAAATTGTTAAGTTGTGTGAGCTTGGACTATATCTCTACCGAATGAAAAGTACCTTTCAATGTCAGTGAACCACAATGACAAACATGTAGTACAGCCGGGTGGTAACCAAACATGTGTTCCAATCGTCCACGGCCTTAGAATAAGAAAATAATAAACGAATAATATGAAAAACAACAATTTGTAATTATAAACCTCGTAACTCCCAATCTAAAATAACTCACCCATACATATAAAAATAACATACAAAGTATACAATTATGATTCTAGCCTCATAACAAATAACAATAAACATTTTCATGTTATCAAAAGAATTACTCCTTTTATTTTCAGAAAAAAAAATAAAAACAATATTTGTACTCTGAAAATATTCGTTCTACGTCACAAGACGTTACTAGAGCAAATCTGAAATATGATGCAGTATTTCTTACTATAATCAGGCGAAAATCTACTTTATGAATCTAATAGTGTATTTCGTATGTGGCACATAATATTAAATCCATAATTGTTTTCAAGAAAATTTTAATTTCTATTGTAATGACAGCTAGGAAGTTCGTATCGTAATTCCGATGTTGAACTTGAACTATAACGCAACCGAATGCACAGCAGCACAAGACGTCAACAATGAACGAAGAATAATGCAGGAAAAAATAAACGTGTTAATTATTATTAGAGGAGAAAAATTCACTCCGGCGCCGGGGATCAAACCCGGGTCCTTTGTTCTACGTATCAAACGCTCTAACCATTGAGCTACGCCGAAGTTCAATCCACAGCACCGGATCGAATCCCTCTCCTCCAGTGTTTTTTCCTTTGTGACCTGACTCCAAGTTCGACATGTATGTTGACACTTTTTTTTAGTCAACTGCCATTATACAAGGAGCGCACTCAGTTGAGTGACTTGGTGGCCGGGATTCCACAGTAATATGCACTGTTGCTCGAAGAATCTCAAAGGAAAACCGATGGAGGAGAGGGATTTGATCCGGTGTTGTGGTTTGAACTTCGGCGTAGCTCAATGGTAGAGCGTTTGGTACGTAGAACCAAGGACCCGGGTTCGATCCCGGCGCCGGAGCGAATTTTTCTCCCCTAATATTAATTGTTACCGTAACATACGTATTCTGTAGGACCAAAAAAAAATAATATTTACGCAGAATAAACGTGTTAGCTAAACACTCCTGTTTGCATAATTATTTAATAACAGAAGAGTTTACTTTTTTTGGAATCATGCATAGTATTAACATTACGTAAATAATATAATTATAACAGAATAGCTCACTTTGTTCAGAACACAAACTATTAATATAAATTAACAATATTTTTCAAACTATTCACAGCTCCACAGAATGATACTATGCGTTGTTTATGTGAACTGCATAATATCTGTAGCGGAATGGGAGCAGGTCAAGGCGCGAGTGATATCTGTACTCCTCGCTGTACTCAACTGGAATTGGTTTGATACGAACTTCCTACCTAAGATTATTATCAATAGTAGTAGTGTTGGCAGTAGTAGTGATTATAATGATAAAATAATACTAGTAGTGGTGGGAATATTAGTACTGTCAATAGTGGTGATAGTGATAGCAGCATTAGTAATAGCAGGAACAGTTCTTATCTGCATTACGGATTGACTGACCTACTTCAAGTGATGTAATACTTCCCTGCCGCTTTGAGAAACAGCGAAGCATGCGTATGAGAGCCGTATGTATCACATTATAGTCTAACGACGGGATTCCCCTTCGCCAATAACTGATGCAAGATGGGCGTTTAAGAACTTAAGCACCTGAACATCCTACAACTACAGCTGTCAAGTAAACCGGATTCTATACCCCTATGCACATCCTTCATACAACGAAATGCACGGTTTTTTCCCTAAAATTATTTACATGCAATACGACGTAAAAACGCGTAACTAAGAACAAGATGCATTTTTGGATCGGACGAAGAACAGCCAGGCTAATAATAATAATAATAATAATAATAATAATAATAATAATAATAATAATAATAATAATAATAATAGACTAATAATAATAATAGAATAATAATAATAATAATAATAATAATAATAATAATAATAATAATAATAATAGAATAATAATAATAATAATAATAATAATAATAATAATAATAATAATAATAATAATAATAATAATGGCTTTATTTAACCTGGCAGAGTTAAGGCCGTAAGATCTTCTCTTACATTCAACCAGGATTAAAACTTGCTTACATAGGTGAACATAAAACTGGATCGGAATTAAGTAATTACATACTAATGACTATAACTTTATTAAAATTTTATTACAACAGCACCCAAGTAGGTACAAATTAGTAACTACTTCGATGTACTTCTCTTATGTGAATTAATGATTTCAATTCATGAATATTAATTAAATTGTGTCCTGTACCTCTCAATTTTTTTGTAGTTAACACTGCATTTCTTTTACCGAACAGCGAGTTTATTGCATATATATATATATATATATATATATATATATATATATATATATATATATATATATATATATTTGATAATTCGGCCACAAAGACGGTGATATTATGTTAGTCATACAGAGAATGAAATTCATGACCGTAAAAAAATGCTGCTTGAAAGCAACATCATATAAGTAGCAAAATTTTATTAGTCATATTGAATTATTTCAACGTTACAATTGCTTGTTTGTTAAAATGTGTACATGATAACGTTATGCAATTTGTGGTCTTTTGTTTTTCGTGTTTTTAGAAAATATAATTTCATTTTGGAATCCGCCCCTGAGCACGAGTTCTACTCTTTCAGGTGTAGGCGAAAATTTAATGTGTTTATAATATATTTTATGTTACAATTATTATCAAATGAAAAAAAATAATTTCAATTAATGCTCCGCCATAAATGTTGTAACTAAAACCTTGTGCATCCCTCGTGTTTATCGTACGGCTCGTCCTCCCTCCACACGTTACCTGCACTTTGTTTACGTTTTCTCTGGGTCTAAACGAGACGCTCTACTGTATATAAAACTTCGGGATGGAAAGTAAGATTAATAAGGCAATATTCAATCTTGAGATAGTTCTCTAACAGGGTGTAAACGATATAAACTATCAAAATTATATAGACACTACATATCGGTCTACTGATCAAAATATCTTATAATTTTATTTTTTATTTGTAAAATATAATGATTTTAAGATTGATAGTGGTTGAATTATTTGTTTATATTTCTACTGAACTTAAATGTTATTGCCAATGACCTTGTACCCAACACCTACCACATACCAATACACAACAAAGCAACAAACGACTGTTTCAGCGTACGTACCGGGCAAAGTAGCCTAAATAATGACACTATTCTCTTTTCCAAAAACGTTAGACCATCACAATTACAGAAAAACATTTGACTTTTTTCTTCAGTTAAATATTTATGCTCTACCACCAGAATCTTTTGGAAGTTTATATCGTTTACTCTCTGTACAGATCAACCACGTATAGCAGCGAAACTACAATCTGTCTCCGACTATCTCCGTACTTCGTCGTCAGCGTTCACATAGAAAGTAGTAATGTGACTAAGCAATTACGTTCGACCTCGCGGAATTTTAGCCAACATGTTCGATTACTTTATGCAAAGGAAAACGTATTCATCACACTCCTATTACGTAATGTATACTACAGCAATGTGCAATGGAGCTTAGAGAATACAAGGCAAACGAGAGGACAGCGGCACGCGGAAAAGTAACATTATATTGAATGAGATAGGCAGCGTCCGCATCAGAATTCAGCTCCGATGTTACAGTCACACTCGCTTTATTGCTGTCACAAATGATTTTGAATCAATAAAATTCATTCATATTTTGTCGATATGACCCTCTTCTGAAATATACGAGTAGAATTTGACAAATTTTAGTGCATACTAGCCGTACCCGTGCGCTCCGCTGCACCTGTTAGAGATTAATATAAAGTAATTACATAATTAAAATAGGACGTTTGATCCAGGGAACAACTTTTACAACAGCGCAAGATAATCTGCTTCGCTCATTACCCAATTTTTTTTGCATTGCATTTATTGCATATATATTTTATGTATTTTAACATAATTCAATTGAGCATAGTTAAAATTTGAATTATAAAATAATGGATTGCTAAGCTAACGTACTATTACTGCATACTAAATCAATACACTCTCGTTGTTCGTTAATTCTCTGAGATTGAAATGAGTGTACATAAATATTATTTTAAGAAATACAGAAAACGAATGTACAAAATAGCCTATCAAATTTTCTGTGCATAAGAAGCTATTTTAATCTTACCTGTCCTCGATTTACTCAGACGTTACTGTAATAACATTATAGCATTATGTCCATCTAGAGAAACTACACTTTCCAATGGTGAAATAATAATTAATTATACAAATCGGTTAATTTACCTTCTGATATTACTTCATACAAACACAGAAACATTCTCTGTAGGCTATGTTTAATAGCTTTCGATTGTTGCTGTCCAAGGCCCCTTATAGACGAAGTCATTTGTTTTTTAATTCATTACACGGCCTTAGATGGCAGTTATTTTAATTTTGAAACTCATTTATCTCATTAAATATCAGTCCTATCAAAATGTTTCAAGGAATAAAACTTATCGCAAATTATTTTGAAAGAAACGTTTGTTATGTAACATTTTTCACAAAAATCAATAATAAGCGAGATATTTCGATTTATTTAATTCAGGCCCCCTTATAACCCCCCCTTTTAAATAATGTATTTTGAATGCCATATAGCCTAAAATCTAAGTTACAACGAATTTAATTTATATTCCAATTTTCATCGAAATTCGTTCAGCCATTATCGCGTGAAAAGACTTACAGACAGACAGACAGACAGACAGACATACAAACAAAAATTTCAAAAAGCGATTTTCGGCTTCAGGGTGGTTAATTATATATGTTAGGACCAATTATTTTTGGAAAATCGAAAATTACCAGAAAAATTTCGGCTACAGATGTATTATTAATATAGATGTATTCAAACTATCAACAGTTTTCAAGATATTTTCAGAAAATGCAGAAGTTAGTCTTTAGGAATAATATATGTAGCCTATGTATGTGTGTATGTATGTATGTATGTATTGCATGCAATGTATGCATGTATGGATGTATGTATTAAAATTCTAAACAGTCTAGATGATTATATGCATGCTTTTCTGAACTACTTAAATTGAATAGTTTTAGTATATTGATATTAATATTTATTGAATATGAATATAATGATTTAAACACGTCTATTTAAATTTAAGAATATTATTTTTTACATCCAAATACCGAACTTGAAGACTTTGGTCGCTTTTCCACTGAAATTATATCCTACTCACAAATTCCGGTAAATAATTCTACGAACATATTTATGTAGGCTATGTATATATTCATTTAAACTTCAAGTGGGCAAACACCAGGTGGCAGTGGTAACTTAATTACACACAATAATCGAAGGGTTCAGAGCCATAGTGGGCCAAACGCCATTTATTAAAAAGGGAGAAAGCAAGGGTTAAAGTTAAGTGACTACCATAGTTTAATAATGTATACTTTATATTACTTGCTATATGTTTCCTTTGAATTATGGTAATAACTTCATTTTAACCCTTGTTTTCTACGGTTTTAGTAAATGGCGCTTGGCCCGCTATGGTTCTGAACCCTTCAATTACAATGAGTAAAATCAAACAGGCTCCAATAATAATTAGTCTTAAAGACTAATTTTATTTTGTTCACTTGTAAAATACTCTGTAAGATTCCATATCCAACTGAATATATCGAGAGCCCATTTAAAAAGGGAAACAAACTGAAAATTTAAAGTTTTGAGAAACCTGAATTTTAAATCTTCATGTTGCTGTGAAAAATCCAATTCACACACTTTAATTTGAAACTGATACTAATTATATAATAAAATAAAATTAACAAAATTTGGAGTAATTTCAACGAACCTTTGATTTTTCGGTATTATAGCACTCAGCATCTTAGATTTTTAGGTTCATTACAATTTTAACTACAGTTCATAAATTAGAAACAGGTTGTTACATAACAATTTTCCTATTTTAATGTTAAACTAGTGTACTATTAAATTGATCAAGGCTTAGGTGATATTATGTCACTCTATCAAAATAAAATTAAAGCATTTAAACACATTTAATGTAAACATTTCTGTATTAACAAGCTCGTTTAACATACACCCATACTTCTTCTCTTAAAAACTGATTAGTAAGAGTTTTAAATACAAAGATATGAGAATTTTTGGCAATAACTCTTTCAGTTATACCACAGTCTAGTATATACAGTCACGAAGCTCAATATGTAGTAAATATGCATCCATAGATAGTTGCTAACCACTAGGATCGCTACTATCGCCTCATTACAGACAACGCGAAATAGTACCGGTTCAGTCTATTGTTCCTAGCATCCTCACAACTCAAGTTTCGTGACTGTATATATAGGGTGCGTCAGAAAGAACGGATGGATTTCACAGGGCAAGAAAATTTTAAGGATTCATCAAATCAAAAATTTATTGTCATCAACAGATTCACCAATACATGCAGTTTATTCATGGTATACAACATCATCCATATGATGTCCTTGGCTTTCGATACAGGCATCGAGGCGTTTTCTGAAGTTCGCCGTCACTTTCACAGTCATAGTTGGTGGGATTGCCGCGATTTCTTCACGAATCGCCGTCTTCAGTTCATCCAGTATATGGGGTTACTTACGCCTTCAAATGATCCCAAAGAAAGAACTCGCAGGGCGCGAGATCTTACCGTAACCTCGGACAATCTCAGTGCAATAGCATGTTTGCGGGCTGATCTTTGAGGTGGCGGGACAACCTACTGTCTGTCTCCACATTTGCAGGTGTACACGCGCTCCGTGTTCGTCCAGGTTATTTCTTCTTTAATGTTGAACCTGTGGTACGAAATGAAGCCACCCACCCCAAAATTGTATTCCGAGTTGGAATCCTAGTGTGACGTCCGATGTCGAAATGGGTCCTGAGTGGCGATCACAGACTTCATTTTTCAAAAATGTCTTTGCGATGAAAGCACGTTGTACACCAGACCAACACCATGTTCTCAACTGAAACTGCATTCTCTGGCTGACCCAACAGTCGTGGTCCCCCTCACTCTATCCCTCCCCTCGCTGCGTATCGATAGTTTGAAATCCATCCGTTCTTTCTGACGCACCCTGTACTAGACTGCGGTTATACAAACTAGTGCTCTATGTTCGGTTCAAGTTTGTCGAGCGAGACAAGAACCGAAGTCTGCTTTGAAGCAGCAGATCCATCCCGCTCGCTCGAATCTGCCCCTTCAAGCTCGCTGGCCTCTCTAGCCTCCCCTCCCATCCCTTCATGCTTTTAGCTACGTAAGGATTTTAGAACAAATCTTGTGAAGTTTATAGAGAAGTAAGGACAAGTAATTTTTATCACAAAATTATCATTAAACATCGACAGAAATATACGTACATATAGGTAAGTCACATTCTTTTAAGAAAATATGATAGCTTTTACTATACCAATAGGCTGACCTACAAAAAGTAGCTATAATTATTACATTCTTGACTAATATTCAAATAAATCACAACTGCTCGGTAACAATAGATGTGTGGCTATACGGATGATTAAAGTATAATAACATGAATTACTTTATATGAAATAAATTGTATAAGTCCATAAAAATAAATTATTTCATTTTCATACTACACATCATTATAACTTATAATATCCAACCTGTTAATAAGTAAAATATTTGGTTTTATTTTCGTACTTACACATAATTTGTTGTGGCTTGTAATGTCCAACCTGAAAATAAATAAGATTATTTCATTTTTATAGTACACATAATAAACTTACAGTACCTAACTTGTTAATAAATACAGAAAGAAAGAAAAAGATTTCATTTTCATACTGTACATAATTACTAGACCCCGGAGAAAGTATTGCTTACAGGGAAACGCGCGATGTAGTATAGCTAATATTTATGAACCGAGGGCTCTTGCACGCATCACTGTGCAGGTAGGAGTAGTGCCGGCGTAGCTTAGTACAACGCAGTCAAAAGCAATCGACACGGGTCTTCAGAATGCCGAGACCAAAAGTACGCGAGATAGAAGCACTGAGGAAATATGTTCATCAATAAAGTGTGTTTTCCATCCATGGTAATGAACTGTTTTGTGAATTGTGTCACGTGAAATTGGCAGCCGACATGGCATACAACGTTAAGAAGCATATAAATAGCAATAAGCATAAACGCGCATGTAAAAGACAACGGAATTTAAGCAAGGTACAGCAGGAATCTCCTTCACAATTACTCGAATGATCATTTTACGATGATATGTGTGACGCGTTTATTGCTTCAAATATTCCGTTAAACAAACTAGAAAACGAGAAACTCCGTGGCTTTTCAGAAAAGTACATTGGAAGACAAATTCCTAAAGAAGCAACACTGCGGAAGAAGTATGTGCAACATGCATATGAGAAATGTCTGCGTGAAGTGAAGTGTAAATTGCAAAATGAGAAGATATGGGTTTCTATAGATGAAAGCATGGACTCCGTTGGACGTCACGTTGCAAATGTGGTTGTGGCTGCCCTTAGTGCGGAATGTTGCTGTAGACCCTATCTCTTAATGTGTGAAGTGTTAGAGAGGGTTAATTATTCCACCATATGTGAACTTTTAGATAGTGCTATGGAGTTGCTATGGCCATCATGTGTGCAATTCAAAATGTGTTGCTATGCTGCTAGCTATATGAAGAAATCTGCTAAGTTTCTTGAAACACGTTATCCGAATATGATACACGTTACATGTCTTGCACATGCATATCATAGTTCATTGCAACGCATCAATACGTAAATAATATTATTACCAGTATGTCATGTACAATGAAATATTTAGGTCTCTTAATAATAATAAAATTAGAATTGCACTTTGTAAGCTTCATAGCTAATCACTGGAAACCAGTCAAAAGGACGCACAAATAATGAGACTTTCATGTATTACTTCATTTCTCGTGAACCAAACTGTACTACTGCCAACGTCAAGCTGTCTAGCGTTATTTACCCCATCCCTCTCAAAGCAGGTATGCTATATTACATACTAAGCTGATGGCAATACTTTTCCCGGGACCTGATAATTACAACTTAGACAATCCATTTTGTTAATACAGTGGTTCCCAACCGGTGTGTCGCGCAGCCCCATGGAGTGTGTCGCGAAATTTTGGAATGAAAAATCAATTTTATGCCATCTAGAAAGTCTCTTTACAACGCAATTTTTATTTACAACGAAGTCTTTGATATGGTACATTTTATTTTGAGACAGACTTTACCAATGAAACGAGAACAACTGCAACAATGCTCAGTTTGATTTTTCTGCCTAGCGATAATTCCAATGAAAGTGAACACTGCAACAATGCTTAGCAATTCGTTTACTCTTCCCAATTATAAAAACAGAGTTTAGAATCGTCAGAACATATTGGTCAGTTTCAGTATATGTAAGGTGAGCGGGTGATAGTGAGACTATTTTATTCAAAGTGCTTTATTTAGATTTTATCATGGTCAAATTTTTAATTCGAAAAATACAATCTGAATCAAGTTCTGTGACAGAATGATGACAGCAGTGCTAATTTAAATAATGTGAGCGAAAATTCCTTTTAAAGTTCACAAAAACGTACTGCGTTTCGTAAGTATAAAGTGATGTGATGAATACTTCCAATATGATTTTACGTGGCGTGGAGATGAATAATAAACAAAATCCCGAATGTCTCATATGCGGAAATGTTTTATCAAATCAGTCGACGGTGCCAAATAAACTAAGGAAAAAACATTTAGAAAGTAATCATTCTCATGTAGCTTTTCAGGGGTAAATCAATAATGCGAGTGTTAGACCTTCAAGACGAGCTTCTTCTTCTTCTTCTTCTTTTAGGGCGAAAAGCCAGAGTATGCTAAACTTTTGGAAGATAATTTTTGGTGTGCGAAACTAGCATATGAAGAGTCCACTGCAAGAATGATGGATGTCATTTGGAATACATTTTTCAGGAGAATCAATTGAAAGTTTGAAATGCTTAGCGCTCAAAGCTTAACTGTGATTTTCCGATCATTACTGGACAATGACTATCAGTGTTAATGCCATATAACTCTCTATGTATATTCTATATGTCTTAAGCTATGCATTGACAGTCTTGGTTCATTTTCGACAAGAAAGTGACATCCATCATTCTTGCAGTGGACTCTTCATATCTTGCCGAAATTTTTGAGAGACTGAACTCTAAATACAAGCATGCAACACAAAACAGAAACTGTTATTTCAATCACAAACAAAATTCAAGGATTTTGAAAAAAAAAAAAAAAACTGAAATTTTGGGAGTCTTCGGTTATAGCAGGCAAATTATTGCCCTTTTCTTTAGTTGAGAGTTTTGAAAATCGACTTGCTGGAAATAAAAAATAATGCCTGAAGAAGATAATAGCAGAACATTTAAATGCGTTACAAAGTTCTGGCACTTTTTGTTGCATTTTTCATCATGGAACCCAAATATGACGTGTGAATAACTATGTTTTAATACACTAATTTTTCTTTAAATTCCAGTTAGACTTTGAAAGACATAGTTGGAAAAAAGGAGGTTAAAAACGACAATTGTGACCACAATTCAAGTCACGCAGTATTTGTGTGCACTCATAGTTGAGTTCTGGCGTCTTGTCAGCTCATTTGAGTTGTGTGGATACAAAAGAAAAATTGTGACGGTGTCGTGTATAGTTCCTAGGGTAGCTCGGACGGTAGAGTGTTCGCGCCCTAAGTGAATGGTCCCGGCCCCGGAACAATTTTTCCTTAAAATTATCCAACTACTAGGTCATTTAGCGTCGATGAGATTGGTGATAGCGAGATGATATTTGGCGAGAAGGGGCCGAGGATTCGCCATAGATTACCTGGCATTCACCTTACGGTTGGGAAAATACTCGGAAAAAATCCAACCAGGTAATCAGCTCAAGTGGGGATCGAACCCGCGCCCGAGCGCAACTTCAGACCGGCAGGCAAGCGCCTTAACCGACTGAGCCACGCCAGTGGCTGTCAGGGTATGTTATCTCACAAGGACGTACGCCATTATGCATCAGTAGATCCCCATGAGTACTTGGAAGAGCCGTTGCATAATCTCAAAATTGGTGTTTGGTGCGCAATGTCAGGTGTCCACATCGTAACAAGATTCTTTCACCAAACTGTTAATGCTAACTGGGAGTGTTGCCAAGTCAGCGGTTTTGTAGCTAAATCTGGTGTTTTTAGAACTATGGTCAGCTGCAGAATTTTACCGTCAACGGCTAGCTATTTATTTGGCGTTTTTTTTCTTATGATTCCAGACAGAGAGAGTTGATAGTTTAAAGTTTTTTTTTTTCTGTAAAGATGTTATAATTTTTATATGTACTTTCGGATAATGTTAGTTAATCATAAACCAGAGTTTAGTATGGTGTTAACACACTTTTTCATTGTGCGAGTATATAATATCAACGTTTTATGTGAACTCGATTTGGTGCAACCACGTCCATTTCCTGCTTCATCCATTGTTGTTTTACAAATAAGGTATTCCGCATTCGTTAACTTCTTAATCTAATGTATGCATTGTTTTTTTAATGAATTGTTATACTACTAGGTTCAAAAAGTTCCCGGAATTTTACTACCATTTTTCGTATTAATATATAACAAGGGATATTATACATTTGTTTTGTTGGTAACATTCATGATGTCATTTCCTTAAAGTTTGTTGATAATGGCGATTGTTGGTTTTGAGTTGTAGGCAATTGTTTATCATAGTGTTTTGTTTGTTCGTCGTTTTTTGTAATTATGTCCACAGAGCAACGTACAAACATCAAGTTCTGTGTTTTGTTACACAAAACTCCTGCAGAGACATTAAGATTGTTGGAAGAAGCATATGGCGAAGCAGCAATGAAAAAACTCAAGTGTATGCCTGGCATAAACGCTTTTCTGGTTGATAGCATCAAAGATGATGTACGCAGCGGCCGACCAACAACTGCAACAAATGAAGCAATCGCTCAGCGTGTGCGTAATGTTGTGAGGGACGACCGACGTAAAACCATAAAAGAGATAGCAGCAGAGGTCGGAATATCAGTCGGAAGTGTACACAATGTTCTTCACAAGCATCTCCACATGCATTACGTGTCTCAGAAGTTAGTTCCGAAAATGTTGTCGGCAGAACAGAAAGAAACAAGAATGACTCTTGCTGGGGACATGATCAGTATGGCTGATGAAGATGGTGATTTCTTAAACAAAATTATTGCTGGTGATGAAACTTGGTGCTACTTGTACGACCCAGTCCCTAAACGACAGTCATCTGAGTGGAAATCGAAAACATCTCCTCGGAAGCAAAAATTTCCTAGGACACTTCCAAAGGAAAAGTTATGTTGGAAGTTTTCTTCGACTCTCAGGGTCTCATCCACCATGAGTTCATTCCAGAAGGTCGTACTGTAACGAAAGAATTGTACGTAGAAATCCTCCGTCGCCTTCGGGACGCAGTGAGAAGGAAACGTCCAGAAAAGTGGGTAGAAAACAACTCGTTCCTTATGCATGACAATGCACCTGCTCATCGCGCAATTATTGTAAAGAATTTTCTTGCCATGCACAACATAACTGCTTTGGATCACCCGCCATACTCTCCTGATCTCTCACCACCTGATTACTTTCTGTTTCCCCGTCTGAAAAGTGATCTGAAAGGACGGAGATTCAATGCTGAAGAGGTTATCGCAAACGCGACGAGAGCACTAAGACGGGTTTCACAAAATGGCTTCCAGGCCTGCTTCCAGGAACTCTACACGCGTTGGCAAAAGTGTGTTGTTGCGGAAGGCAACTATTTTGAAGGGAATGCTGTAGAATAGTGTTTAAGGTACGTTGTTTCTATGATATTAGCAAATTCCGGGAACTTTTTGAACCTAGTAGTATTTAATCATAAAGAATAGACAATGAATTGAATTATTATTTTCGCTTATAATATATGATATATTATTTAATTTATCGCTCCGCATTATATTTTATGTAACACAGATATACTTAAAACTTAAAACCAGAGTCAATGTTAGCAGGCACGTCTCCAGCTCAGTGTGAAATCAGATTTCGAACCGAATGGTGTGACTGTGAATGTGATTATTTCCGAAGTGTCCTGTACATTCTTGATCTACTTCATTCAATTTTGAAGAAATATGCCGCATAAAACTCCATTCGTACAAAAGTTTAGAGATGTGTGAAAAAAAACATGTGTTGAAAGATTGGGTGGAAGAAGTTACCGGTGATAGTTCAAAAGCTCGATGTAAATGGTGTAAGGTGATATTAAATGCAAAATATTTAGATTTAATTACCCATGCTGATAATTATACACACAAAAAAGGGTACCGAGTGTTTTTCTGTTCTTCGACAACATAATATTGTCATTCACAACAAGCTTCTGGGCAGAAGTGAGCATTATAAATATTAGATTTTTTTTAATTTGAAACCTGACATTCTCCAGTTCCTAAAACTCTATAGTTTGTATTTCAAATTTGGAAATTATGTGTTAAGAAAAATCTGGAGTTTTTTAATTACAGTTTAGCGGTTTTTTTAAGCTTGTGCAGCGGTAAATGGAATTCTGAGTTGGCAACACTGCTAACTCGTGTGTCCCGAATATGTTTAATCCTAGATCATATATGTAACAGATATGTCGGGCTTATAGGCTTTGAGGTTAACAACTTTTGTCAGGTTTACTACGCTGCCATCTAGTTGGTACATAAGGAGTCACGTCATCATTCCCATTTGAATTGCATTAGCGGCTGCGCTGCCATCTCGTGTTCGTTTACGGCGGACGGGTGGCGATCCTGGCGGTTGTTCTCTTCAAAGTGCTGCCGTTTTTAATGTAGCGAGGAGTTATCTGTTACATATATGATCTAGGGTTTAATCCACAACTCACAAAAGATGAAAGACTGTATGGATATTTTCCGAGCCAGTTTTATTTTACCCACCCTGTATTATGTAACTACAAACTTGAGTCATTAAACTGAGTAGACCTAAATCTTATAAATTACCCTGTTTAAAGAAAAACTAAATAATTTCATATTAAATATTTTGAATATTTTTCTTATTGTTACAGTACTCTCAATTGAGTCTTTAAAAAGTCCCGAAGTATAATTTCATCAGTTTCACAATGTATTTTTTTAGTCAAGTTGCGATCGGCTGAAGTAGTAGGTACGTCACTGGCATTTTGTGAATCACAGCTCTTGTGTTTTATCATTGTCGTCAATGCTGCTGAATATTGGGCAATCTCACCAAGGCAAACTACATAACTCAGAAGAGAATTCCCTAACATATATTATGCGATATCTGTTTCGCGTTAGGTAACTGGAATGTACAAAGAAACGCGACAATGGTCAACCACACTCACCGCCTGCCGGAAAGCATTTCACAAGGCTGTGTGGCTTCGACGGCGCTAGACAGCATGACTCCTCTATCTCGGCCGAGTCACTCACTAAGTTTTTGTAGTTGTTTATTTAATGACGCCGTGTCCAACTACTGCTTTATTTAGAGTCGATGAAACTGGTGACAGCGAGGTATTTGGCGAGATGAGGCAAAGGATTAGCAATAGATTATCTGACATTCGCCTTATGGTTGGAGAAAGCCTCGGAAAAAATGCAATCACGTAATTAGTTCAAGCGGGAATCGACCCACATCCGATCGCAATTCCGGATCAGAATGCAAACGCCTCAGCCGACACTATTTCATATGAAATAAAACGAAGTAATACCTTGATTCTCTCTCTTTTATGTTATAACATTGTACAGTAGTATTAGATACATGAATTACTTCTTCTTTCTCTCTTTCTACTTCAAGGTTAGGCTATAAGCCTGTGCCGACTCAAAGCATATCCCTCCACCTGGTCAGGGAGCTTCCAACGGAACGTCTGCCTCTAGATCTATATTGTAACGCCTGTTTTGATAGTCGAGATGTCTCCATTCGGTCTATATGTTGAAACCATTTTAATTTGTTGTCTGTCAATTTATTTACTAATTCATATATTTGTAACTAGCCGTACCCGTGCGCTCCGCTGCACCCGTTAGAAATAAATATAAAGTAATTACATAATTAAAATAGGACGTTTGATCCAGGAACATTCGTGTTTGATAGGATAAATCGTTTAATATGTTACTTAATTTAAATTGTATTTAAATAATTAAAATGCGGTCATTTTGGTCCAGAGAGCAATCATTTGGTGCAATGACAATTCCTTTAACATGATTCTTAATTTTTATTACATGCAACTATAGTTTAATGAAGACTGACATATCATTTAGTTTTAATTATAATTTTTATAATATATGTTTCAGAAGTTACTGTAATAACATTGTAGAATTATGTCCATCTAGAGAAACTACACTTTCAATGGTGAAATAATAATTAAACAATTAATTAGCTTCCGATATTACTTCATACAAACACAGAAACATTCTCTGTAGGCTATCTTTCATAGCTTTCGATTGTTGTTGTCCAAGGCCCCTTATAGACGAAGTCATTCGTTTTTATTTCAGTACAGCGCCTTAGATGGCGTTACTGTAATTTTAAAACTCATTTATCTTATTAAATATCAGTCCTATCAAACTTTTGTACAGAATAAAACTTATCGAAAATTACTTTCAAAGAAACTTTTGCTATGTAACATTTTTCATTAAAATCAATAATAAGCGAGATATTTCGATTTATTTAATTCAGGCCCCCTTATAACCCCCCTTTTAAATAAAGTATTTTGAATGCCATATAGCCTAAAATCTAAGTTGGAACGAACTTAATTTATATTCCAATTTTCATATAAATCAGTTCAGCCATTATCGCGTGAAAAGGTAACAAACATCCAGATAGACAGACAGACAGACATACAAACAAAAATTTCAAAAAAGGGATTTTCGGTTTCAGGATGGTTAATTATACATGTTAACACCAATTATTTTTGGAAAATCGAAAATTACCAGAAAAAGTTTGGCTACAGATTTATTATTAGTATAGATTGTTCTCTAATATCGGTATTGCGAATGTGATCCCTTAGAGTGTATCCTGCTATCCTTCTTAAGAAGCGCATTTCAGCAGTTTCAATCTTCCTTTTTCCAGATCTATTTAATGTCCAGTTTTCACTTCCATATGTTACAAGTGGGACTGCCAAAAATCTTATAGAATCTCATCATTGTCTCTTTCCTGGTTTTGTTAGGCAAGGTTCTTTGAATTGTTCCGCACATATGCTGGAACTTCGATAATTTAATATCTAGATCTTTCTCTTTTTCATAAAATAATAAGCGTCCTAAATAAGCAATTGAAACATCTCATTTGCTCTATTGTTTTGTTTTGTAGGACTATTTTTGATATAATAGGATATTTTCCCACAAATGCTATTACTTTTGATTTGTTTGTTGAGATATGTAGATTGTAATGTAGCATAATTTCTTGTAACTGAAATACTTTTCTTTGTAGTTCTTCTTCAGAAGCTGCGAGGATTATTTGGTCGTCAGAAAATAAAATAGAATTTAAAACAATTTGTCCCAATTTAAAATTATAACCTAATTGTCTTCGCCATTGATTTATAGCATCGACAATATATATATTAAAAAGGGTTGGGGACAGTGGGCAACCTTGACGTACTCCCTGATTAATTAGTTCAGTTCTTCCATTGGTATTAGTTATGCATATTGTTATGCCATTGTATATTTCATTTTTTACTTCTACTATATGTATGGGATACCCTTTGTAATGCATTATTTCCCATAATTTTTGTCTGAGAACTTTGTCAAAATCTTTTATATAATCGACAAATAGGATATGAGTTGGCAAATTGAACTCTCTGTGCTTCTCTATCATTTGTTTCAAAATGAAAACACAGTCTGAGCACGATCTTCCTTTTCTAATTTAATAATGTTTCAGAAATTACTCCCAATCTTCTTGCTATTATTTTAGAATATATTTTAAAAGGAGTGTTAAGAAGACTTATGCCACGATAGTTGTTACAATTAGTCCTATCACCTTTTTTAAGAATAGAACATACTTGAGCTTCTTTCCACTGTCTTGGTATCTCACACGTTATCCAACATATATTTAGATATATGAACATATGCGTTTTTTTTAATATATTTTCTTTGATTTATTTATACGTATATGTTTGTGAATGTTCAGTAATATTAATAATAAGAAATATTACCTATATTCATTACTGTGCGTAACTTCGTAAGATATGTGCCTGACACCCTTATGCAGCTAAATCATAAAGGCGTAGGGAGAGAGGAACTAAGAAGAAAGGCACCGAACGTATGTAAGGAAGAGGAAAGACTCAGATCGCAAAGGGAGCTTCTGTTCTACAGAGACTGTCAAACTTGAACCGAACATAAGATCTCTGACCGGTTTTAAACCGACTCGGTTATTTTAGTTTACTTGCTTCATTTCCACGTATTGTTGGATGCCTAAGGAATAGGGCGAAATTTGTAGTATCTTGATATCTTCTCCCATGTTCGAACATTGCATGATATAGTAAGTATCACACTCTAACCCCTCTTGTTACTGATTGGCAACGTTCGCTCTAATGTAGAATTGAAGATTGAATTAACAGTACGTAAGGTACTCTTTTATAGAGTAGGTACAGAATTATTTCAACATGAGTTACTAGTACGAAGGACGAAACTGGTAATTGAAATTAGATGCAATAGTCTATAGTGCGATAGTATGCACAAAATAACTGAAGCATGTATCAAAATGAACGGTCACCATTTTCAAAAATGTGTTTAAATATCCATATTATGATTATTTTTCAATTTAACTTTATTCTCTATATTGTACGCTAATGTGCTGTAGACAGTATAATATACACTGCAAAATGAATACGTTCGAATAGATAGCTCAATTCGTGAGTAAAAACACTTACTGTTAATACAGTACTGTATTTTGATTAAACAAAAACCTAATGAAAATTATCAAACTCAAAATCGCGATATTTCCTAGTTTATGTATGTGGATAAACTAATTTTCTTCCCTCCTATACCTAGTAAAGTGGCTTGTTTGTATTTTACGCCAGTATCATCGAACTTCGGTTCTCAACCGTTAATCAAAAGGTATAGCCAGGTTTATATTTGAAATGTTAGTAAAAATAAAATGATGTCCCTGTATAGGAGGGAGGCCGTTCGGCTATCCAATCATTCACTGAATAGGAATGGTAAGCACAATAAACCTCAGGTTGCAGTGCAAGACTTCGGATCCCTCCTCCGTACATGAGAAAGAAAAACATCATTTCTTCGTCTAATGTTATAGATGCTTCTTTCGAAATCGTCTAACGTGCCTCTCACGACGAATCCATGAACTCGGGACTTTCCTATCAACACAGAATTAGGCTCTTCGGAAGCTCCTGAGGTCTTCGAGACAGTTACACGACCTTGATTTATGTCAGAAATCGTCTCGATACAGTGATAACTGCCAGCTAAGTAAAGAGTTAGACGAAGGCTCCAGTGAGTCTATATGACCTTGAAAGGCGTAGAGCTGATTCATAGCGCACTTCCTAATGAAAGACAGAGAGTCTGTATTTCGCGAGCCGCCGGTATTAAATTGCAATGCTGTCCAAATGATATTCTTAACGAATGAATTGCAGGAGTTTTATATCGTCAGACGGTAGAGAGAGTGGGGGAGAGAGAGAGAGAGATAAAGGGATATTCTTCGTCTTCAAATTTGTACGAGAGAACGACATTTGTGGTTGGCTCTTTCATGATTTGGAATGGACTAATTCATCGGATTGCAATAGGCCTATAGTTTGTATTCACAGATTGTCATCGACACTTGAAAAATTAGCACCCAATACGAGTGGAACGGACATACATTTATACCGCACGCGCTAACTACTACAAGCGTCTAATGTTTGTTCAAACATAATAATTACCCTAGATCATATATGTAACAGATAACTCCTCGCTAAGTTAAAGTCGGCAGCACTTTGAAGAGAACAACCGCCAGGATCGCCACCCGTCCGCCGTAAACGAACACGAGATGGCAGCACAGTCGCGAATGCAATTCAAATGGGAATTATGATGTGACTCCTTATGTAACAACTAGATGGCAGCGTAGTAAACCTCACAAAAGTTGTTAACCTCAAAGCCTATAAGCCCGACATATGTGTTACATATATGATCTAGGTAATTACTAACAAATTTATTATATACAGGACGTTAAATGTTATCCATAGTATAGTCAAGTAATTTGACAAAGAATAGCAGCAATTGTTATTAGAGGAGAAAAATTCGCTCCGGCGCCGGGGATCGACCCTGGTCCTTGTTTCTACGCATCAAGCGCTCTAATCACTGAGCTACGCGGAACTTCAATCTACAGTACCGGATCGAATCTTCCTCCTCTAGTTACTGTAACATATAAATTCTGTAGGACCAAAAATTAATCTTTACGTGGATTCTTCTCCCAACAGTGTATATACTGTGGAATCCCGGCCACCAAGTCACTCAATTGAGTGCGCTCCTTGTATAGCCTAATGGTAGTTGACTTAACATAATATGTCGAACATGGAGTAAGGTCACAAATGGAAAAACACTAGAGTACCTGGGATCTAATGATATTCTGGGTAAGAGAGGCGAAATTCATTCACACAGCGACCCCATCGTAATGATATTCTTCCTGGATTATCCTTTCAGATCGGAAATAAGTTTCAACCACAGTCTACTATATACAGTCACAAAGCTTGAGTTTTGAGGGTGCTAGAAACAATAGACTGTGACGGTAATATTTTGCATTGCCTGTAATGAGGCGATATTAGCGATCCTAGTGGTGAGCAACTATCTAATGTTTGCATATTTACTTCGTATTGAGCTTCGCGACTGTATATACTGTATATACTAGACTGTGGTTTCAACCATGAAAATATGGTGCTCGGTGGTGATTTCCATCTCCATGGCAATGGATAAAGTGACTGGCGATATTGGTCTTGTTAGTTCTTGAACAACCCGCTTTGTCGCAAAGTACTCTCGAAGACGTTCGTTCTCTCTACCTCACCGCCACCCGTTCAAGGCTCACTGACTAGCAATGACGTCATTCATTCAAATTGACTGGTGGGAAAGGCCGAAAATATTTAATCACACGATATACTGCGGCAATGCATTCACTAAATTTTTATTCTGCGCAAATGTGTCAATCATTATTTTATCCGTAGTAATGTCATGAGAGGTCTGAGATTTATCTGGGAAATCTCAGACCTCGAGTGACATTTTTTAGGACTATTTCGTGAATAAAATAAAAATGTAAATAATATATTCCTAAAATTCGATCACAAAATGTTAATAATTGTATATTAACGAATACTTAATCTATTCAGACATTGTGAAGTTGAAATACTCGTAGATGAATATCGATTACTGCAATAAAGAAATTCGATGTTATTATTCAGTAATGCCAATTGCGAAAAGCGAAATACAGGTTTAACAATGTTAATTACATGTACTACACTTTTCTCTTATTATTATAACATAAATACATTTTCATTGTCTGCTGAAATCATTATTTAATTTAACAGTAACAGTGGGGACAGCTATATACCAATGCTTATGTATTCACAGCGAGACATGTTGCTACACAGTGAAGACATCTCTGTATAGATTGGCCTAATTAAAACACGAATTTTATTACGCCATACGGAAGGCAGTTTGATTAAAGACCTTATTATTACTATGCAAGTTCTTTGGGTTTGATATGCGATGATGTTACATAAATTTGAACATCTGACTTTCTATTAATTGTTTAATTTCATTCACAAAATACATATTTTATATGCTACAATTATAGATTAAGTTACCTGTGGAAGCAGGACCAATGTCAGCTGTGCCTTATTTCGACCGTTACGATCAGTGCTACACGAAAGCATTTTTATAGCTCGACAAACGCTTTCTCGCTGTAGTGCGTAACGGAACTAAAGCTGCATCTACACAATTCAATATTCCAATCGGGTATGAGTGCAATCTGGGAAGAATATTAAAAGGTACGTTTAATTAAGATGCATGAAGATTTTTGTCTACATGGTGCGCCGTTTTGAACGTCGTCTTCATTGCGTAAATATATTAATTAATATTAAATATCAATCTTGCATTCATTCTGTGAAGTTGAAAGAAATCTTTAACCGTGTAGTTACATCTTAATGTATTCATGATCATCAATTTACGGGGAAACAGTTGGCGACAACGACTAAACAAAAGAACGACCTTGCGATAAATTGATAGCGATAAATCTAGCTGCAAAAATTATTGCAAAGTATGACTGTGATTGTTTGGAATTCAAAATTTCATTACACTTCATTGGTCGAAAATGGAATGACGTCATATAAACGAAATAGTCCAACAAAACTGAAGGACCTTCCTAAATAATGATCCAAACAGCATACCGGTTGATCGGACTATTTGCAATGGGAATATTGCAAAACGTATGAATTATGGATGAAAAATAACGTTTCAAGTGTTCATTACTAAAAACGTCACATTTATAATTGAATGTGACACAACATTCAAGGACAAACAGTGCGCTCTGAATTTATAACAGATTACACGGAACTTCCACTGGATGATGTGAACGAACTAGACGCACGCAATTTTGTAGCGCAATGAGTTTCGTTTGCGTAAACGTACGTAACGTTATGGCATCAAAATAAAAACATGTTATGATTAAAACAATGAGAATAAAATACCTAAAATACGAAGTTTTCCTTTCTAAATTCTTCGAATAAGTGCGTAAAGATGAATCACAAGGAAATTCTGGACAGCGTAAGACAAATTTATTTTCCTTGTGAGATGAGTGTTGCTCTGTAGTGAAAGTGTGCATACTGCCAAGTAATGAAAATGTTCAGTACATGCGGCATCACTAGAATATAATGTTAGAAGTGCATTCTAATGGCACTTAATGGTATATTTACATATGCATGCAAGTAGCTGTATGATAAGTTACATACAATTTTTATATAATTATGTGAGATGTATTCAAAAACCGAGAATGGAATTTATTCCATCGAAGTAGGAATTACGTATGGAGACAAAACAGAAACAAGAAATTAACGAATGAAACAGGATAATCAAATAAAACTGTTAAAATACCATCAGCTTACTTCTAAAATCTCGCAACAGCGTTTGAGGAAATAGTACAGGAGAGCAAAATAACGTATTATTATTTTTACACCCCAGCTAAAAACTGTTATGCTTTAGTTATTTATAAAATATATAAACATTTGCATATTTACGAGGTGATATAAACAGACGCATTTTGAAAATATACACAAATCTCAACATAAAGTTTGACTTATGAGGTATTAGAAATAAGCCGACGATATATTAGTCTATGGCTGTTTTTGTAACCATAATCGATCCTTACTGTCTGTAATCTATGGTTGTTTTCGTTACTGTCTGTAATCTATGATTGTTTTCGTGAACCTTACTGTCTGTAATCTATGGTTGTTTTCGTGATCCTTACTATCTGTAATCTATAGTTGTTTTCGTGATCCTTACTGTCTGTAATCTATGGTTGTTTTCGTAATCCTTACTGTCTGTAATCTATGGTTGTTTTCGTGATCCTTACTATCTGTAATCTATGGTTGTTTTCGTGATCCTTACTGTCTGTAATCTATGGTTGTTTTCGTGATCCTTACTGTCTGTAATCTATGGTTGTTTTCTACTGTCTGTAATCTTGGTTGTTTTCGTGATCCTTACTATCTGTAATCTATAGTTGTTTTCGTGATCCTTACTGTCTGTAATCTATGGCTGTTTTCGTGATCCTTACTGTCTGTAATCCATGATTGTTTTCGTGATCCTTACTGTCTGTAATCTATGGTTGTTTTCGTGATCCTTACTGTCTGTAATCTATGATTGTTTTCGTGATCCTTACTGTCTGTAATCTATGGTTGTTTTCGTGATCCTTACTGTCTGTAATCTATGATTGTTTTCGTGATCCTTACTGTCTGTAATCTATGATTGTTTTCGTGATCCTTACTGTCTGTAATCTATGGTTGTTTTCGTGATCCTGACTGTCTGTAATCTATGATTGTTTTCGTGATCCTTACTGTCTGTAATCTATTATTTCTTCGTGATTCTTACTGTCTGTAATCTATGGTTGTTTTCGTGACCCTTACTGTCTGTAATCTATGGTTGTTTTCGTGATTCTTACTGTCTGTAATCTATGATTGTTTTCGTGATTCTTACTCACTGTAATCTATGATTGTTTATGCAATCATAATCAATCCTAGCCTACTATCTGTAGTCTATGGTTGTTTTCACAATCATAATTGGTCCTTACACTGGAAGGAATGGTTAACGGGAGAAGATTTCGGGACAGAAAAAAATATCAGATTATAGATGACATTAAGATATATGGATCATATGAGGAGACAAATAGGAAGGCAGAAAATAGGAAAGATTGGAAAAATCTGGGTTTGCAGTGAAAGACATGCCCTTGTGCAAAACACTACGAATGAATGAATGAATTGATCCTTACTGACTGTCGTAGTCTATGGTTGTTTTCGTGTTCATAATTGATCCTTACTATCTGTAGTCTATGGTTGTTTTAGTGTTCATAACTGATCCTTACTATCTGTAGTCTATGATTGTTTTTGTGTTCATAAAAGTTTTTTTTTTTATGTGCTGAATCCAAAAATGAGATCAATTTTCTTGGTTAGATGTTTTACCGAAGTGAATGTAGCGGTATGGAATTTAACGTTTCTGTGATGTTTCTTAATCATAAACTCGCTACAAATACAACATTTATCTGGGGAGTTCACATAACCACGACTAACAGACATGTTTCACAACTCACTGCAATATGGAGTTAGAGGTTCGAGGTCATAGCATAACACAGCCTTCTAGACTTTGCAATGACCTCTAACAAGTTACAAACAATCGTCACTAAGAGCAATGTTTTATGAATGCTGCAAACTGTTAGATCGCCATTTTATATATTAATGTCATTCAAACATTAATTTCAATTTTCTGAAAAGAAAAATCTGTACGTGATTTTGCATTTTAAGTTTAATTTTCTATTTTAGCACACAAAAATACGTAAGGGATAGCTAAAAATTTTCAAAAATGTTGTTTCATCGCAGACCTGTTTTAGTCCTGTTTGTTAAATTCGTCATTAATAATAATTCTTGGATAGTTTTGTTTATGATCATTCTATGTAGGAATATTTCAATGTGGACATTTTTATTATAGTTCATATTTCAATGTTGACAGATTTATGTAGTGACCATCTAACGCTGTTACCATTATACAGTATGCCTAATTAGGTACTACCACGTAGAATGACATTCTTGTATATTATTGCACCATATATTTTAAGACTCTGAAGAAAGCTTCTTTCAACAGTGCTTATTAACATTTAAAAATTACCATAGATTATATTCTATAATATGTGCATTAGGGTGCAGTGAATCTATACATGAAATTGTTTTTTTTACCTGTTTTCTAAATGTAATAGTTGCAAAAATCTGTATTTTCACTTAAATTAGAAATGTGAAAAATATGGAGTTTCTGTTTTTAATTTTTTAGGTGTCCCAAGGGCTTTGAAGTTTCTTAAAATTATACTTTTTTGCCTCTTTGTATATTTGCTCTATTATTTTGTTTTTCATTAAATAGCTAATGAATTGCTGTAAAACAGCGGCGGTTTCCTCTATGAGCACAGAAGCACAGGAGCACGTAAACAGCTTAAAAACCAACAATAATCATACATATTACTGTATTAATATTATTACATATATTACTTTCCAATATGCAATGACGTTCCTACATTTTTCGTCTCGAGAGAATGTCCTGTTCGTGTGTCATTAAATCTCCATTGGACAGGTTGACAGCAGCTCGCACAATTTTTCTCTAGCAGGGTGAAATAGCCTGAGGTGAGAATATTTTCTGGTTTGTTACATGGTTACAATAGCTCTGCTCGCACAGGTCTTAACGTTCTAATGACAGAGAAACAGAAATGCTCCATCTCCCTTGGGTCTGGCATCCTGTTCCTTTCTTCCTCTTTCCTCGTTTTCTCTCTTTACTCTTTCTTTTCAAAATACCGTTACGCGCGGGGGCTGATTCTGTTGTCTTTTGTTCAGCAAAGTAAGGAAAATACAAGCTGCCATGGTGCGTATTGAAAGTTGAAACAGTAACACTTGAAGTTTGGAGACGGATGTGTGAAATTGTGTATTAAATTAAAAGAGGATTAAAACATTCCTCCGCACCATGACAGAAGACCGATTAAATACATTGGCTATGTTGGCAGTGGAAAAAAAACTTGTTAACGATATCAGAGACTTCAATAATAACGTTATTGATAAATTTGCATCTCTCAAAACTAGGCGCATGGAGTTTCTCTACAAATAAGTTTAGATCTTCAACACCATCTACAACAGCATTGAAGGTGAGTCCTATGAATTAATTTTACTCTAC
Organism: Periplaneta americana; assembly: GCA_025594305.2. NCBI lineage: Eukaryota > Metazoa > Arthropoda > Insecta > Blattodea > Blattidae > Periplaneta > Periplaneta americana. The sequence continues at coordinate 29,954,934 of JAJSOF020000038.1, forward strand.
TCTTGTTTAATGGTTTTAATTTTGGTTTATATGCGTAGATTTGGTACATGCATATTATCTCTGACGTGTGACTCACTACGAGGTTTATCTCTGACAGGTGGCCCGGGTAACTCAGTTACCTGGTTGAGGTTTTTCCGGGTTTTCCCTCAAATATGAGCAAATCAGTGTGTTCATTTCACCGGCATTATTTTTTTTTTTTTGATAAAGCGAACACCCATTCCGAGAAGAAAGGTGTTCATTACTCTTTTTTTTTTTTTTTTTGTGAACACTCATCCAAGAAAGGCCTCTGCCACTGTAAAATCACATATTTAAACTTTATTTGGAAGACTCTAAATTGAGGTTGCAGTGTACAGTATTTTTTAGGGAGTACAAAGGGACAAAATATATAGTATTTTACATAAAATATGACAAAAATTCCATTTCAGTCCATTTATTTTTTGTTAATTAGAATTTATTCTTTGCTTCTTTTTCATTTCTTTTTGAGTGGTAACTAAATCAACAGATCCAATTATCATCCTTCTTTCTGTTCTTTGCTCTAGTAAAACATTCTTTCTTGTTTTGGAACACGGCGGTCTTTATCACAATTACCCCTACAGTATTATTATTATTTTTTGTATTTGCAACTGCATATATCGAATAGTTTGTTTGCTTCTTCCTTGAATTTTGCAATGTTGTCGTCACTATGTCGTTTCTTACAAGGCTTCATTAAGTTTGTGTAGGCTATTGATCATGGTAAGCACGAATCAGTTGTAATATTCTTGTATGACTGACTTTCGGAATTTATGTCTTTACCTGGATTTCCTTAGTTTTGATAGCAACTCTTTCTTAAATCTCTCCAACAATAAATTCTTTTGATTTGAAGCCATGTTTTAATTCATTTTGGTCCATAGATAATATTTCATTACGTCATGATAGGTAGGTAATTGTGATGGGTTCAGCCCCTCTGGCATTGCGAATACAGGGTAGAAGGTCAGATTTATTTGATTAATTAGAGATATTCTAATTTAAATGCTCTGCAACATAAGAATTAATTTCCATTAATTTTATTATATTATAGTCTCGACGCTGTTATTCCAGGCGTGACTACTCCTCTTTGCTTACGTCTTAGGAAGTGAAGGCTCTATAAAGTCTAGGTAGGTACTATCGTTCGCCATTTTTGTTCTTTCTTTGCCGAGCTACCATAAGAAGAATCTATTTGCCACACCGTTAAACATTATCATGTCGTAGCTCCAATGATAATAAATCAAACGCACTGTAATTCAGCAAATAATTGAGCGGCAAATAACGTCTTCGTGTGCTTTCTGCGAACGACAACGAAAGAGCCAAAATGGCGGGCGATTATATTAAGTATTTATCCAGCCTTAAGAAATGAAAAACGTCATCAGCGAATCACAAGACGCACACGTTTAAATGTAGCCGACCTGCAACGCGATTTGCTGCCGGAAATTAGAGCGACGGGATTATAATTATATCATACTTAAGAGTTTTGTGATTATTCCCAATTTTCTTACAAATTGAGGTTTTTGTGAAACTTCAAGATGAAACGACTGGGAACCAAAAATATACAGATTCTTTTAACATGAATTTTTGTAACATGTTCCTGGTATCCTATTCAGATTAAATCACTAAAGAACGTTCTCTGGCTAAAAAATCTGAACCTCAAAATTTTGTGAAAATTTCAAAATATGATTCTCTTGGGGCACCTCTAAATATCAATCTAGAGAAAATATATTTTGCATTTTTCTTTATGACATCACCCCACAACGTTTCCTTGGTATTACATTTTGATTCCATAAGTTTCATATTTTCACTCCATCCTAATGTGCATGATATATCTACTTATTCGGAACGATAAAAATTAACTCCTTCTCCATTACGCAAGTCCAATCGCAAGGAATTTATACATTTCTTGGAACAAAGTTTACGAAATTACCGTTGACATTATTGCCCGTCCAAGGCGAGCGATCTAAACTGTTTATCTGCTGTGGCTGTGAATACATTCGTGTCTCCTCTCAGTCGGCCTGTACACTAGGGCGTATCGAAAAAAAAAATACTAAATTCTAAACGTAAGGATGTACAAAAGTTGTCTTGTAGTCTCTACTATAACAAGTAAAAAAAAAAATACTAGGACTCCGTGTGTTTTCTTTACAAACATTAACTATACTAAAAGCCAGGTTATGAACCGACTAAACAGGAAGAAGTTGGCGGGGCGAGAGGAAAGTGCGGGTTAGAGGGGTAGCCTGTGCAGCGATGACACGTTGAGTATGGGGGGCGGAGGGGAGAAGGAGAACGGAGCTTTACATTGGACCGCACGTGAAAATGTCGTCTGCTAACGAAAATCTGCCAACCAAAGAGTTTCTAATATATAACTAGAGACACCAACGGCGCTAGTTTCGCATGCAAAATTGAACCGCTGATCGGCTGCCATCAAAGGTAGATGATGCTTCGCCAGGAGTGCAAGCATTTCAGGCTTATTGAGGAGTACGAATAAATATAAGTACACTTGAAGGGGAATAATAAGAAAATGGTGAAATACTGCGCCGCAAATAATTTTTTCGAACATAGCTACTATTGTAGGATGCCCAGGAAAGCATGCATATCTTAATATTTGGAAGAATGTTCCAAAAGCAGTTCCTCCTTTGAATATGTTTACAGAATGTCGGAATATTTCTGGATAAAGTTTTTCCAGAAACACATTAATCAGGTTTATAAAGTTGATTTCAACAATGTATGTAAGGGTTAGGTGCTATCACATTACAGTGGATTATAATAGCTGAGTGCATAAGAAAATCCTCAGACTATATTTGTCTAAAACTGTTTTGTTTCACAATAAATGAATTAATCATGTAATTTTGGTTTTGTACAGTATGTACTTCTAGTTTTTGGTTGTATTAAATGCAAAGAAATTAGTGAAAATATAGCTGATGGCCTAGCTAGGCCTATTATTACCATACCACTAGGTCTATTATTACCACTACTACTACCACTACTACTAGGCCTATTATTACCACTACTACTAGGTCTACTATTACCACTACTACTAGGCCTAATATTGCCACTACTAGTAGGCCTACTATTGCCACAAAAATTAGACCTACTACTAGGCCTATTATTACCACTACTACTAGGCCTACTATTACCACTACTACTAGGCCTACTATTATCACTACTACTAGGCCTACTATTACCACCACTACTAGGCCTACTAATACTACCAAAACTAGGCCTCCTAGTGCCATTACTACTAGGCCTATTACCAATACTACTAGGCCTATTATTATCACTACTACTAGGTCTATTATTACCACTACTGCTAGGTCCACAATTACCACTACCCCTAGGCCTATTATTACCGCTACTAATTGTATTAAAAAGTCTGTACTGACCTCTAACTTGGTGGTCATCAAGTACACGATGAATAGATTGTTTTGTGATAAAATTTATTCTCATTATATTTTAATCAGTTTCTAGAATTTTTATGATCTCATATTTCACCACTAAATATTTTCTAAGCCCCATATACCTTCCTCTTCCTTTGCATGAAAGGACTGAAATATAGATCATTTTAAATATTACAGTAAATATCCATTAGTATGTCCTTAAAACAATACTAGTAATACTGAAAATTGATGTTGACATTGCCATTATTCAATATTTCACATACTTATCCCTAGTGTAAATGGGTAATTTAATTTATTTTTTAGAATATCGCCAAAGATGAATCATTATAATACTTCAATAAATATAGCGCTCCTCTCCTATTCATGTTTATTTCATCACGACTCATCCTTTGTAAAAGATGTTTAAAACAGTGTCTATCACCAGGCTACATCAATGTATTGTGGTACTGTTTTCGAATTTCGCGCCGCAAACACTCCCTTTAATGGCGGATGCTAGCCGATTCAATTTGTGACATTTTTCTTGCCTGCCACTCACGGGTATGTGTCTCTAGTAAGTATTACAAACTCTTTGCTGGCAACGGAATCACGGAGACAGTGTAGCCAAGCTTCCCAGTTCATTTGCAGTACCACGTGCATTACGAGTCGCATTTCGTACCAGCGTCATTAGCTCGTGCTTTCTTAAAAACAGTAATTTTAATTACTAATATTGTTGATAATGTTATCGAGAACTACATACAGTAGTTATTTTAAACATATCGGTGACAAACGCTGAACATGCTTTGAATCTCGCGCCACTATGTGGCAATAGAGCTCAGAAAGAGAGCAACAGAACGTTGCTTCCTGTTTAGTCCGTTCATAACCTGGCTTTTAGTATAGTTGTCCGTGTCTCCCAATCAGTTCACTGATGTTTTAGCCAAGGGGTTGAGAGCGTTCTTCCCAGCAGGTAGAGCTTTAGCTAGTGGAAGGGGTAGTGTTCTGAAGCAAGCCAAGGCCTTATCCCATACAGCTATACAGCCAATCCTGATACAACTACAGTATTTTATGCGAACCTTAGTTATGACGTAATGTAACAGAGCCTTCTTCAGTTACAAGCCGGAGCCATACGTCGGCAACACTGTAATTAAATGTCAAACGAAGGCCTTACTATCCAGAACACGCGTTGGTGCTAATGCCGATTTTCAATGTAAATTAATGTTACAATATATATAAATGTGTGTCGATGGAATTATGTTCGCGGTCGTACCAAACGTTAATTGTTGATGTATTATAAACTAAGTGCGTGTTGGTGATAAAAACAAGACAATAAATGAAAATATGGCTGCAGTCTTTGGCAATTTTTACGGTTATTAATAATGACAAAGTGACTGACATTTCTTCTAATTATTAAATTTTGTATAAACTATATTTTTATAGTCTTACTTGTGATTTGTGGTGTATCAGAATTCTAGCGAAATTGATGAGTCTCGCCTGCTATACCAATAAAGTAACGTCGTTGATTTTCAAGTTCATTGTAATCAGCTGTTTTCTGATCCCATAAATGTTGCAGTTTTGTTGAAGATTCGGAATGCCTGCTATACGTCACAACTATCTAGTAATTTCAGGGAGACAACTTTAGAACAAAAATATACTAGATTTGCATTGACAAATTTGTAAAAAAGAATTCTTTGATGAAATAATAATTTTGACAGCTCTTTAAATACCACGTCCCTTTACAGTCTCATTTTAAAAACATTTAAACATATTAATTGTAGTCAGAATTGAACTAAATACATTTGGGATATGAAAATATACATTCTAAAGACGTGAAATAGCCAATAACATTTTTTGTTGGAAAATTGTCATGATTTTCAGTGGAGCCTTAAGACAGGGCTGGGCACATTACGTGATTCTGAGAAATGAGCGCTGTGTGCTTTAAAGAGCCGGTCTTGCGAGCGCTGTGACGTAAGCATACTGTACGTCATTCAGTGTCGGTGCAGTGGTGACTCTGGCGAACTTTGAAGACGGAGCTTCCGCTCATATATTAAAGCGGCCCGCCACTCCCAATGCTTTTAATGTATCATGGGAGGAGGAGTTCTTTTTGGTAGAGAGCAGTGGATTAGCAAAGTGTTTAATTTGGCATAAAACACTCCAACTGATTAAGAGGTTCAATATCCAACGACATTATTCTTTACAACATGCTACTGAATATGACAAATATATTGATAATGAGCACCATAAATTAATACAACTTAAAGAAAATGTTTCTCAGGTATATTATATTAGAGTATCTATTTGATATTTATAATACATTATAAGTTATTACACATTTAGTAATATATAATTTTAAATTATACAAAATAAATATTATGATATATCATAGTATATTACAGTTTAATATATATATATATATATATATATATATATATTACTAAATGTACTATAATAACTTGTAATGCAATATAAATATCGAATAGATACTCTATTACAATGTACCTGAGAAACATTTTCTTTAAGTTGTATTAATGTATGGTCATATGTTATATCATATCATATCATATCATATCATATCATATCATATCATATCATTTCATATCATATCATATCATATATCATATCATATCATATCATTTCATATCATATCATATATCATATCATATCATATTATATATTAACAGGATGACAATAATGCACTTAGTGAATCGGTTATGAGAATTAGCTACAAAATTTGCCACGAAATTGCAATAGAATTGAAAACATTCAACGATGGTGAATTCATCAAGCGATGTTTAATTATATTGGCAGATGAATTCTGTCCACAGCAAGTAGGGGAAGTGGAAGCCATACGCCTGTCTCGTAAAACCGTGGTGAGGATATTGCAGTATGTGCGTATGGGTTATGTAAATAAGCCTAATGATTTGTGTGTGTGCATAGAGCGAAGTTTATTTCATTAAATTAATGAGCGTTATAAATTCTGTAATGTACAATGGATTGATGTAATATTCTTATAAACTATTATGTACTGACAGACTGAATGACTAGAACAACCGTGGCTCTTGTTATATTAATGCAGGGAAGGTAGCTGTAATGCGAGTCCGCCACTGCGTGAGCGTTCTGCTCTGGCTTGGAATTGAAGTGCCTTGCGGAGCGAGAGCAGCTCTGGCCGACTACATGGAGCTGCTCTCATGCCCGGCCCTGCCTTAAGATATGTACGAGTAAAGAGACCATGAAACAAAAGAATACAGTAAACTATGAAGACTAGAGTCTTCAACATTTTAACCCTTGTACTACTAGACATTTTTGTGACACTGAATACCATGGGGTCAATGCTGACCCCAGTATTATAAAAATCGAAAAAAAAAAACTTAATTTTCCCTACTGACATTTATGCACAAAATTAGTCTTCAACCATTGTTTTCATCATAATTTATTCGTAAAATAATTATTTAACTACAATATTAACATTTTATACAGTTATTGATACTGATGTGTAGAGAGGTAATACATTTTTTCAAATATTTTTCGTATGTGCTTCGAAGGACTTCTCCAATCTATTACTATATTGTTTGCATATCAAATGGTCTTGACATACATCAAATATTCATATGTATGAGTTCTCGCCCACCTCATTGAATATTACATGACTAATATGAATTAGTCTATTATATTATTACTATTAAATACGAGAAAAAATTTGAATCGAACAGGAAGTTCTGCTCGCTGAGCGCTCTTATCAACTGAACCATACCGAGACACGATCCACGAGATGGATTGTCTCGGTATGGCTCAGTTGATAAGAGCGCTCAGCGAGCAGAACTGAAGGTTCTGGGTTCGATTCCCGGTGCCGGTACCTCGATTTAAGTAATGGTCTTGACATGTAATCTTTGCACAACTTGAGTACTTGCTTGAATGTTTTCGGTCAACAGAAGTGCCCCGATAAAAGTCATAATCATCACAATTATTATTTCAGTCAACACTGGGAATTGAACCCGAGAGCACCTAGTGATAGGAACACGTGCTAGCTTTGATAAACTGGAAGGCTTTATTCTATTTTAGGACATATACAGTAAGAATATGATTTACTTTTTTGTACTAGATTATTTAACGATGCTGTATCAACTACTGGGTTGCAAATCTATCTTTCAGGTATAACTCCCTGTGAAGATGATTTTAATAATTTCAAGAAAAAAATTGTTCCGGGCCGGGTAACGAACCCGGGACCTTTGACTAAACGCACCAACGCTCTACCAACTGACTTACCCACGAACTCTACCAGACACCGACTCAATAAAGTTTCTGGGTAGTTCAGTTGGTAGGACGTTGGTGTGTTTAACCAAAGGTCCCGAGTTCGATACCCTGCCCCGGAACAATTTTTCACTTGAAATTATTCAACTACTGAGTTATCTAGCGTCGATTGAACTGGCAATAGCGAAATGATATTTGGCGAGATAAGACAGAGGATTCGGCATAGATTACCTGATATTCGCTTTAGGGAAAACCTCGGAAAGAATCCAACCGGTTATCAGCGCAAGCGGGAATCGAACCGACGACCGAGCACAACTCTGGATCAGCAGGCAAACGCGCTACCGCCTGAGCTACGCCAGTGACCATGACTTGAAAATGCGTTGGACAACATCAGTCAAAATTATCATCCTCACCGTCATGTCAGACGAGGACTCGATACTTGGTGCACAATAACTACTCGAAGCATCACCGTCTTCAAGACTTTCGATGGCGTCAATCTCAACATTGCCATCAGAAATGTTCTGGTCATCGTTCGTCAACAACGTAGCATCACAATCGCATCATTTTCTTCTAACAAAATTTCCATGCTTGTGATCAGGCTTCGAGACTTCGGACCCAATAGAGCAGTTCAGTGGGAAATGCGCATAACGCCGTACTGAGTATAGTGGTAAAGCGTACAGTGGGTGGGGTACTGTAGAATGAATGCCAACAAATACGCAAAGGAAAACGCTCTGGATTTGAAGGTTCTGACGAATAATTCGGTTTTAATACAAACTGTGTCTGAAACTATTACACGGTTAGAAAAGTCAGAGCAAGAGATGCCGGAAGCCCTCAAATTAGTTGAGAAAATGACAGAGATTTAATGAGACACCAAGTACACCGGTTACTGAACATGTAAACAGGAGTGGAAATAAATTTTTTGTAAAAATAACGGATATGGAACATTGTGCAATATAAACAGCAAATTAGTGGACATAGAGTCACCCGAGAAAAAGGACTGTCTCTTAGAGACTGCAATGATGTTGGGTTTTTCGTTTTGCTCCTATCACGTCATGCGACGTAGAGCTCAGCTTTTCACAGTACAAACTGTGTTTGGCAGATAAGCGAAAAAGATTTACGTTTGAGACACTGAAAATGTATCTTGTAGTACATTGCAATTCGGTGCTGTAACTGCACGTCCTAAAGACGACCAATAGGATAAATGAAGAAATTAAAATTGCTACATCCTTATTTCCACCATTAACACTGTGTATAATTAAACACAAATGCTTATAAAAGACAGGAGAATAAATACTTTTCACATTCTTTTGACATTGTCATTGTGTAATGTATATTTACTTTCAGAATATACATATGTGTGTGTTCCCCCATACTACCGTTTTTTATTTATTATTATTATTATTATTATTATTATTATTATTATTATTATTATTATTATTATTGTTATTTTAAAGTTAATACTGATTGTGTATATGTATTCAATCTCTCATTTTTACTTAATTATGTTTATTATTATTTTTAAGTTAATATTTGTATACCGGTATGTATTTTTTTTTGTATGTGATTTGATCCTGGTTGAGTGGAAGGGAGGCCTGATGGCCTTAACTCTGCCAGGGAAAATAAAACTATTATTATTATTATTATTATTATTATTATTATTATTATTACTCTACTCTAAACAGCAATATTGTTATACCTTATTTTATTTCAAGGAGTGCAGTTCGGTGTTCAAAGGAGCCACCGAACTGCACTCCTTGAAATAAAATAAGGTATACCTCAACACATCTCTACCTTTCGCTACCTGCAGCGAGTCAACAACCTATAGTACATGCACAGCAATGTTATTGTATCGGGTCCCAAGTCTCGAAGCCTGCTTATGATCGGGCAGATTTAGACCCACAGCAGCCGTAGTGTAGTCGCTCAGACCGCAAAACAAAGGCAGTTAATTGATTAAGTATTAGTGAAATCTTGCCGAAAAAAATTAAGAACTGGACTAAAGAGAGTCATAACCTGCCACTACGTAGCATAAGAGTTAATTACGACTATTATAAACCACACAAAATGTCGTTTTGGGGTCAATGTTGACCCTGCGGTACTAGATGTAATTAAATCAATATTTCAGAAACTGAAAATGGCAGACGAGAAATATTTTACAGGAGCGCCATTAACTTAAAACAAATAAGAGTCAAAAAGGGGAAAAAATATAATTTTTTTTCCAAGGAGTACGAACTATTTGTTTAATGCCATTGACCCCACGGTAGTAGGAGGGTTAAGGTCGTTTACTATAAAGATTCATTACGTACATTAAAATTATAACATTATAAGATAAATTCTAGGTTTTATTTATCTTCGGTGACACAAAGTTCACGCCTTATTTTAATTCCCTTAAACAAAGCTACTATTTGTTCGATTTTTTATGCCTAATTTGTATGCTTGTCCCGCGCCGTGGCGTCGCGGTCTAAGGCATCCCTACTAGGACTCGCGTTACGCAATGCGCGCTGGTTCGATTCCTCATGGGGAAGAAATTTTCTAATGAAATTTCGGCCAGTGTATGGGACCGGTGCCCACCCAGCATCGTGATGCACTTGGAGAGCTACGATAGTTAGCGAAATCCGGTTGCGAATACCAGCTATAACGGCTGGGGGGATCATCGTGCTAACCACACGATACCTCCATTCTGGTTGGATGATCGTCCACCTCTGCTTCGTCATGTGGGCGTGAGGCCAGCAGCCGGCTGGTCGGTCTAGGCCCTTCACGGGTTGTAGCGCCACGGATTATTATTATTTAATTTGTGTGCTTATTTTATATTTATTCGATTAAATGTATGGCACTGAGGTCGACTGAAAGGAGCTAATAACTCCTTGACCGAGTTTTCCTGCTTTCGTAACGGACGAAGTGACGCACTTCCTATGGAAGTTGTTGGGCGAATATCTGTAACTATATTACCGTCCAATGTAATAGTAGACGTAACAGGCTTCCCCCGAGGAAAATTTGTTTGTCGACCTTTCAGCAATGTTTAATACATTGCATAGGCGCTAAAAATGTTTCTATTGCCCTTTGCATGATGTTTTGAAAATCTTCAGGCATTATACAGGGACATCATTTTATTTTTACTTGCATTTTTATTGTACCTGCATTTCTGAATGTACTTCACTCTCACCCCTTCACTAATGTCCTTGCTCCCGTCAGACACACAAACTTACGGCCGCTGTTGCATTCGAAGTCTTCAAGCAGTGAAGTAAACACTGCAGTGTATAGTGTGTTACATAAATATGATTGCGTTTTCTATAGAAGAAAGAACCTATATTAATAAAATCCTACTAAAAAATTATATTCAAGAAACGATAAATTCAATTTCAGAGAATATGCTTGAAGATGTTTTTAATAATATGCGTACTGAATTGAAGCCTGCATTGTAATGAACGGCAACCATTTTCAGCAACTTGTTTAAAAATTCGGATTAGGTTTTTTTGAATTGAGGTGGCTAGAAGCAAAGGAATGCTAGTGACATTTGTAATAACATGAATTAAGTGCATCCAGTGTAAGCAAAAGTATCTAAAATTTTAGTGGCAAAGGAATATTTTAATCGCATCACACATTAAAATTTAAATAAAAATTTCACCGATTTTACGAAAAGCTTAAATATTTAAACCCCATTTTCTCAAAAGTAACTTAAGTGCACTTACAGCCCTTTTACTTACGACCCCGTCAATTTAAATGCACTCTCTATATTGTATGCTAACATTAATAATTAATATGCTAAATAAAGTAGACATTACATAACGAACATAGCCGCCTGAAAAGTTGAGTTTTTGAAAAAAAAAAATGTTACTACTCTACTGTATTTCGATAAATTCAGTAAAAGTTATGACCAAACTGAAAATCGTAATATCGTATTTCCCTACGACATAAATGGATACACTACTTTTCTCTCCTCCTATACCTAGTAAAATGATTTGTTTACATGTTGCACTAGTAACATCAAACTCCTGTAATGGAAGGGGGCAACAGTGTTTCCGAGTATAGCCAGGTTAATGTTAAAAATATTGGTAAAAATAAAGTGATGTCCCTGTAGTATAGATAAGCGTTTTCAACATTTCTCAACATGCGGATCACTAAAGGTGTAATTTAAAATCCCGCAGCATACTCACATAGGGCTAATCTAAAGTTGTGGTTCACAACTGGGAGGGGGGGGATTTTCAGGGGGGAATAAGGACTATAAATTACAAATATATGTTATAAATATACAAGATGGGTCAAAAGTCGCTTTCCCCAATATTCGTTCATATTTGTACACGTATAACTTGCAGATGCCATAGCTTAAATAAACGAATAGCTGGTGTAATCTGTGGTGGGTTGACAACCATGTTCGTGCGTCAACTGTTTTTCTGATGTCATGTCTTGTTTTGTTTTATTGTGTTCGGTTGCGTCTGCACGCAATAACTGCTGCTGACGTAGACTCTGCCACAGTTCAGACAGGAAATTCGTGAAAATCGATGAGTTATGTTCTGTCATCTGTAAATCAGTGTCTAAACGTTGCGAATTGTGTATCGAGAAACAGGGCCTCCATTGTGAACAAAATCTGTGAAGGAATGTGTAGTCAGATGTAAATTGAATGTATGCCTAATTAAATGTACGGAAGTGTCTGGGGAAAGCGACTTTTAACACACCTTGTATATCCAGTAATACTACTAGGTTCAAAAAGTTCCCGGAATTTTACTACCATTTTTCATATTAATATATAACAAGGGATATTATACATTTGTTTTGTTGGTAACATTCATGATGTCATTTCCTTAAAGTTTGCTGATAATGGCAATTATTGGTTTTGAGTTGTAGGCAATTGTTTATCATAGTGTTTTGTTTGTTCGTCGCATTTTGTAATTATGTCCACAGAGCAAAGTACAAACATCAAGTTCTGTGTTTTGCTGGGGACATGATCAGTATGGCTGATGAAGATGGTGATTTCTTAAACAAAATGAAACTGGTGCTACTTGTACGACCCAGTCCCTAAACGACAGTCATCTGAGTGGAAATCGAAAACATCTCCTCGGAAGCAAAAATTTCCTAGGGACACTTCCAAAGGCAAAGTTATTTTAAATGTTATGTTTTATTTAACGACGCTCGCAACTGCAGAGGTTATATCAGCATCGCCGGATGTGCCGGAATTTTGTCCCGCAGGAGTTCTTTCACATGCCAGTAAATCTACTGACATGAGCCTGTCGCATTTAAGCACACTTAAAGCAAAGTTATGTTGGAAGTTTTCTTCGACTCTCAGGGTCTCATGCACCATGAGTTCATTCCAGAAGGTCGTACTGTAACGAAAGAATTGTACGTAGAAACCCTCCGTCGCCTCTGGGACGCAGTGAGAAGGAAACGTCCAGAAAAGTGGGTAGAAAACAACTGGTTCCTTATGCATGACAATGCACCTGCCCATCGCGCAATTATTGTAAAGAATTTTCTTGCTAGGCACAACATAACTGCTTTGGATCACCCACCATACTCTCCTGATCTCTCACCACCTGATTACTTTCTGTTTCCCCGTCTGAAAAGTCATCTGAAAGGACGGAGATTCAATGCTGAAGAGGTTATCGCAAACGCGACGAGAGCACTAAGACGGGTTTCACAAAATGGCTTCCAGGCCTGCTTCCAGGAACTCTACACGCGTTGGCAAAAGTGTGTTGTTGCGGAAGGCAACTATTTTGAAGGGAATGCTGTAGAATAGTGTTTAAGGTACGTTGTTTCTATGATGCTAGCAAATTCCGGGAACTTTTGAACCTAGTATGTATATAAAATAAAACATTTTCAAATTTATATGCATTATTTCCTAGTCAACATAGAGGGGAATGGCAGTATAATGAGTGGTGGGTGCTTGGGGGAAAAAAATGTTGAGAAGAAAAGAAACAAAACACATTACCTATACAAATCTGGCTTTTTCAGGTAGATTATAGCTCCTTATAAAGCTGACTTCAATAATTTCCAAAGTAAAAAATTTTTTAAGGGCCGGGTATCGAACCTTTGGTTGAGCGCGCCAACGCGTCACTGTTTCGATAACAGGAAAACCACAAATTTAAGTCACACAGTAAGTGTCTCAATACTGGGCTCTGACGTCCTGTCAACCCACTTGAGGTATGTGGATATAAGGGGAAAGAGCGTTGGCGCACTCAGCCAAAGATCCCGGGTTCGATACCCGGTCCTGGAACAATTTTTTCCTTGAAATTATTCAAAATACACATTCTTCACAAATAGAACAAACATAATTTTTTGTACATTTTTATTTGAAGTTTATGGTAGAATGTAAAATTTAATGATAGAATACTATATTACAATGCAATATTAGTGTGATAATCCAAAGCGAATGTTTCTCAGCCAATGAACGAACTCTTTGACGCTAGACTGACCAATGAGAATTGAATTACACTGACAGTTAAAAGTATGCTGCTCATTTGTTTTATTTGTATAGTCTCTGTTTCGATGTATCAGCAATCCAGCAATTACGTGAGACTCACAGTCTCAAAACACAACAATAATTAAGTACAATAATTGCGTAACTAATTACTATAAGTAAAACTGTTTAAATAAAATTAATCATATATTGAAAATTATAGATAAGCAATGATAAAAGAGTTCAAAATAAGTTTTGTTATAACCTCAAATGCTCAGTTGTTTTATTCCAAGAAGACTTCCATTCTTATCATCTCTGCTTCGATTCGACTGTTTTTCTGGATCTTATTATTATATCCACAGTCTAGTAAGTATATACAGTGACGAAGCTTAAGTTGATGAGGGTACTAGGAACAATAGACTGTGCCTGTACTGTTTCACATTGTATGTGACGTGGCGATAGTAGCGATCCTAGTTGTTAGCAACTATCTATGGATGCATATTTACTACATATTGAGCTTCGTGACTGTATATACTAGACTTTGACGCTATCAAATAAAATTTATTTAATACGTATTTTAATTGTTGATCGGGTCAACGTCTCAACTCTCATTATAAAGGAACTCTAGAGTCTAAACATTGCAGATAATAACGGATTTATTATTTCATCGGTCCAATTTATTTCTAGTATATAATGTATCTAGATCTATTACTATTGTATGTCTGTAATACTTCCGCTGTGTTGACTGCTAGCCGATGTGATGTCAGCGCCAACTCTAGGGAAAAAGCAGAATCTTACGCTCAAGCTGGTTTGAAGGTCATTGAAATCAGTCATGCTACATCAAAGGTACCGAAGCGAAGTGTCCATAATACTTATAATTCCCTATACGTTGGTAACTCTAACTGCGTGGTCCACACCTTTGGAGTAACGGTCAGCGCGTCTGGCCGCGAAACCAGGTGGCCCGGGTTCGATTCCCGGTCGGGACGAGTTACCTGGTTGAGGTTTTTTTCCGGGGTTTTCCCTCAACCCAAGATGAGCAAATGCTGGGTAACTTTAAAATAAAAAAACCCTAGCTGCGCGTCAGCTATTCTGTTTTCTGTCGCTCGCACACCTACACTGTGTGCATTGAATGTTGACTTGTGCCCGTTCGCTGAAAGTCGACTTCCGTGGACTCACTTTTTTTTTACTATTCTTTTCACATTTAATTTTCCAATTTTTGTTATGACAAACTTCACTATTTTCATTTTCTCGTGACACACCAGCTGCTCATTGGTTGAAAATAGCTGATATAGACATTTGGCTAAATATGCAACGCGTAATCGGAAGTTAAAGCATAAAAAATGGTATTTTAGACGCCTAAAAGGCTCTAAAACAACAAAAATAGGGCAATAAAGGGCATTGCAATTATACTGAATCACTCATATTTCGTACAGTAAACATCCATAAGACCATAGGTACTGTAACTTAACAAAGTGCACTGGAAAAGTAGTTTCTCTGTTCTATGGACTTGTTTCACTTGCACTTATGAATCCACAACTTCACGTCCATAATTTGAGTTACAATAAATAAGAAGCAACTTTTCAAGATTAACACACAAATTTATTTCACGTTTATTGAACAAAATCAGTTTATAAGCTGAAAAACATCTCTCAACGTATACCGATGTGACTGGAGCACACTTAACAGTGCCATTCTGGCTACATAATAATCGTTCCATTAGTAGTGAAAGCAGGAAATTCTGCTACCTACTGACGATATTAAGAAGCTTTCGATGTTTTCAATTTTGGCATTTTTCCCCATACAACAGTATCATCACAAAGACAATCCATGACTGATTGTGTACCTCGTGTTCTGAACACAGTGCTGGAGTCAGAAGGACAAGGTCGATACCGGAGTAAGCAAAACAACGATGCTGCATTGCAAGAGAATGTCCCATATCTATAGCTACTATAAGAACTGCAATTTCCTTAGTTTCGAACACAGAAATAAATGCAGTATTGTTGAGTGAGTAGTCATATAAAGAAAAGGGCAAAAAGTACATATAAAAGCAAAAGAGGGGACAAAAATTACGTAATTATTAAAGCAAAAAAGGCGTTAATGGCAAAAAGGGGGAAAAAGGAAATATCAAACTTCATCAGAATGCTTCAGTTCTCATGATTCGTGCACATTTACTAAAAGCCTTTAAATATGAACATCCAAATAAAATAGGCATTTTCCTAAACATGCGGGGGCTATTCATAGACATTTCGCTAGCCCGGGCTACGAGCGTGCTAAACAGGATCCATATCATATAATATCGCTGACAGTGGTTTATGAGTCCACACCCTTGGAGTAACGGTCAGCGCGTCTGGCCGCGAAACCAGGTGGCCGGGTTGGTTCGAATCCCGGTCGGGGCAAGTTACCAGGTTGAGGTTTTTTCCGGGGTTTTCCTCAACCCAACACGAGCAAATGCTGGGTAACTTTCGGTGCTGGACCCGGGACTCATTTCATCGGCATTATCACCTTCATTTCATTCAGACGCTAAATAACCTAGATGTTATACAGCGTCGTAAAATAACCCAATAAAATAAAAATTGGTTTATGAATACGAAAAACGTTAGTTCGCTGATCATCCACCGAAAGCCCGCGTTAAGAATGTCTATGAATACGGCCCATGATGTCCAGTAATCACTCAGCTTAATTATTATACAGGGTGTATCCATAAATGTAGGGACGTATTCCTGACACCAAAACATAACATGGGTCCGCAAACCCTTTGTTAGGGAGTTATGGGTTTATTGGTAATGGTACAAGTGATACATTCAACAACACACATTTACAAAAATTGCTCAAAGTGACCTCCTCCTGCTTCTACGCATGCCCTGAGCCCGCGTTCCATGCTTTGCCGTACTCTGTGCAAATGTCCTGGGGTGTTACGGATTTGATCAAATTTGCTACCGCATTCCCATCTGCTAGGCCATAAATGTAGTGCATATCCGTCATTTCTCTATCCGAATACATCTTGTGATGTGATGAATGTTACTGTGAATAATACAAAACGGAACAAAACGCAATCAGACAAAACAAAAAAAATGTCATGACTAGGGATCGGATTTTTATGTAATATTCAAGTGTGAAATATGTACATATTTATGTAAGAAAAATAAGCTGAAAATGTACCAAAACAAAAATCACGAAAATATTTAATATCAATATCTGGCAGGCAGTAGCGGACGGTGGGTTTCAAAGTTGGGGAGGCCAAGACGTGAATGATGAGAATTTAAAAATATAAAGCCTGTGACGTACCTCATTACCAAGCACAGAAGTTATAGGTTTTAAGGAATTAAAATTAGATTTTCCAATTTATGTTTTAGGATTTTAAATCTTATGTTAGGAATTTATATAATTTTACGGGAAAAAAATAAACAACATACTATTAATATATTACAACGGCTTGGTAAAGATTGTCTCTCTTTAGGACACTCCAATTCCTAACCTACGAATTAGGTCTTTCTAGGTCATATTGAATTTAAGAATGTTACGCTGTGCTACATAAAATGAATAAGAAAATCAATATTTCGAGAATAAGGAGATAGCAACAAAATTGATTCGAACCTAAGAATCCGGGGCTTGCTCATTACTATTACAGTACATAGTCTAATTTTACAGCAAATTAACTGGACGTTCATCTTTCTTCGCAAACCGATCAAATAGGTCACAACATACTGAATAACTGCTACTAGAAGAAGCTAGCGTCAAATCTGCATTTGTTTCTAAACTCTCGATATATTTAAAATACTGCATAAGCAAATACATCTCGTAACACAAAAGACTAAAATAACAAGAACACCCGCAAACAAGAGAAAATCTAACAACACAGCGCAGGGAAAGAAAACTAACAACACGTGACTCAATTTTCTAAAACCAAGAAGAGAGAAAGATAGAGAGCTTCCCAATACAGCCGAAACCAGCCGTGACTGCTACAGTTATCAGCGGTGGGTAGGACGTCTCCAAATCGGCTCCCTTCGCGCGTTCTATCAAGTTTAAACACACTTCTAACCAGCTATCTTATTGGTTGAACTGCTGTTGTCATGGTTACCGGGGAGTAGCGTCATGTAGCCGACTCCTCTCTCCCGGTCTCGCATAGACACAGCAGGCTACTAGATGTCGACTATAAAGGTTACAGCGCTATCTGTTATTTTTCAGTACGAATTATTTGTACTATCTACAGTATAGCGAGCGGGTATCACCAACTGGATGTGGTCGACTTTACGTAACTTACTGTACATCTTAGTCGTAGTGAATAGTAAAATTAATATAAAAGAAAAAATGTTCGTCATTTGCTGTAACTTGTCTGTGATCTTAATTCAGCTGAAATTATTACTGCCATATTCTGTTCTGGTAAAATATTAGGGGAGGCACGGCCTTCCATGCCTCCCCTGAAAATCCGCCGCTGCTGGCAGGTATAGGATAGGTAAGACTCTCCGGTTGTGATTTCATAGAGCATCCGAATTTTTTTACCGCACATTTGACACATTACTATTTTTCCATCTGTAGTGAAAGCTTCGTCTATTGCAATCCATGATTTTATTTTTGTCGTTAGGGTTGAAGATACAGATGTCATTTTAGTTACTTAAAAGCTATAGATAAACTCACTTGCACTTTATAGATACTGTTTGTATTAAAACTAGGGAACTGAGTGAAATGAATGACACAATAGTACTGCAAGCACTGTTTCGCTTTACTGGATTAGGAGAAAATAAAAGAAGATGTGGGACACATGCATTTTAGCTGCTCCGTTTAAGAAACAAGTACCTAATAAAACCTCAAACTATAGGCATTTACAAACTTTTGTTTGAAAAGTGACATTCCTGTCTCATTCAGAAGGGTAGGATTATTCCAGCCGAGAACCATTCTTTCTAATTGCTCGGAAAATCCCATTTCCGTATAGGTCTACTAAATTTAAAATAGAGGGGTCAAGCAATAACCTGAAAGTCTCAAATCAGACTTGAAACGGGTTTTCCACGGGTGGGTAAGGTTGCAAATTGAATGGGAACGGCTTGTTAAGACGTGTGCAGAACAATTATAGTTCCAGAGAAATCATGTCGTCCTCGTTCTACTCCACCGCATGAAGGCAACGTACTTTCTGAGCGATTTTTACAATACAAGGTAGTTGTATGGGAATGGTTGCCTTTTGTGGGGTATGGGGTATGGGGTGAGTGCCTCTATTACTTCCTGGAACTAAGGACGTTATGTTTCGTCCCGAAATATATCCTTTCTTGGGTAAATAAAGAGGCTTTTTAAATCTCTGTATTTCAAATTATAAATTTCCCCAGCAGACGTCCTCTCAGAGAAGTAAAAATGAATAAAACCCCGAAATATATAGATTTATGTAAAACCAAGCCATAATATGTAATGTGGGGTAAATATGTAAAAATATGTAGTATCAAATTTTAATATATTAATGGTAATTACAAGATTTGCAAAGATTTGTTATTTATATACGGTTAGGTTAAAAGGAATATAATATGTAATTACATAAAAATCCGGTCCCTAGTCATGACCAACTGTAATGGAGAAAGTGGGAAAAATGCAAGTTTGGGGTGAATTACATAATCAGGGGTCACTTCAGGAAATTCATTTCATAACTCCCTAACGAAGGGTTTGCGGACCATGTCCATATGAACTTTTTGTTATGTTTTGGTGTCAGGAATACGCCCCCACATTTATGGACACATATATAGATACACTCTGTATTTAGGAACACTAAGATGCAAATCTAGGAGGTAACAGGGGGAAACGAAGGCAAAAAAGAGGATGGTTGAACGATGTACAGGAGAACCTTGTGAAATTGGGCATCAGCAGATGGAGAATGAGAGCTGAGAGCTTTGGATCGGAGCACGTGACTGGATGGCTGTCATTAGGGAGCCAAAGACTAAACTGCATGGGCCGTAATGCCAAATATAATGACGTTATTTGTAGTAGTCTTTCTGATTTACGCATTGAGCACTAAGTCTTCCATTGTACAACAATTCAACTTTCCTAGTTCACGTGCACCTACATCTACAGCAACCGCCTTCCTAGTACTAAGCTGCGAGTAAGTCGATTCTTCTTTTAACATTAAGAGTTTGTGCTCGAGTATCAATTAAAAAAAATGCTGCGGAAATTTCAACATCTGACGTCACTTGTTTAGTAACAGCAATGAGTTAAGTCACATTATTCTGACGTCACTTGTCTTATGACATGAATGACATACTTGTATTAATATTGAATTCACAAGAGTAATAGATTTGCTTTCTTGTGTAAATTATGACGTATTTCTTATTTTCTCTTATCATAGACACATACTAACGGCTCTCCAACAAACCAATTCATATGAAAATATATACTAATTCCATTATAAATACTTATAAATATAGTCTGTATGGTAGTGATTCTATGTATGACGTTTTGAAAATCTTCAGGGGTTCGCAGAGCTGTTAAAGGGGACCGCGAACGAAATATTAATGTATTTTAATAATAGAGTAGTGGTAGTGGTAGTGGTGGTGGTGGTAGTGGTGGTAGTGGTAGTGGTGGTAGTAGTGGTAGTGGTAGTAGTAGTGGTGGTAGTAGTAGTGGTAATAGTGGTAGTAGTAGTGGTAGTAGTAGTAGTAGTAGTAGTAGTAGTAATAATAATAATAATAATAATAATAACAATTTTTAAAAACTGTTGCGTGAAAATTAAAACATTAAGACTATTTTGCATTAGGCTCAGTAGTGGGCAGATCTTAAGATACTACCCGCCACACAGAGGAGAGTTTGTGTGGTAGGGGAATGTACTTCATCCCTTTCATGTCCAGTGGCGATCTGTAACAGGAACATAATAACTTATAAGGTATGAGCACACATTATTCCTGCCGTCTATTAAGCATGCTTTCATCAATGTTTTACAATTAAATTTATTGTACACATTTTATTACATGAAGTTGGTATAAAAATAAATGATAATTACCTTAAGATCCACGCTGACTGAGCAATGTCCGAACTTTAATCTAAAGCTAAAGTAAAGGCCAGACGTCTCCAAAAGCGTACTCGCGAGTAAGCCCCTGAACGGAACCGAAGCCAGTATGTAATGAGCGCGCTCCGCCTCACCTTTCTCCACCTGTACTGTTCAATGTTTATGCGTAAACGAAGAGCAGTGGCAGACTGCCATTATCATTGTGTTGGTCGGAGTGTTCCACCGTTTCACAATGTCTTCTATTCATGGACGTAGTACATTGAAGAATGAAAGGGAAGATAAATTTTTTTGTTAATGGGGAGAATGTGAAATGCTTAATTTGTTCGAAAATTTTTAAGGTGTGTTAAAATTCAACATGCGACGACACTACTCGACTCTTCACAAAGAATATCATACAATTACAGGCATGTTGGACATGTGAAAAGAATTTATTTTGGGGGTATCTACATAACTTTTGGTTATACATAATAATCAGTATATTACAATACGTTTACACTCAGTTCCGCATGACAAACATATAGTTTTTCGTTTAATTTTAGGTGAAGTGCGTAGGCCTACAAATATTTTGATAAATATAAAATAAGAAAATACAAACATAAATCGTACACGTGTCCTCAGTCTTAAAAATAAAAGCTTTCTGCTAGCTATGTTCTACCTTGGAATATTGGAAAATCAATGAAGCCCTTTACATAAGCATCATTTATAAAATCGTGCATACAGAACGTTACTAAAATACTGTGTCCAGAACAAAGTCAAAGTTTAAGAAAATTAAATTGTTTCCAATTACAGTTCAGAGAAAGAATTTCAAGATTGTAAATGTAATTGAATCTGAAGTCGAAACCACAATTAACCAGTTTGTAGCTTACTCACTTGCATTGGACGAAAGCACAGATAGAAATGACAAAGCTCATTTATCCATTTTCATCCGAGGAGTTAATAAACATTTTACTGTGTCTGAATATCTTCCAGATGTAATTACAAAATAAAACTGAAGAAGATCTTTTCCAGGCACTGAAAGGCCCCATTGAACAGAAGAGGTTGAATTTGCAATGGCTTGTATCAATAGCAGCAGAAGGGGCTCCAGCTTCACATATGTCAAAATAATATACAAACGTATGATATTTCTTATTATTTTGATGTTTTTATCTGTAAACATAAGCAGACCGTTGCCGCGATCCACCACTGATCGCTCCCATCTGTTGAGGTACGAGTCTCTCCCCTTTTCTAGCCTTACAGCACACTGTGTTCGGCGGGCAGCATCGAGAATACGAAAGACGATACGCTTTTTGGAGACCTCTGGTAAAGGCAGAAGAAACAGGCGGGTTTTTGGTCTTGTGTGGAAACTACTCACTCCACACTTTCTCCAGCGGTTTATGACCTGAACAAAGAGACCTTCCTGTCGCTGCGTTCGAATGCTAGCTGTTGACAAGTGCTCGTCTGTGATACTACTGTGTTAGAGCTTGTTAACATATAATAATAAACAGCATTTTAAATACTAATCATCCAAGTAATCGCTATCATGTCTCAGTCCAACCCTGATATCAGAAGCCATACTAAAGGCGTTATTAATCAAGTTTACTGTTTCTTGAAAGAACTTAAGATTGTGAGGATGCAGACAGCTACTGCCAAGGCATGTACTGTTTCTCTACGATCGGTTCAGAGAATTTGTGCAGAAAGATTTTTCGTAGTCATAACTTATTGTGTTATTTCTTTTGTTAAGCTAAGTCATTCGTAAATGTGCTTCTAATACACAAATATTTTTATTACGAAATTCGTTCATAATATAACGTGTATATTTTCTACACAACAGTTAATATTTACTTTTTGCACTTTAATTTTCAATTTTCTCATGATTCACAAAGTTGGTAACTGTATATTTATTATTTACTATTTTAATAAAATATTCTGAAAACACATAAAAACAAAATAATTGTGTGTAGGCCTAATGCTAAATACCGTATCTGATTTCTCGTATTAGGTTTACATTACATTATAAAAATTATTACATTTGTGAAATGGCTAACTTGCGAAATAACTTATTATAAATGATAAGATCATCTAAAGTCTGATTAGTGTAATATGTTACTATACAGCGATGTATGCAATGAAGGGGGAAGCAGAACTGGCCATCGTAACCCATTATCTTCTGGCTTAGTTACCTCATGAGTGATGCCTTATTGTTGTCACTTATGAGTTTCAGATCTGTGTTCCAACAGTTGATTAAACAAGACAACAATAATCAGTAAATCAGGTATTTGTAATTACTAGAAATCACGTTATTATTTTATTTGTTCTTTTAAGTTTTCCTATAGTGAAAAACGTGTGAATGGAGGAGTAAGTTATTTGGGACAGGACCATACACCCAGCAGGTTCTGAAAGGTATAGGAGTCGGGGTAGTGAATGAGGGGTTCGCCATACCCGCCTATTTCTTCTGCCCCTAGTAGGCTATAGTGAATACGCTATGAATTTGGGAAATACTGGATTTTAGTTGCTCATCCACCAGATATGAAATATCTTATATTCTTCTCTCTGTAGTACGACGAGACAAACTGATGTTTCCATATCGTTTCTTTTGTTCAGGAGACATAACACTCGCCAGACTTATTAAATATTTTTACAAATTCCCCGTCACTAAAAGGTTTCAATGATTTTGCGACTTTCCATGCAACTATGTAACTGGCAAGAATTTCATTTTGTTTTTGAGTCAAAGCATTCTTCTTCTCTCTATTCTGGTTACTTAATATTTCGGTTTTTAATTTTTCAAGCTACTCCTTACGTTCCGGCCCTATAGGTCCTAAATTCGGATAGAGAGACATAGACAAGATAGAGTGAAATTTTGTTTAAAAATTTGTGAAAACAGAAAAATGATCTAGCTAATATTATTTTAGCTTATTGTGTAGGTATTAAACTTCAAACTACGATTATTTACCTGTAATTAAGCTATGATTCTTATAACATTATTTATAATGGCTGTGTATATTGCTTCTGTGCGTTCCTATAACGATTTTGTGGCATACAAAGCATATCACGTTTTCTCCATGAGCACAACAGAAGAATTTTTCTTCCCAATCTACCTGTAATGGGCATTTATGAATATTCACCGAGGTTGATATTTTCAACATCGCAAAGACAATCCGTCACATCGACAAAGGGTCGCTTACAGAGGGGATGGAAGTTGGTGGGAGGAACGTGACGTCAGAACACTCCCCGCTACCGGATGTAGTTTAATCATGATTACCAGTTTGCCCGCGTCATATAGCCGCTAGAATGAAGACATAATTTATTTTAGTTTTAATTGATCCAGAATATCATATTACACTGTTCCATATTTTGCTCCAATGTCTCTCAGTTTTTTGGATGAGATCCCCCCCCCCTTTTCCACACCTTTACTAACATTAATTTAGTATGGTCCCCTGGCCTTAATTATAGAATGTAGGATATAATACAGTAGTGTGAAATCTGGTCCAATTTAGAAACATTACAACGATCTAAATGGATTAGGATTAGCTCATTAAGATATTGTTAATGAATGTAGATCAGCTAACTTGTAATGTAGGCCTATTTTAAATTGCTAATCATCCAAATAATTAAAGACTTTTATGTTAAATAAAAAATTACAGCATTATTAGTATTATTATTAATTATTATTATTATTATTATTATTATTATTATTTTGTTCGTGGCTCCCATTTAAGGGAGGAAATGGGTGAAATTCTGTTTTTTTTTTTTTCAGAAAAAAAAAACATTTTCGATTTTTGCAGAAAAATCATCATTGACTTTTCATTCATATGTTGATCCTATTTTTATCAACAGTAATCTCACGAGAGGTTTTGATTTATCTAGAGAAAATCAAAATTCCATTGGTATTTAATTATTGACTATTACACGATTAAAGAAAGTATACAAAGATTAGAAGTAAAGAAGTACTCCAATACAATAAAATATTAATTGACTTACGAAAATACAACTGTCTTCAAATGTATTATTGTACCATCTCAACATTATAAATATTACGCTAGATGCATGCTAGATGGCAGTAGTGTCTTTATACAGACACTGTAATGATTACTATTCAATAAATCTGAATATTACACAATCTCTGATACGTGACTATCCATAATATCATATAGCAGAAGTTCTTTTTATCCTCTCAGAGCAGAAGCTATAACATAACCTAACTAATATACACAAGTGTTAGAAAAGTTTTAATTAACGACGATGACATAAAAAATAAACATGAATAATTTTAAAAGGAATAATTATTGAATGTACATTTTTCAAATTTTAATGTGGTTGGTGGTTCAATTGATGTTATATTGGACGTGTGCGTAATAGAAGTGGAACTCGTTGATTTAGGCCTACATGGTGTATTCAACTTATTCAGGATTTCCGAATGAATAATTTTAAAATGAATAATTATTGAATGTACAATTTTCAAATTTGAATGTGGTTGGTGGTTCAATTGATGTTATATTGGACGTGTGCGTAATAGAAGTGGAACTCGTTGATTTAGGCCTACATGGTGTATTCAACTTATTCAGGATTTCCGAATGGTGCTCTTCATTTATTTGTAAATCGGATTTCAGAAGATGCATTAGGTATGATCAGTGATTTTTATTAATTCTTGTTCTTGAATGCCAATGCGAGTCATATTTGAAACTGCTGTGCATCGACTGGAGTGGTTTGTAATTTTATGTATATTTTTGACGTCCAGACCAGCGCAGTTTCAAATGTTGGCAAACAAAGAAACAAATGCTAGGGACGCGATAAAATTAAACAAATGCTATGGAAGCGATAAAATTAAACAAATGCTAGGGACGCGATAAAATTGTGCGATAAGCAGCCATGATTGGTTGAAATACGTCCTTTCGTACCGTTTTATTGGTCAAAAGTAGTATGACGTAGTAAGAGTGTAATAGTCAACAGTAATCTCACGAGAGGTTTTAATTTATCTGGAGAAAATCAAAATACCATTGGTATTTAATTAATGACTATTACACGATTAAAAGGAGTATACATACAAAGATTAGGAGAAATAAAATACTCAAAATATTAATCGACTTACCTACTAAAATTCTATTTCACTAATGCTGTTTCACCAAAACGTTTGAACGGAGCCGCCATTTTCAGTTGACTATCTATGCGGTAAACAAATGATGAACGCAAAGCATGTTTTATAGTATCGTAATTTGCAGTTTGAAATGTTGGCAAACAAAGAAACAATTGGTAGAGAGGTGATAAAAATAGAAAAAGTCTATAAAGATTAGAAGAAATAAAGTACTCTAATAAAATAAAATAGGTATTAATTGACTTACTAAATTCTATTTCACTAATGTTAGCTTCACCAAAACGTTTGAACGAAGCCACCATTTTCAATTGACTATCTATGCGGGAAACAAATGACGATTGCAAAGCATGTTTTATAGTATCGTAAAGAATTTGCATTTTGAAATGTTGGCAAAAAAAGAGAAACTAATGCTAGGGAAGTGATAAAAACAAACAAATGCTAAGGAAATGATAAAAACTAATAAATGCTGGAGAAGTGATAAAAATGTAGCGACAAACAACCATGATTGGTTGAAACACGTCCTTTCGCATCGTTTTATTGGTCAAAAGTAGTATGACATAGTAAAAGTGTAATAGTCAACATAATCACCCTGAAAATTCGTCCTTTAATTATATTTTACAATATTGAAGACCTCCCGGTAAAAAGGTTGGAATATCAAATTAGTATGGGTAATGAATGACTTAGGTGGAAAATGTAATTTTGAAGCATTCATTTGTAACAATAAATTATTGCATCCAATAGCGGAATAATCTTTTATCCTTAAATAGTAAAATGGTTACCGTGTGTTAGTAAATATTGATCTAGTAAAACAACATTGAATTTATATTTTACGAAAAGCCGTAGGCTATAACTTGAACTTGTCTCATATTAATTAGGCTATAGTACATACGCACTTAAGGAGTGAACTTGGGAAAAATCTCAGGTTCCACAAACCTTTTTGATAATTTATTGACAGCTTACGGAACATCTGGCTTGGAAAAAAATACATAGTATTTCTCCCATTACAATAATTCATACAGAAAAAAATCAAATCGACATAAACCAGTGTAAGTTGTCAATAAATTATCAAAAAAAAAAAAAAAAGTTGACAGTCACTTTTTCAGACAGAATTTATAGTTCAGTTCAGACATTTTACCCTTTGGGATTAAAAATCCTTTTTATGCAATGGCTCTACGAAGAATAACATATAAATAAAAATATAATTGGTTTTACACAGAAGAAATATATTGCCGCAGAAGGAATTGAATGAAGGGTTCAGAGCCATAGTTGAATGAAGTTAAATTGACAAATAATTTCATTTTAGTATGCATATTTTATATTACTTGCTATACGTTTCATTAATTTATGATAATGATTTAATTTTAACCCTTGTTTACTCCGTTTTTAATATATGACGCTTGGCCCACTGTGGCTCTGAACCCTTCAAATTTAGGCTTACACAGTGCTTTTTTTTCGGTGCACAAATACTCGTACGCATCAGAAATAATTTTTGTTACCGAAACGCAGCAATGTGGTCCTTTCATTAAGTTGCGAATTATGTTACTGCTGAAAGGTAGGTCCTAATTTTTCAACTATTAAAAATATATATAAACCAAATCATTATTTTATTTTGTACCTAAATTTTTATTTTTATTTTATTTTATTGAGTTATTTTACGACGCTGTATCAACATCTAGGTTATTTAGCGTCTGCATGATATGAATTTGATAATGCCCGTGAAATGAGTCCGGGGTCCAGCACCGAAAGTTACCTAGCATTTGCTCGTATTGGGTTGAGGGAAAACCCCGGAAAAAAACCTCAACCAGGACTGCACCTAAATAAAAGGTACAATTTCAAAATCTGGAGTCCAAATAGGCCTATGTCTTAAATTACACTGAACAATAAGAATTTTGCTCCGACTTAAAACAATGTGTCCCTTATGGTTTGATGTGCTCTGAATCCGAAAATGCATCTCTTTTCTTCGTATCTCGTAAGGTTTTTAAGATATACTATGATTTCACTTTTCGATAAGCGCTCCCCCAGGAAACATCTGGCGAGATTTGGAAGTATAAACCAAAACAAAAGCTAATGCATTTTATGAGTTTATGGCTTATTTCCGGTTTCTTATGATTGTTGGCATGTTATTTTTGTACTTCTAATAAATAAACAGATATTGATCCCTTCTATTAAGTAAATTTCATAACAGTTCAAACTGAGGTCTATGAACTGAACAAACAAGAGTGTGGTTTTCAGTATTTAAAGGAAAAGTTTACCAGTTTGAGTGAAGACAAATTAAAAGAGGGCATTTTCATCGGTCCACACAAAGTTATGGCGTCCACACCTGTGGAGTAACGGTTAGCGAGTCTGGCCGTGAAACCAGGTGGCCCGGGTTCGATTCCCGGTGGGGCAAGTTACCTGGTTGAGAAGTTTTCCTCACCCTATACGAGCAAATGTTGGGTAACTTTCGGTGCTGGACCCCGGACTCACTTCACCGGCATTATCACCTTCATCTCATTCAGACGCTAAATAACCTAAGATGTTGATAAAGCGTCATAAAATAACCTACTAAAATAAATAAAATAATAAAGTTATGGTTGACCCTTTGTTTGAGGAAAAAATTTCCGTTACAGAAAGAATGGCATGGCGCGCTTTCAGAGATTTTATTACTTTTATTTTATTGGGTTATTTTACGACGCTGTATCAACATCTAGGTTATTTAGCGTCTGAATGATATGAAGGTGATAATGCCGGTGAAATGAGTCCGGGGTCCAGCACCGAAAGTTATCCAGCATTTGCTTCTATTGGGTTGAGGGAAAAGAAAAACCTCAACCAGGTAACCTGTCCCGACCGGGATTCGAACCCGGGCCACCTGGTTTCGCAGCCAGGCGCGCTGACCGTTACTCCACAGGTGTGGACCTTTCAGAGATGTTTGCTCAAATTTCCTTGGAAATTATAGGTCAGAGAACTACATAGAACTTGTTGTGGAAATCATGTTAAGTGCATACGACAAAATGGAGTGTAATATGTCTCTCAAAATACACTTTTTACATTCTCATTTGGATTTCTTTCCTTCTAACTTTGGAGCGGTAAGCGACGAGCATGGGGAAAGATTTCATCAAGAGATATCTGAAATGGAAACGCGATATAAAGGAAGATCATCATCCAGCATGCTTGCAGACTATTGTTGGTTCCTTGTAAAATACAGTCCGGGTCTAGTTATAAACGGAAGTCATCCAGAAAATTATTTTAAATGTAAGTTCAAATTCCGAGATTTTCTCATTATATGCATGAAATATTTTATTGTTGATGTGTTTTAAATTATGTAACATCATTTTTGTATCCAGTACACATTTTTCAAGTATTGTGAGGAATTTTGAATCCCTAGTGTATTGTAATTTTATCAGTTTTTTATTTTATTGGGTTATTTTATGACGCTGTATCAAAATCTAGGTTATTTAGCGTCTGAATGAAATGAAGGTGATAATGCCAGTGAAATGAGTCCGGGGTCTAGCACCGAAAGTTATCCAGAATTTGCTCATATTGGGTTGAGGGAAAACCCCGGAAAAAACCTCAACCAGGTAACTTGCCCCGACCGGGATTCGAACCCGGGCCACCTGGTTTCGCGGCCAGACGCTCTGACCGTTACTCCACAGGTGTGGACAATTTTATCAGTAGCAGTGAAAAATTAAAAATAAATAAGTTTTGTCAAAAAAAAAGTCAATTCAGTTTCCCCGGAAAATGGTACACGATGGGGCAATTTGAATTTTAAATTCAGATTTAGGGCACACATATTAGTAATATTCGCCTATTTTTATTTCGGAGCAAGACAAAAAGTAAAAATTTGTTGTTCAGTGTTATTATAATTCGTACAGTTTAAGTACATGCATGCCATTTTTCTCACAATTATATTATCGTAATCAATTATTATAACATTACACTTCTACGGGAAGTCGAGAGTAACATATCATGTGATATTGGCAGCGTTTTACTTCACTTTGATATTCAGTAATATTGAAATTCACTAATGTATTATAAGGAAATTCGGCCACGCATATCAAAACAGATTTACAACTAGTGACCGGTAATATTTTAATAGTTTGATGAAAGAGGACCTATGCTGAGGAAACTTTACTTCTGGAGGAAGTAAACACTTCGAATAAAGTAACAACGAAAATTGAAAATAGTTCTGTTTACTGATTTTCCTTAAGAAATAATTTTTATACTTACATAATTTCAATTAGGCTTATCAGTTAATTTTACATAATAATTAACTATAACTAATCCCGAATAAAATCGTGTGATTGAATTTGCAGTGGATTGCCATTGTGTGGATTTATTTAAAATGGGTTAGCCATCACCTTATTGAATAACAGCAGCTCAGCACATCGACTTCACCGCCGTCGTATTTCAGACTTAATATTTCGCTTCCAGTAAGAGAAGAGTTACATTTTAGCTCTTATTTTAATGTGACTTACATTTCATCATATTTAAAGCTGGTTCACAATAAACCGGAAACGAGAATCGAAACGAAAACGAAAAAGGTAAAATTGTTAAAATGTGTACATTTAAATGTGAGCATTCACAATTAACGAAAAGCTTGCCGGAACCCGGGATCGGGAACGGAGAGTTGGCCAAGTTTCAACTTTGGCGTTCACGTTTCCGATCACAGCCCACTAGATTCATTCTATTGCCATCTAAAAGCTATTTTGTCGTCATATATTTTGTAGCAAGAAGACCGTGACATAACCTATGCATTATTTTGTTCTGTGCTGTGCATCATGGAGCAAGTTTTATTTGATGAGATTCTAATATTGAGTGTTGAGGAAAATCCTCACGTTTACGATAAGCGGCTCGCCTCGTATAAAGGTGAGAAAATGAAGGAGAATACGTGGCTTTCAATAGCTGCATCTTTGAACATAAGTGAATCATATTTTATTACTGTATTGGTTGTATTACACACTACATATTCATGCTTCAATTCAATAACTACTGTTGTTTTCATTTTTGTTCTATTACAAATGTTTCTTCTCTAATTATTTTACGTTATGGTAGACTTAAAATAGGTTGAGATAATAAAGATGCATGGGCATATTTATAGTACCGTACCTAATGAAATGTTTCAGTTGAAATTTCGAAGTTGGTTAACCTGTGTTTATGTTGGCTGCCTTGTACTCATGAGAGAACGACATTGGTAAATTATACACAAATAACATCAGTTTGCGTAATATCGACTTTACATATCGTTATTGGCATACATATCGACATGCATATTCGTCTACGTTCTCGGTTTATTGTGAATCAAAAATTTTCATACTCACGTCCTCTGCTTCTCGTTTTCATACTGGTTCTCGTTTCCGGTTTATTGTGAACCAGCCTTTAGTATTCTTAAAAGTACAAGCTGCTATAAAAATAATAAAAAAATCATTTACCTTTTCATCTATTTGATAACTTCACTCTCAGTTATTAAAATTCCCAGGTTTCCGAAATAATCTCCCAAACATTTATTAAATTTTATATAATAATTGTTTAGATCACCAGGATATGATGAAATATAAATTACCAACTGCGGATGGAGAAACTTGGTGGTTTTCCTGTCGTAGGTGTTATCAATATACTCCCATGAGGAAGGAAGTACTTTAAATTATACGGTTGTTAAGAGTGACGTCACATTAAGTACCCAGCCACCAGTGACGTAGTTTTTACCTTAAGAGTGTATGTTCGTGACGTCATTATTGTCTAAGAGTAAGAACTTTCCTTTTCGTAAATTTTGGTATTAAATACTAACTTAAGAAAAAACTTTCATTTCTGAAGTCTGAAGAAAAACAAGAGCGGAATTACTGCCTTGTTTTATAAAATTATATCATGCTTTTCAATTTCACCACATTGTGTTACTTTCATGTCAATACGAGGAGTATGTTCAATGCTGTACTTATGCATAACCATCTCTAATTACTTCGATCTTCATAGGAACGTAAAGTCACTTGAAATCTAGTTTTATAATACCTATACTTCCAAAATATATCTAATGGTTCCAATTCGCACCAGTGTATAACTTTACAAAGTTGATTTGAATATTTGAAAAATTGTTACATCTTTATGTATTCGAGATTTATATATGTAGCCAATTCGCTCTACCATTGATTGAATTCATTCATTCATTCCTCTATATCCACAGACCTCAAATTCAATCATTAATTCATTCATTCCTAACTCTGTGTGACTTAAATTCATTTATTCATTCATTCAATTCTTTCATTAATTCATTTATTCATTTATTAATTCGAGGGAAAAATTGTTCATTCGAAACCGGGACCTTTTTTAACGAACCAACGCTTACACAGAGTTATTGCATTCAGTTGGTTTCGACAGTTGTCAGCCCACTTTGAGGTCTGTGGATATAGAGGGAAGAATTCATCGGTTCGGTTAGATTCCCATTCATTCGTTGGTATTCTAAAGGTCCGGGTTCATTCCGGAACATTTTTCCTCTCATTCACTCATTCATTCCTGAAATCTTGATTCACTCATTCATTCGTTAACAGAAAACCACATTCACTCATTCATTCATTGGTTGCTTGACATGTCACACACTTTGAGGTCTGTGGATTAGAGGGAAGAATTCGGTGTCGGTTAGAGTTCACTCATTCATTAAACCAAAGGTCCCAGGTTCGATTCGGCTCAACAATTTTTCCTCGAAATTATTCAAATCAACTTTACAGGGAGTTATACCTGAAATCTTGATTTCATTCGTCTCTGTTCGTTAACAGAAAACCACAATTTAAGTCACACAGAGTTAGTGTGCACTCATTGGTTGCTTGACGGTTGTCAGCCCACTTTGAGGTCTGTGGATATAGAGGGAAGAATTGGATCGGTGTCGGTTAGAGTTCCGGGTAGCTCATTAGAGCACGTTCAAAGGTCCCGGGTTCATTCGGAATAATGGTTCCAATATTCGCACCAGTGCACTTTACACACTTGCTTACTTATTTGTTTACTTCTTTATGTATTCATTTATATATGTAGCCTATTCATTCCTCTCATTGATTGATTGATTCATTCATTCACTCCTCTCATTCAATCATTAATTCATTCATTCCTCTCATTCATTCCTCTCATTCACTCACTCATTCATTCATTCCCCTCATTCATTCATTCATTCATTCCTCTCATTCATTCATTCATTCATTCCTCTCATTCACTCATTCATTCATTCCTCTCATTCACTCATTCATTCATTCCTCTCATTCGTTCATTCATTCATTCATTCCTCTCATTCATGAATTCCTTTCATTTATTCATTCATTCATTCATTCATTCATTTCTCTCATTCATGAATTCCTTTCATTTATTCATTCCTTCATTACTCTCATTCATTCCTTCCATTCCTTCATTCATGAATTCCTTTCATTTATTCCTTCATTCCTCTCATTCATTCCTTCATTCCTCTCATTCATTCCTTCATTCCTCTCATTCATTCATTCATTCATTCATTCATTCATTCATTCCTCTCATTCCTTCATTCCTTCATTCCTTTATTCATTCATTCATTCATTTATTCATTCATTCCTCTGTTCTCTTATTTCTTTTGTTTGTGTGTCTATTTATTTATTTATTTATTTATTAGTATTATTCAATTGATGTAATTTATCGGTAAATATAAAGTATAGCGAAGAAAACCAACCAGTATCAAAAACTGGCAACAGCTGAAGGCTGTAACAAGACATCTCTCCTTAATTGCCTGTTAATCATCGTCATCTATGTAGAAGTGGTGTGGGGGCAGGATTCTTTACCTGGGCAACTGGGAGTACTGCTTGCTTTATTACGAACACAAGATTAACTCTAAGGATGCTTCAAAATCCCGCACCATGGGCGGATTACGATAAACTGTAAAACGTTTGTGATTACTTTTAGCATGTGAACTATATTGACTACTGAAAGGCGGGTAGAAGTGGACGCGAAGACTACTCCCACAAGGACGTCACAGGAAAATTTAATTCATGGCACCCAGATCGAGGTCAATAGCGCACACCACTGACTGTTGGCAGTTGTTGAAGAAATTCAAAACCACAGATAATGTGGCGGATCAGGACGACCAAGCACATCAGTAGTTGTGGAGAAAGCTGTCCTGGCGAAGGTGTATTCGATTCCGAAGAAATCAACAAGCCTAACAATTTTGGAACTGGACGTTTCCCGAACAACCATTAGCGCTTCTTGAAAAAGAAACAGTCGACTTGAAATGCATGAGTGGTTTCTTGGAAAGATGGAGGAGGACGCGCAATTTTTGTGCAAAGTCATGTTCTCCGATGAAACTAATTTTTATGTGAACGGTGAGATAACCCGTTAGAATTTGCGCTACTGGTCCGACCTCAATCCGCATTGGTTTACTGACAATAAGGTATAAGGCTCCGACCGTATAATTGTCTGGTGTTGTCTTTGTAAAGACCACTTCGTGGGTCTTTCCTTTTTTTAAGACACTGTCAACAGCGAAACATACCTGGCTATGTAGGGAAACTCATTCCTAACTTGGACATAACTGGTTCGCGTCCACTCATACAACCTCCATTATGACGCACAGGTACGTCATTGGCTGGATGAGAACTTCCATCAATGGATTGGCCATAGGGGACACTTGAAATGGACTCCCCGATCCCCGGATTTGAATCCAATGTATTTTACAGTGTGGGACTATGTCAAAGCAAAAGTGTACAGTGCTATTTCATCGGACTTAGCGATCCGCATCTTGCGACACATGAATGAATGCCAACAGTTGTGTCTTGACAATGATGTATTGTATTGTATTTATTAACATTCCATAGTATTCGTACATTGCTTTAGAGCTAGAATATGGAACAAGTCAAAAAACTTAATAGGCCTACTGTTATGAAGTTTTAATTTATAGTCACAGTCTAGTTGAAATATATACAGAAGAGATTTACAATATAGTCTATTAGTACAACACATAGTTTCACTATAAATTTCATGAAGCATTGTTGAATGTCATGAATTCACCTACATAATAGAAGGCGTGAGAAATTAGGTACTTCTTTAATTTGGCCCTAAATAATCTTATGTTTTGAGTTTCATTTCTTATATCCATAGGGAGGCTATTAAATATTTTACTGCCATATAACGCACTCCTTTTTGATAGCACGATAGACTTGCCGATGGAGTATGAACGTCATTTTTGACGTGTATTTATGCTATGAACTGTTGAATTAGTTACAAAGTTTTCACGATTACATACGAGGAAGATTATTAATGAAAAAAATATACTGTCAAGCGATGGGCATTATTTGTAGTTTTTAAAGTAGTCCTACACGATTCCCTAGATTTGGCACCTACTATTATTCTAATCTTTTTTTGTAGTAGGAATATCCTGTTACTATCTGTGGAATTTCCCCAGAATATCACAATGAACAAATATTCTAATCCAGCTTATGGTGTGGTACTTCTGGGTTTCTCTATAGACCTATATTGTATAAGCAAATGATGAAAATAAAGTTTTAATGAAAGCTACATATCTGTAATAATATTTTACACACTGATAGCATAAATTGTTGTTGTTGTTCAGTCAACTGTTCGAAGATAGGTTTGAACCTCATAAACGACATCACTTATGAGGCAACTAAGCCAGGATGTAATCGGGTAGGGTGGCCTGTTCACTTCCCCCTCCATTCCATACATCGCTGATTAGGAACATGTAACACTAATCAGACTTCAGATATATACAAACAATAATATTTTCTTCCTCTGACACATAATGTCAAGTGAGATGTATTGTCTGATAATAGTTGTACTGTAAATCAGCCAGAACCTCTATCACAGATAACAGCTTAAAAAATGAAATATAAAATGAAATAAAAGATTATTTATGATACGATAACAAGGAAGCTAAGCTGCGCTTCGACTTGGGTTGATTACCGCTTGGGCTGAATACATGGTTGTGATTTTTCCGAGGTTTTGTCCACCATTAATGCCAATATCATGTAACATGTGACGAATCTTCGTCCTCATCTCACCAAAATTCTATCACCAATTCCATCGACGTTGAATGATACAGTAGTTGAAACAGCGGCGTTAAATCACTTACTACAAATAAACACAGAAGTTTTAAATCCTCTGCAATGAAAAACTGTTAAACTGCTGAATATCGCCAGTTATCATTAATAAACAAAACAAATAAATATTATTCGATAATAACTTTGAAAATAGATTTTTACATAAAGTAGCAAAATGAACTTGCACATTCAACGTAATTGCATATGTAGTAAGTGCGCCTTCGCACTCAGATGTACAGTACGATTATTTACTTCTGACAGTCGCCGACAAGGTGCGCCTGGGTCAGGCGAGTCCATTAAGTTACGCCAAGGGGTGTTCAGGTTAGTCAGTCGCTTGCATTCAGAGCGATCGGATGTCACGCACGCAGTAGAGCGTTGTGTTTCCAATACAGTTAAGCTGTACTGCATTTCTTTACCGACCGCTCGCTCTTATAGGCATCCAACAAGGAAAACTCAGTGCGCAGAAACCAGCGGGCGTGACTGTCTTGCGCAGATGACGTATGCTCCCGTTCCCAGCATGCTCTCACGTCTACTCCAGAGATGTGAGGGGGTATAGCATGGGTGCCCCGAGGAGTTCGAGCTGAGTTTTGCTTGTAGGATACCTATATCTCTACTCCGGAGCTCTCCCCACTATTCCTATTACTTCCCCTCTTTCGCGTCGCTGAGCTGTCAGGACTAAATAATAATCAGTCTGTACTCCTTAGTGATCTTTTTTTTTTTTTTAATTCGGTACAATATAAATATTGTAACACATTTCATACAGTACACAGTAAAACCACAGTCTAGTGTCTAGTATATACAGTCACGAAGCTTGAGTTGTGAAGGTACTAGGAACAATAGACTGTGCAGGTGCTATTTCGCATTATCTGTAAAGAGGCGATAGTAGCGATCCTAGTGGTTAGCAACTATTTATGGATGGATATTTACTACGTATTGAGCTTCGTGACTCTATATACTAGACTGTGGTAAAACCTCGACTTTAAGTATTCTTGTATAAACGGAAACTGTGTAACCACATTCGATCAAATAGGCTGTCTTCCTCTTCGCAAATTCAAAAGGTCTTCCGTGACTTGAAAACAGTCACACCAAAATTATTATTTCAAAGAAATAAAAACTTAAGTTTTCCTAACTACGTAATAGCATCTTCCTTTGGAATGAGGATTGAATGTTTGATGTATTCTGAATGAACATTATACACTATTTCCAGGATTCATCTGCGTTTCTTTACTTCTGCATAATTCAGGAAAATATTATATATTAAATGTTTACATAAATATATGACTGTCACCTTTTTCTGTATATTTCTTCGTAACGTTACGCAGGAAATGTTATGGCGTAGGATCTTGATATCACTATACCTCTGTTTACATACATCAGAAAGCTATAAATTAAACACGTTGAAATATTATTAATACGTAGAAGAATAAGATAAAATGTACAACTATTAACTTGTTGAAGTTTTTCTTTATAGTAGAGAAGGTCCTTATAAAAATATGTATCTAAAGAAACGTTGTTCCCAGATAAATTCAACTTTCTGCTTCGTTTAATTTCGAGAGAACATTTTCTGCTGCAGTTTTTGAAGGAAATCCTGAATTTTCTAATCTAGCATCTG
Source organism: Periplaneta americana (assembly GCA_025594305.2). Lineage (NCBI taxonomy): Eukaryota > Metazoa > Arthropoda > Insecta > Blattodea > Blattidae > Periplaneta > Periplaneta americana. Next base: position 29,992,628 of record JAJSOF020000038.1, read on the forward strand.
TGATCAGTTCAATGTTTACCCTGTTGAGGATCGAACGCTTGCATTAAGACTTGATAATAAAATTAATTGCAATTATTCTTCACTTTCAATACCACAAAATCCTGAATTCAGTGACTCAGAAATCATAATTAAAACTAAAACAATTTATTTTTTAAGATAATCTTTCTGTATGAACTTCACTTAAAGCAAGTTCAATACCTAACTGTATTTTTATTTTATCTTATTTTAACACACTCGACTGAAACACTGATCTGCATAATAATAGAATATACTGACAGTCCAGTTTGCATTATTGATAATGCTTCACACTAACTGTTGTCTTCATTTGCAAAGGAAAACTTTATAAATGTTACTTCATTCTTGAAATTTCACCTCATTATTAACACTTCAAACTCATGTCTACAATTACTGCACTTGGTTCGCTTCTCTTTTTAATTTTCTAAAAATATTTCCAAACTGAATCTGGCTTTAGGCCAGTACCGGACCGAGAAAGTACATGAATGAAGCATTCCTTTTCAGTAAAAACTATAGTGTCTTCGTGAGCAAGATTTCTCATTTTAAAATAAACTAAAAAAGTTTTTAATTGAAAAACTTTCTATTCTTTTGATGAATATTTGAACAAAAGTAACAATTATCGACTTTTCCTGTGCAATGCATTTGTCAATTGAAATAATAGGACGTAAGTAAATAAATTATTATGATGAAGCAAATTACACTGGGTACTGGCCCTACACACAACAATTAGAAATAAAAAAATATTACACTTAAACTAAGTTTAATTTAAGTTCTTTTATCGCATCATTCCATTGCTCTGTTTTACCTAACAAATTTAACTGCTATATACTGGATTCTTTCTAAGCAATTTACCTGATATATTTTATAGGAGTCCCAACATGTATATCCGTATTCCATTAAAGGTCACACTAAAGTTAAATATGATATTTTCCTCGATTTGGGGGTAGCCTTTTTCAACATCTATACTAACAATAAATCTGTAGCCGAAATTTTTCTGGTAATTTTCGATTTTCCAAAAATAATTGGTCCTAACATATATAATTAACCACCCTGAAACCGAAAATCGTTTTTTTGAAATGTTTGTTTGTATGTCTGTCTGTCTGTCTGTCTGTATGTTTGTTACCTTTTCACGCGATAATGGATGAAAGGATTTCGATGAAAATTGGAATATAAATTAAGTTCGTTGTAACTTAGATTTTAGGCTATATAGCATTCAAAATACATTATTTAAAAGGGGGGTTATAAGGGGACCTGAATTAAATAAATCGAAATATCTCGCTTATTATTCATTTTTGTGAAAAATGTTACATAACAAAAGTTTCTTTAAAAATAATTTGCGATCAGTTTTATTCCTTGACAAATTTTGATAGGACTGATATTTAATGAGATAAATGAGTTTTAAAATTAAAATAACTGCCATCTAAGGCCGTATAATGAAATAAAAAACAAATGACTTGGTCTATAAGGGACCTTGGACAGCAACAATCGAAAGCTATGAAAGATAGCCTACAGAGAATGTTTCTATGTTTGTATGAAGTAATATCGGAAGCTAAATTAACCGATTTGTATAATTAATTATTATTTCACCATTGGAAAGTGTAGTTTCTCTAGATGGACATAATGCTATAATGTTATTACAGTAACTTCTGATATAATATAATGTAATATAATATAATATAACATAATATATGTAATGTAATATTATATAATATAATTTAAGTTATTTGAAGGGTTCAGAACCATAGTGGGCCAAACGCCATTTACTGAATACGTAGAAAACAAGGGTTAAAATTAAGTTATTACCATAATTCAATGGAAACCTATAACAAGTAAAATAAAGTATACACATTAAATCTAAATGATGTCAATGTTCATTAAACTATGGTTGCATATAATAAAAATTAGAAACATGTTAAAGGAATTGTCATTGCACCAATGAGTGGTCTCTGGACCAAAATGATCGCATTTTAATTATTTGGATGCAATTTAAATTAAGTAACATATTAAACGATTTATCCTTCTATCAAACACGAATGTTCCCTGGATCAAATATGTCCTATTTTAATTATGTAATTACTTTATATTTATTTCTAACGGGTGCAGCGGAGCGCACGGGTACGGCTAGTGATATAATAAAGTGAAGTCCCTCCATGCTTATTCATAACATTATCAAGCCGCTCTTCCCAAGAAAGTTTGAACTTTAAATATAGTCTACTCCTAAGTACTTATAACATTGTACTTGCAGAATTACACCACCATTCAATTCGTAATTTAGACCAGTTTCCTCTCGAGATTTAAACAATGTTATAGATTTATTTTAGAACCATATAAACCTATCTTCATCCTGTGCATTAAGGCCCAGTTATAAATTTTATTCAATTCCTTTCGAATAGCATCCACATCTGAACTATTTATAATTTTTCAATAGACTATACAGTCATCTGCAATAGCCACATCCTGAACGTATTACTTTAGAATAAGTCATTTACGTATAATATAAAGACTAATGACCCTACAATAATGATGCCATCACAATGCTAAGAAAGCCATGACCCCCCAATCTACCTCAAACACAAAGAGAAACAAAATGATTAACTTTAGCCCGGTCAACTGTAGTGAATTCAATGCTCAATATTTGGAGAGGAACCAACTAGAAAAGTATGGTTAAAATTTATTGAAATAAGATATCAAAGGAAAAATAATTAATATATATTCTGATTGCTGCTAACAATTGTTTGGTTATTACACTAATGCGGACTATAAGAGACAAAAATAATTAAAAATGCAGCAGTGATAACACGTATGAGAATCCATTCAAAACTGTAACAAGTTCGGGATTTTGCAATACATTGTAAGTAATTCGTTCTGCGTTTTTTGGTAGCACAAAAGGGAATGGAAATTTGATATCAGGTGTAATTTTAAATCTCTAATGAAGAAATGTTTTTATGAAACAGACATTTTTATTTGTCAGCATTATACCAAAAGATAAATACAATTTATAAGTTATAAAAAAATAAATTAAATGGTACACATTTAAATACATCAATTCATAAATATACAAATAGGCTATTTATGTAAATAAATAATAAATAAATAAATAATAAAAAATAAATAAACAGCAGGTCTCTAAGTTCACTGATGTTTGTCCAACATGGATATTGTTTCTCACAAAATAACCGTGTTCTACTATACGTAATATAGCATCACAAAATTTATAGCACACTGAAAAAACGAATAATGTCACAATGCTGTTGAAGGTGATGTCATTATCTAATTCACTGTATTTCTACAAACTTTAGTGTTATTTTTACCAAAATTTGTAAAGTAGAATTACAACCACGGATACACTCATCATTCCCTTCATTTCAAGTAGAAACATCAATAAATTTTGCAGTAATATACTGATATAGATCACTATCTCACCTTTAATAGAAATGTGACATTATTCGTTATTCCCGTGTACCCTTCATATTAACTTTGTATTGCGTAGGTCTATAACTCAGTCTACATTATTCTTTATACAATTGTCAACTTAGCTCTTCAGCATTGCAATGTTTGCACTTATTTGACGACGGGCGTCTCCTCCGCTTCTGCTGAACTTGAGTCTCTGAGTTCGATCTCGGAGTAGATGCATCCAAAAGGCACTTTCTCCTTCTTCGATTTGCCAGGGACGGGGACGCCGTTCTTGAAGAATGTCACATCCATCATCAGATACACCTGTTTGCACTTTTCCGTCTCTTCACACACTATTCTGACGATTTTGTCAGGATTCCTTGTCACTCCATTCTTCTCCCCGTACTTGCCTCCACACACCTTGAAGTGACAATGTGCCTTCGTCTCCAGTCGCTTCAGATTCAATGAAGACGACAGCCTCACTTCTGCATCACACATGTCGGCGCTTCTTGCAGGACGGACGAAGTTGAATACGTCTGTGGGAGCAGCCACAGACTCCAGAATAAGCGTTGATAGGAATATGAGCGACAGCGAGATGTCCAGGTTCTTTCTAGGATACATTTTCGTAGATTTTTTTATGGAAAGAAAGATGTAAATGAAGGAATAACAATTGCAGGGATTGTTGAGGACTGATGTGATTGTAGGAACTGTCAGAGGAATATAGTTTGTAGACGAGGATTTGACATTCTTTTATAAGACAAATAACGGATGTGATGTAAATTAGTAATGGAGTATAGCTAATTATATCTCTTGATTCTAAAAATCCCACTTTTCTGATGCTACAAAGCAAATGCGTGGGACGTATAATCCTCATATCGTATTGGTTTTGCGGTTGAATTACATACGTATTCTTTGTATTTCTCCGTGCTTTTTAGCTTAGATTTAAACCTATCTTTTCCTCTATCTGGCGGTATTGAGGCGATGCGCTTGAAAATAGTTCCGGTAGAGATAAAGATCGTGTTGTCGGAAGTTTGTTTGTGCATTGAATTAAATTACGTTTTTTTTTAATTACATCAAAATGTAGTGATGTACTGTAGTCTCAGCTAACGAGGACTTGAAATCTCGCTTAATCAGCGACTGAAAATAGATAGGCTACATATAGATGCTGTGTATCTCGGTCTTTTACAGTTTGCATGATAAGTTTTACGAGAAAATTTTCCGGTGTGGCTTAGTGGATAAAGCGTCAGCACGTAGAGCTGAAAATCCGGGTTTGAGTCTCGGTGCCGGAGAAAATTTTCTCCGCTCTACCCATCCTTCATCATATGGTAATGCAGAATTCCTGCACGGAAATATCATACGTACTTCGGTACATCACAATAATTTCAGGAACTGTTTTTATTGCTATTAATATATCTGATGATCGCAATGTATCACAGACGGATTTATCTGTGGTGTTCGAATAAAGGGAGATAAGTATTTTTTTTCTATGAAGATGGGATTTTGTTCCCCAGATGAACACACAAGTTAAATTATGCACGTGTGTGTACAAAAATCAAAAGAATACTAGCATTTGATGTGTTTTATTTGTGTATAAAATTATTTTCAATAAGTGTCCGAAGTTAAATTTTCGTTCAGGTATTCCATTGGAGTGACTTTTCTTTTTAGTTAAATTATGACGTTCTGTGAACTAAGATAACTTTACTTAAGAGTATTTCGGAAGAAATACCATGTTGTACAGCCAGTGCCATCGTTTCTGGCATGTGAAATGAGTAATGGGACCGTTGAGAGCGAATATCTCATCTTTGCCACAAAATGTTGGCGAGAAAGCTGACAAGTGTGATTGGCATTTGTTTAGAAGGTGGTACCACTCTCAGCCGAAGTGGCAACAGATACCACTGACAGGATAGTGTACTCAAGGTCATACCCCAGAAACGCAAAGTGCGAGTGTCTTGCCTTTGACACAGTGGGTAGATTGCCGACGAGACGTGTTGGATGGTACCGTTCTCAGATGTAGTGGCAACAAGTGCTCACTGACTGGCATTTTACTCAAGGACACGCATAAAAAACGCTGGCACTGGCTATATGTGCAGCACTTCTTAGCTAAGCGTTATTTCGCTATCCCTATCACTGATTCGGTTCTTTAATTTTGATGTAAATGACACAGGATTAATTTGCTGACTCATCTTTGAACTTAATGTTTAGGTACTGTACAGTTATGTGATTAGTAGGACCGTGACATCGGTATATTTGTATTAGTTTGAGGTCTATTGAAGGTAAACATACGACACCGGACAGAATGTAGTCGACATGTTTCAAGTAAAGGCAGTGATAGCGAATTTGGCACACGCCTAAGCAAGCACGTTCCGTGTTTTGTATACGATTATTGCGTATTATGAAATCAAGACAATACAATCATTGTATACTAGGGTTAATATCGGAAAAGTCTAAAATGCTGGTGAGGTTGAGAATAATAATTGTTGGAAATCATACTTAAATTGTCACAAATGTGGTAAAACATAAGTCTGAAATATATATATATATATATATATGTGTGTGTGTGTGTGTGTGTGTGTGTGTGTGTGTGTGTGTGTGTGTGTGTGTGTGTGTGTGTGTGTGTGTGTGTGTTTAATATTTAGAGTTTTGCATTACAGTTTTATAATGCCGAAAACGTATATGGCGTACAATTTTGCTTTCCCTTTATTTAGCACTTACATTAATACCACATCTATTACGTAATTTACTTTTCTTGCAAGTTGATTGATTTCGGTTGCTGCTGCAATAAACAACAACATTCATTTTCAAAGTTTCAAATGAAAATGACCGCCGAGTGTCGGATAGTATAACCTTGTATGTGGAAAAATTGCGTTCAACATCGGCTGAAACCAAGAGCATATATGTAAAATATTTCACATCATCCATTTCTACATCAAGTTGTTAACAGTCGCACTTATCATCTGACAAACCTCTTGCAATTTTGCATAATGAATTGAAACAACCGTTTTTTTGTATTACTGTGTTCTTTTTAGCACACATGTTTTTGCTTATATCATCTTGCAGATCATTCACTTGAGACGAGATTATTTATTATCGAAATTTGCTCCACCAATTTCACACCAGTCTTTTCGAGACATTCGACTGTAGAAGAGATAAATCCTAAATTAGTTGAAATATATTCACACTATTTTTTAATATTTGGGTCACCAAGAAAATAGAGCATACTTATGGAAGCTGCATCGTTTCCATCAAACATATGTATGACCCCTTTTACCTTATATACAATGATTGTATTATCTTATAATCGTATACAAAACACGGAAAGTGCCTGCTTAGGCGTGTGTCAAATTCGCTTACGTTGCCTGTACTTGTAACACGTCCTGCGTCGTGTGTTCACTTTCAATCGAACTCAAACTAATACAAATATACCGATGTCATGGCCCTAGTGATTAGTAAGGTTTGGATAAAGTAGCTTTAGCCCCTTCCCTTACTATAATATTTTACCAGTTTTGTGAAAAAAAAGTGTCATATTTTTTTATTTCCGTAAAGAGGTCACTTAATATTGCAGAATCACTGTACATCACTAATTTTCTTACATACCTAAAAGTCACTATGAAATAGACATACATTCATACCTGAATTATTACCCCGAGTTATCTCGTGCACCTTGATTCCAGCTCTGGTAGTTATCCCACTTTGATTTTCTCCTGAACTATTTACCAACTTACGTTTTTTATAGATTAATTTATGAGGTACAATACCAGTGCTGTTATCAAGGCTTTAAATGTTGCTTGTCGTGTCATAGACTCGAAAGCAGGGTATTACGCACAGTGGCACATTGCATTCCGGACAGTAGTATCTGCTCTCCTATATGAGAGCGTTTTGGGAAGAATGGTGTAGCAGTCATTGAATATTTGTACCAGCACATCTGTTCTTCAGGTTTGTGAATAATGTTCTGCAGTATCACTATGCCCAAAAGTACACGTATTTCAGAGTCTGTAGTAGGCCGCCACGAATTATTTTCAGCATTCCGTGAACACTTATTAGCATGCCGAATCGTCTCCTCGAATATAATGTTGATGAGGTCATTATTAAAGAATAATTTTAAAAATTTAGAATTATCGTTATCAGAAACAATGTTAAAATTTCAGGGAATAGGAACCTCGGAGGTGCAGAAGAAATGATGCCAGATATCTTCTATTCAAACCATTGTCGAAAAGACGCGACATCAACTGATCTGAATTTGTTTGTAGGTCTATAACTTCGTCTTCTGATACCGATGTTTCATTTCCTAATCATCTACAGGAATATATTTCTGATCAAAAGTTTCGGAATCACTAACTCGATCCATCTTTACACAAAACAGCATAAAAAACACTAAAAACAAATAGAAACCGCCAAAACTAACTAGCATCTACTCATTACTGTGTGTGAATGCTATATGAGCATAGAATTCCACTGCAAGGAAGAAGTACAAAAAACACCACCAGATATAGCAATATCACTAACTTCTGTAGCCATCTAGTGAGGAAAAGGTTAATGAAATAATGGAAACTTATATATTCGGAATATAATCCTTAGCAGCGAAAATGGGACTCAAACGAGTTAACTTGGGTTAATAAATTTTGACAGAAGTTAGCAACCCGAGTTAACTCAGGTTAATCAGGGAAGTGGTTAACAGGTTAGGCATCCTTGGTCCTTGCGTTTTGTTTACAAACATTAACTAGTCGCGTGTCCCCCAGCTGACAGTAGTGAGTGACGATGTATATTCACTTCCTACCGGCTGTACTGTCCATTCACTGATGTTTTTACCTAAGGGGTGGTGAGCGCACTTCCCATCAGGTAGAGTTTTAGCTCGTGAAAAGGGGGTAGTGGTTACAACTTAGGTCCTGCAGTCTAAGTAACTACGAAAGGAAGTAAATAATGAATGAGTGAGTGAGTGAGTGAGTGAGTGAGTGAGTGAGTCTTGTACAGCAACTGGGAATCTCTTTCTTCATTCCTGGAATTACCCACTTCGTCCTTTTTGCAACTGTACTGTGGCTAAATTTGAGTATGGAGAGAAGGAACATTATTTTTCGTAACAGTAAATTTATGATGCGAAGTTTTTTCAGCAAGTCTGCAGTGTAGAAATCAGTCTCTGTTGAAGTGTTTACCTGTAAGAGTCAGATTGTGCAGTTTGTATAGTGTCTCAATATGGTAATCGTAAGTTGCTGGAATTAACTATTGAAAAAAGAAAGACGTTATTGGTCGTTTGTGTCATGGTGTTAGTTGTAGGAAAATTGCAGAAGAGTGTGGAATTTCTAAATCAGCATTTTCAAACATTGGCAACAATAGGACCTCAAATATTAAATGCATGGGAACAAGATTCCAGTGGGGAAAGAAAAAGAGTTTGCCAAACTGTTAATGACGAACTAAACGACAAATTGTTTGAATACTGTATTCCTTAACATTATATACAGTAATTTCTTTCCCATTGCATGCTAAAAAAAGTTCTACTTCTCTCTACCATGGACATTCCGTTTGGTTGGACAATTTTTTATTGAACCATACGTGCCCAGATTAGAGAGCTTTCACTGTAAATTGTAAAACATTTTAATGCATTACACAATAAAACCTCGATATTAAATATCCTTGTTTAAATGTAAACTGTGTAACCACAGTATATCAGATAGCCTGTCTTTCTCTCCGCAAATTCGAAGGTCTCCCGTGACTATAACACAGTTACACCAAAATCATTATTTCGAATAAATAAAAAGCTAAAATATTTCTATCTACGTAATAATATCTTCCTTTGGAATGAGGATTGGATTTCTGACATATTCTGAATGAACATTATACACTATTTCCATATTTATCTGCGTTTCTTTACTTCAGCATAAATCAGGAATATATTATATATTAAATGTTTATATAAATATATGACTGTCTCCCTATTCTCTACATTTCTTTCGTAATCTTACGTAGGAATGTTGTGGCTTAAGATCTTGATATCACTATACCGATGTTTACATACATCAGAACGCTAGCAATTAAACACGCTCAAATATTAGAAATAGGTATAAGAATATAAAAAGTAGAATAATTTACACCCTTCCGGGCGCCCTTGGTGTGAGGCTAAGTTTTGAGCAAGCGGCTGGCTAACGGTACTTTTGGGGCGAATACAGTCTGCTTAATCCCCTTTCTATTTTCTTCAAAAAACATTTCTCTCCATTTGTACTTGGAAGACGGAGGTGAACGTTAGCTTAATAGGATTGCTGGTGTAAATATATATTCAAACCTATGACACAGCAATATAATTTTCGTGTATAGTGTTTGCGTAGGCATATGTGTGTGTGTGTGTGTGTGTGTGTGTGTGTGTGTGTGTGTGTGTGTGTGTGTGTGTGTGTGTGTGTGTGTGTGTGTGTGTGTGTGTAGAGAGAGAGAGAGAGAGAGATTATAGGCTATGTAACTCTTTTAGAATAATTTCGTGCGTTTGTGTATATGCAGAGACTAAGTGTGCATATTAACTCTTATAGAATAATTTCGTTCGTAGTGTTTGTATATACAGTGACTCTCATAAACATTCGGTTTTCATGTACTTTTATTTCTCTTTCAAATGCTAGACATAATATAATACTTTATCACAATTGTTTCATATGGGGATATTTAAACTGAATATAATTTACAAAAAACTAAGAAAAATTTATATTTATATTGTTAACTAAATATTCAAAAAATCATATTTGAAAATGGGGAACTTTATAGGCATTCATAAACATTCGGTTTTCTGCCTTTCTTTGATGCTGCTCTTATTTACCTTTCATCAGTATTTAGGTAGTTGGATAGTCCTTCCGGCGCAAAACAGCGTTCAAACGCCTTGGCATACTCGAAATTATCTTCTTTGTGCAGTTGGAACTAATTTTCCCCCATTCTTCCTTTAATCTTCTTTTCAGTTCCTGAACTGAGGAAAGTGGTGTTGCATGCACCCTGCTGTCTAGTATTTTCAATTGGATTCAAATCCGGGGATTGCGCCGGTGTTTGAATCACTTTAGGACAATTAAATAATAACCAAGACCACACATCATAAGCTTTGTGTCTAGGATCACTGTCTTGATAATATTTAAATGTGTCCTGTATCCCTAGTTTCTCTGCACTTCGTTGCAAATGTCCTTTCAATATACGTAGATACTGCTTTCTGTCCATGATGCCGTCTATAAACACTAATTCTTCCACACCAGCTGCAGAAATGCAGCCCCACACGAGCACACTGCCACCTCCATGTTTCACCTTGGTCGGAGATTGTTTTTCTGCAGTTCTGTATTTGGTTTGCGCCACACAATTGTTCGTCCATCAGATCGTCTGCAAAGATGACAACATTCCACCAATTGTCTTCCTTCCCAATACGGTCTCTTGCAAAATGCAGCCTACTCTTTCTGTTTACTTTATTCACCAACGGTTTTCCTGGTCACTCTTCCGTTGTAACTGCATTTTTAAGCGTCCTCCATACTGTCGATGGACTGATATTTTTATTCCAATCTTCGTGAACTTCTGCTGCAATGTGTACTGCACTTAATGTCGCTTCTTTTTTTACCTTTCTGATTATGGCACGTTCTTCTTTTTCACTTAATTATTTTGGGCGCTCTGGTGCTGCTATCAATTCAACCCTGTCGTTATTTTTATACCTCCGTATTATATCACCGACAGTACTCTTGGGGATATTCACAATTTCAGCAATCTCTGTATATTTACGCCCTTTTGCATGATGAAATATGCAAAGCTGTCGTTGTTCAAATGTGGTATTTTTACTTTTCCTACCCATTCTCTTTAACTAGCAGTAAACACAAGCAATACACAATTGATCAGATGAGTGATCTTCGTAATACTGATTGCGTACCGAGTCTTACATGTTAGTAGTGCTGGTGGAAGGGGTGAAACCGAATGTTTATGGCGGATGCCTTACTCTCACTCTTTCACTTAAGTAATGTTACTTCGTTTTTAATACATTCAAAACATGTATGATTATTTTTATATTGTACTAGGAATAGAAATACATGTTTTGGAACGAATTAACGCAACTATATTTAAAATTTTGTCTGCTAAATTAGGCTTCAGAGATAAAACTATGAGAAAACCGAATGTTTATTAGAGTCACTGTATATTAAGTGTATTTCTAAGCTCACCTGTATAATATAATAATCCGTTCCCCAGTCTTTATTTAATTACTAGGCCCTTATTAAAAGGCTAGAAAATTTATTTTCATATGTTTGAGATCAAGTGTGCTATCTCAAGTAAAAAAAGGTATTAACGTTATGTTTTATGTTTCTTAGAAATGCAAATTTATTTGAGAAATTTTTTCTATTTATATAACCATAGGTAATATCATATAATGTAACCAGAACTTTTGATAACTAAGATATTGTTCTGTTTTGTCTTTTTGTTAAATTTAAACATTTATAATGTTATTTATTTCAATGATTTAGGCCTTGTTATCAAAAGTTAGGAAATCTTTCCACGCCGATCAATTGCTATTTCGAGAATGATGAACGGGACTCAAAGCGCACAAGAATGACGAGTCGAGACTCGAAAGACAAATGCAACGAACACAGCGAGCGAGAGCGGCAGTTAGTTTTGTTCATCTCTAACCCTATCACTCCGTTCAGGTTGATAAGCCTCCAAATATGTATGCGCCCAACAGAGACATGATAGTGTGGTTGAGAAGAAAAGGAGTTGAAGTCAATGAAATACTTCACAGAATCGACCTTTTCCTTTAATCGAGAAACACAGGTCTCAAGAAAATGTTTTTAGGGTTGTCCGAAGATTTATCCCCGATGGAATTAGCATTGAAAAAGATGAAACACAAAGTGAGAGAAAATAACTTAACAGGAGATTTATCTTTGCAATGATTAAAGTAACTTACAGAAATGGCTTTATCGTCAAAAACGGGAGGGTTATTGTCAACACCCATTAAAAGTGGAAAGCCGATATAGATTTCGACATAATACATTGCCTGCAGTATTGGATAATCTGATTATATCTTTGGATAACGATAGTGATACTGATGATAGCAGCAGCAGGAGCAGCAGTAATGATTATGATGATGATTATTATGCCGAAAGTGATTCAGAATTAGCTACTCCATTCTAACGAGGCACAGAATTGGTGAGTCAATGTTTTTATAATGCATTCTACAATATATTTCTAACTTTCTTCCTCTCCATCCACTACTAGTTTGAAACTACACCAACTCCGCATTCCTTCCAGAGCAGATGAACTGTGTCACCGACAGAGTGGAATAGGAATAGTCAAAATTCATTGAAATAAGATATCAAAGGAAGTAAATAACTAAATACTTCCTTATCACTGCTGAACTACTGTTTGGATATTCCTCTAACGTGGACTACAAGAAAAAATAATAACTAAAAATGTTGCAGTGATAACACATATGAGAATCCATTCAAAACTGGAACCAGTTTGGGGACTTTGCTGACCGTTATCATAGACAGTATCTGGTAATTATTTCGTTCTGCGTTCCTGGGTAGCGCAAAAGGAAATGGAAATTTGATATCAAGTGTAGTCTGAAATCTCTAATGAAGAAATATTTTTTATAAAAAGACATTTTTATTTGTTAGCATTTTAGCAAAAGATAAATACAACTTATAAAGTAAAAATAAATTAAGTGTACACATTTAAATACAAGTAGGCCTACTGATAAATATAGAAACATATGTAAAATAATAATAAATAATAAATAAACAAATAAATAAACAGTAATTCACCAAGTTCACTGAGGTTTGTGCAACATGGATATTGCTGCTTACAAAATAACCGTGTTTAGCTATAATATAGCATCACAAAATTTACAGCAAAACTATTAACTTTGCATTACTGTACGTAAAATTCAGTCCATGTGAGTCTTTATACAATTGTCAACTTAGCTCTTTAACATTAGGCTACAATGTCTGCACTTATTTGACGACGGGCGTCTCCTCCTCTTCTGCTGAGCTTGATTCTCTGAGTTCGATCTCGGAGTAGATACATCCAAAAGGAACTTTCTCTTTCTTCGATTTGCCAGGGATGGGGACGCCGTTCTTGTAGAATGTCACATCCATCATCAGATACACCTGTTTGCACTTTTCCGTCTCTTCACACACTATTCTGACGATTTCGTCAGGGTTCCTCGTCACTCCATTCTTCTCCCCGTACTTGCCTCCACACACCTTGAAGTGACAATGTGCCTTCGTCTCCAGTCGCCTCAGATCCAACGAAGACGACAGCCTCACTTCTGCATCACATATGTCGGCGCTTCTTGCAGTACGGACGAAGTTGAATACGTCTGTGGGAGCAGCCACAGACTCCAGAATGAGCATTGATAGGAATATGAGCGACAGCGAGATGTCCAGGTTCTTTCTCGGATACATTTTCGTAGATTTTTGTATGGAAAGAAAAATGTAAATGAAGGAATAACAATTACAGGGATTATTGAGGACTGATGTGAACTGTAGGAGCTATCAGAGGAATATAGTTTGTAGACCGAGGATTTGACATTCTTTTATAAGACAAATAACGGATGTGATGTAAAATCGTAATCGAGTATAGCTAATTATATCTCTTGATTCTAAAAATCCCACTTTTCTGATGCTACAAAGCAAATGCGTGGGACGTATAATCCTCATATCGTATTGGTTTTGCGGTTGAATTACATACGTATTCTTAGTATTTCTCCGTGCTTTTTAGCTTAGATTTAAACCTATCTTTTCCTCTATCTGGCGGTATTGAGGCGATGCGCTTGAAAATAGTTCCGGTAGAGATAAAATTGTGTTGTCGGAAGTTTGTTTGTGCATTGAATTAAATTACGTTTTTTTTTCTTAATTACATCAAGATGTGGTGATGTACTGTAGTCTCAGCCAACAAGGACTTGAAATGTCGCTTCATCAGCGACTGAAAATAGGATAAGCTACATATAGATGCTGTGTATCTCGGTCTCTTACAGTTAGAATTATAAGGTTTACGAGAAAATTTTCCGGTGTGGCTTAGTGGATAAAGAGTCAGCACGTAGACAGAAAATCCGGGTTCGAGTCTCGGTGCCGGAGTAAATTTTTCTCCGCTCCACCATCCTTCATCATATGATAATGCAGAATTCTTGCACGGAAATATCATACGTACTTCGGTACATCACAATAATTTCAGGAACTGTTTCTATTGCTATTAATATATCTGATGAACGTAATGTATCACAGATGGATTTTTCTGTGGTGTTCGGATAAAGGGAGATAAGTATTTTTTTTTTCTATGAAGATGGGATTTTTTCTCCAGATGAACACACAAGTTAAATTATATACGTGTGTGTAAAAATCAAAAGAATACTAGCATTTGATGTGTTTTATTTGTGTATAAAATTATTTGCAATAAGTGTCCGAAGTTTAATTTTCATTTAGGTATCTCCAAACTCATTTTATGACTTATCTCTCTTTACCCAAGCAACACAGTTATACCCGTCATTAGATATAGACATCCTTAGTTTATAATAAAGACGTGGGTATTCAAACTTGCTAAATTTGTATTTTTGCGTTACATACATTTAGAGCAATGTACAAAGCTCGAAAGACGTTTCATTCGAGTGACTTTTCCTTTTAGTTAAATTGTGACGTTCTATGAACTACGGTAACTTCACTTAAGAGCATTTCGGAACAAATACCATGTTGTACAGCCAGTGCCAACGTTTCCGGCATGTGAAATAAGTAATGGGACCGTTGAGAGCGAGTATCTTACCTATGCCACAAAATGTTGGCCAGAAAGATGACAGATTTCTGACGTCACATTTGTTTAGGAGATGATACCACTCTGAGCCGAAGTGACACTGACTCGACAATGTACTGAAGGACACACCCCAGAAACGCGAAGTGCAAGTGTCTTGCCTTTGACGTAGTGGGCAGATTGCTGTCGTGACGTGTTGGGTGGTACCGTTCTCAACTGTATTGGCAACAAGTGCTCACTGACTGGCTTTTTACTCAAGTACACGCACCAAAAACGCAGGCACTCACTATATCTGCAGCACTTTTTAACTAAGGGTTATTTCGCTATCCCTATCACTGATCCGGTTCTTCTTTAATTTTGTTAGAACTGACACAGGATTAATTTGCTGACTTATCTTTAAACTTAAAATTTAAGTACAGTTATTTTATTAGTAAGGTTCGAATAACTGAGCTGTATCA
This sequence comes from Periplaneta americana, assembly GCA_025594305.2. Lineage (NCBI taxonomy): Eukaryota > Metazoa > Arthropoda > Insecta > Blattodea > Blattidae > Periplaneta > Periplaneta americana. Next base: position 30,008,221 of record JAJSOF020000038.1, read on the forward strand.
GGATAGGCATCATTGGTCCGTGCGTTTTGTTTACAAACATTAACTATGGTGTGACCAACCACTTCCGACTTGACAGCTTACAGAGAAGAGAGAGCAATGTTGCCATGTTGCACATCTTACGTGTAAGCGAGCGCGCTGCCGATAGAGTGAAGTACCGAATAGCTGACATGAACGTATACCTTGCTAACCAATTTGTTAAATAATATCGTCGCCTGAATGCAAGAACTAGGTAACTCGAAATTTGCGATTTTTAGTTACCTCTTTTATAGCATAGCAAAAATAGCACAAAATGTAATGCAAGAATTTGGTAACTGATCGAACGATACCAGCGACATCTATTTTCCAATATAACAAATAGATAAATGAAAACGAGACATATTCCTTAGTGCAATAAATAAGTAAATAGGCAATGTCACAAAATATGAAAAATCAAGTTACCTAGTTCTTGCATTCAGGCGACGATATGCATTAAAATTAATGTACATCATTATGTTTATTAGTATAGCATCAGCAGCAGCAGCAGTAGCAGTAGCAGTAGCAGTAGCAATGGTGGTAGTATTCTTTAATGTAAAATAATATTGTTAGAAAAGCGTTGAAAGAACTGTAAACTGTAAAAATTATTTTAAAATTAATATAATATCTTTACTTTTATAAGTGCCAGAATTCGTCCATGTAATACGTATAGTTAGAAAGGCATCTTGCTGGAAACCATTTATATTTGTTACACTTTTCTCTTTTCCTCGGATTTTCAAGTCTTCAGGACCCTGCGTCATCTTCATCTACCCGGTCTTTTTCTTTTCCAATATCGATAACAGTGCTCTTATTAATTTTAACACAAGCAGCAGTTCTCATTACGACTTGCGCCAAAGGTACAAGAGGCTCGCCATTATCTTTTTCCTTCTCAAAATACTCTCTTACATAACACACCATGTCTTGCGCTTGACTCTTTAACAGGAGACCTTGTCCAATATTCTTTGTTCTCCGCCTGTCTTTCCTTCCTTCCGACATTGCACAAGTCACCTGTTTAGAAACTCTCGCAGAAACTAGAAAACACACACTAACCACACACTCCACCAATGACAACGAGGATAATACGTGTAATATAATATAAACACAATAATTATCAATACACTAAAACAATAATAAAACAACACAATATTTTTAATTCACAAAACGCACGTGTTAACCAGTGAACTCAAAGTCATCCCGGGCAACTTGTAAACATAGACACGGCAACACCGTCCCGTTATCATGGTTACGCGTCTCTCGTGATTGGTTGATTTGAATGATTGCTATACTAAAGGCGCCATTTGTCAGGTCGGAAATAGTTTTGAACACACCATAGTTGTTGCGTGTTCCCCAGCTGACAGTAGTGACGATGTATATTCAGTTCCTATCGGCTGTACTATCCATTAACTAATGTTTCTACCTAGGGTGTGGTGAGCGTTCTTCTCATCAGGTAGAGCCGTATTCATTGACATTCTTAGCGCGGGTTTCCGGTGGATGATCAGTGAACTAACGTTTTTCGTATTCATAAACCAGCGTTAGCGATATGATATGATATGATATGATATGATATGATATGATATGATATATGATATGATATGATATGATATGATATGATATGATATGATATGATATGATATGATATGATATGATATGATATGATATATGATATGATATGATATGATATGATATGATATGATATGATATGATATATGATATGATATGATATATGATATGATATGATATGATATGATATGATATGATATGATATGATATGATATATGATATATGATATATGATACGATACGATACGATACGATACGATACGATACGATATGAATCCTATACAAGTAACCAGTCGATAGCCGGGGCTAGTTTAGCACGCTCGTAGCGTGGGCTAGCGAAATGTCTATGAATAGCACCCGTAGAGTTTTAGCTTGTGAAATGGGGTAGTGGTTACTACTTAGGTCTTTGACTAACTGCAGACTAAGTGAGTGAGTGAGTGAGTGAGTGAGTGAGTGAGTGAGTGAGTGAGTGAGTGAGTGAGTTAGTGAGTGAGTCTTGTACAGTACAGCAACTGGGAATCTTTTTCTTCATTCCTGGAATTACCCACTTTGTCCTTCTTGCAACTGTACTGTGGTTAAATTTGTGTATGGAGAGAAAAGACATTACTTTTCGTAACAGTAAACTTCATAATACGAAATTATTTCAGCAGGCCTGCAGTGTAGAAATCAGTCTCTGTTGAAGTGTTTACCTGTGAGAGTCAGTTTGTGCAGGTTGTACAGTGCCTCAATACAGTAAGCGTAAGTTGGTGGAATTAACCATTGAAAGGAAGAAAGAAGTTAGCCTATTAATTGTTTGTGTCATGGTGTTAGTTGTATAGTCCCGACGCTGTTATTTCCGGCGTGACTCCGCCTCTTTGCTTACGTCTTAGAAAGTGAAGGCTCTATAAAGTCTAGGTAGGTAGTACCATTCGCCATTTTTGTTCTTACGTTGCCGAGCTACCAAGCGAGGAATCTATTTGCAACACCGTTAAACATTATCATGTCGTAACTCCTATGATAATAAATCAAACGCAATGTAATTCAGCAAATAATTGAGCGGCAAATAACGTCTTCGTGTGCTTTCTGCGAACGCCAACTAAAGAGCTAAAATGGCGGGCGATTATATTAAGCATTTATCGAGCCTTAAGAAATGAATCAGCGAATCACAAGACGCACACGTTTAAATGTAGCCGACCTGCAACGCGATTGGCTGCCGGAAATTAGAGCGACGGGACTATAGGAAAATTTCAGAAGAATGTGGAATTCATAAATCAGCATTTTCAAACATTAGCAACAATAGCACCTCAAATATTAAATGTAAGGGAACAAAATTGCAGTGGAGAAGGAAAATGTCTTGGGAAAACTGTTATTGACGAACTAAATGGCAAAGTTTTTATTTTTATTTTAGTAGGTTATTTTATGACGCTTTATCAACAGCTTAGGTTATTTAGCGTCTGAATGAGATGAAGGTAATAATGCCGGTGAAATGAGTCCGGGGTCCAACACCGAAAGTTACCCAGCATTTGCTCATATGGGGTTGAGGGAAAACCCAAAAAAAAAACCTCAACCAGGTAACTTGCCCCAACCGGGAATCGAACCCGGGCCACCTGGTTTCGCGGCTGGACGCGCTACCGTTACTCCACAGGTGTGGACTAAATGACAAAGTGTTTGAATACTGCAGTGCCTTAACATTATGTACAGTAATTTTCTTTCAATTGCAAGCTAAAAAAGTTCTATTTCCCTCTACCTCGGACACATTTGGTTGGACATTTATTTATTGAACTACACGTGTCCAGATTAGAGAGCTTTCACTGTAAATTGTAACACATTTTAATACAGCATACATTAAAACCTCGACATTAAATATTCTTGTTTAAATGGAAACTGTGTAACCACAGTTTATCAAACAGGATGTCTTTCTCTTCGCAAATCCAATGGTCTCCCGTGACTATAACACAGTTACACCAAAATCATTATTTCGAATAAATAAAAAGCTTAAGTTTTCCTATTCTACGTAATAATATCTTCCTTTGGAATTTAGATTGGATGTCTGACGTATTCTGAATGAACATTGTACTCTATTGTTTAAATGGAAACTGTGTAACCACAGTTTATCAAACAGAATGTCTTTCTCTTCGCAAATCCAAAGGTCTCCTGTGACTATAACACAGTTACACCAAAATCATTATTTCGAATAAATAAAAAGCTGAAGTTTTCCTATCTACGTAATAATATCTTCCTTTGGAATGAGGATTGGATGTCTGACATATTCTGAATGAACATTGTACTCTATTTCCAGATTCATCTGCGTTTATTTACTTCTGCATAATTCAGGAAAATGTTACATATTAAATATTTACATAAATATATGAATGTCTCCCTTTTCTGTATATTTCTTCGTAATGTTACGCAGGAAATGTTGTGGCGTAGGATCTTGATATCACTATACTTCTGTTTACATACATCGGAACTGTAGCAATTAAACACGTTGAAATATTAGAAATAAATATAAGAACATAACTAGTAGAATACGTTACCGCCTTCCGGGCGCCCTTGGTGTGAGGCTAACTTTTGAAGAAGCGGCGAATACACTCTGCTTAATCCGCTTTATATTTCCTTAAAAAAAACACTTCTCTCCATTTGTACTTGGAAGACGGAGGTGAACGTTTGCTTAATAGAATTGCTGGTGTAAATATATATTCAACGCTAAGACGTAGCAATATAACTTTCGTATATAGTGTTTACTTATATATATATATATATATATATATATATATATATATATATATTGTGACAGCTGCACCGAGGTTCGAACACGTGTCCGACATGGCGCGCGGCAGACGAAACGCTGGTACTTTGAGCATCTGAATGCTGAGAGGGCAGAGGGGGTGTATTACGGCAACGCGGCGAGGGGAGGTTGCGCGCGCATCTGCTACTTGCTGAGTGAGGAAGGAAGCAAACTGCTACGTGCAGAGTGAAGGAGGGGACGGACCCTCCCGAATCGTCCAGAAGTCCGTCGAAGTGTAGATATCCAGATAATTCGAGAGAGCTATCTCTGGACACACGTAGAAATTTCTCGTAACTATGATTTAGTTATAAAAGAAGAAACGCGAGTGAACTTGAGCAGTTTATTCAGTCAGTCAGTAAGCCAGTGTTGTTACAGGCAGATTTGGACAGTAAGCGAGTTAGTCTTGTGTAGCAGTGAAGCCAGCTTCGAGACCAGAGCGCGACTTGAGTTGTGTCCGTAACTGTGGAGCCTGAAGCCCGGAGTTGGGGACCTGAGTTCGAAGTTCAGCGGATCGTCTCTGAAGGTCTGAGGTTCGAGATTCTGTGAACGCGAGTGACTGAGCTAGAAGAGCTAGCCAAGACAAACGAGCTGTGAACTTAGAACTGACAGTTCTGTGTTGTAAATAGTGCTTTGTGAATGTTAGTTAAGATTAACAGTACATTGTTGTTCAGTAAAAAAACGTTACAATATATATATATATATATATATATATATATAGAGAGAGAGAGAGAGAGAGAGAGAGTATAGGCTATGTAACTCTTCTAGAATAATTTCGTGCGTTTGTGTATATACAGAGACGAAGTGTACATAGTAACTTTTATAGAATAATTTCGTTCGTAGTGTTTGTGTGTATATATATATATATATATATATATATATATATAGAGAGAGAGAGAGAGTATAGGCTATGTAACTCTTCTAGAATAAGTTTGTGTATATACAGAGACGAAGTGTACATAGTAACTTTTATAGAATAATTTCGTTCGTAGTGTTTGTGTGTGTGTGTGTGTATATATATATATATATATATATATATAGAGAGAGAGAGAGAGAGAGAGAGTATAGGCTATGTAACTCTTCTAGAATAATTTAGTGCGTTTGTGTATATACAGAGACGAAGTGTACATAGTAACTTTTATAGAATAATTTCGTTCGTAGTGTTTGTGTTTATATATATATATATATAGAGAGAGAGAGAGAGAGAGAGAGAATTATAGGCTATGTAACTCTTCTAGAATAATTTCGTGCGTTTGTGTATATACAGAGACGAAGTGTACATAGTAACTCTTATAGAATAATTTCGTTCGCAGTGTATATATATATATATATATATATATATATATATATATATATAGAGAGAGAGAGAGAGAGAGAGAGAGTATAGGCTATGTAACTCTTCTAGAATAATTTCGTTCGTAGTGTGTGTGTGTGTGTATGTATATATATATATATATATATATATAGAGAGAGAGAATATAGGCTATGTAACTCTTCTAGAATAATTTCGTGCGTTTGTGTATATACAGAGACGAAGCGTACATAGTAATTTTTATAGAATAATTTCGTTCGTAGTGTTTGTGTGTATATATATATATATATATATATATATATATATATATATATAGAGAGAGAGAGAGTATAGGCTATGTAACTCTTATAGAATAATTTCGTTCGTAGTGTTTGTGTGTGCGTGTGTGTATATACAGGGTGTTTAAAAAATACGGGGCATAATTTCAGGTATGTATTTCCCACATGTAGACAATCAAAATAGTTCATTACAACATGTGCCCGGAAATGCTTCATTTCCGAGTTATGACCTTCACAACATTGAAATTCACCGGAACGTTTTTCTTTCCGCAGGTCGTTGTCATTACAGAAGATGTTCAAAATGTCCACCTCCTGCTTGAATACAGACCTCACATCGATGTCTCATTGACCTGCGAACACGATCCCAAACTCCAGGAGTATTGCGTATGTCCTCAGAACATGCCACAATTCGATTCCGAAGGGATTCCAAATCAGGCACCGGAGACGAATAAACCAATGATTTTAAATGGCTCCCACAAGTAGAAATCGAGAGGGTTCAGATCAGGTGAGCGTGGAGCCCAAGCAATTGGGCCACCTCTACCTATCCATCGATCAGGAAACCTTCGATCCTATCCAAGTACCGGCGAGCCGTACGACTGAAGTGTGCAGGAGCGCCATCATGCAAGAAGTGAATGTGTTGACGATTGATCAGTGGAGTGTCTTCTCAAACATGAGGTATGGTGTTTTCCAGGAAGTTCGTGTACGCCTGCCCCGTAAGTATGTTTACAAGTACATGGGGTCCAACTAATCGATCACCAATGATACCGGCCCACATGTTGAGGGAGAACCGCACCTGGTGATGAGATGGAACAGTTGCATGTGGGTTTTCATACAGCCATACTGTACATGCTGATTGTGGAAATTTGTTATGCCATCTCGTGTGAACTGTGCTTCATCTGTAAATAATACTAAGGCAGGAACGTTCGGATTTACACCACACTGCTGCAAGAACCGCTGACAGAACCTAACTCGTGCAGGGTAATCTGCTGGTGACAGGGCCTGTACACATTGCAAATGATAAGGATACAATTACTCTTTCAACAGTCTCCAGACAGTCGTATGAGGAACATTGACTTGCAACGCTATCCTTCGTGTGCTGATAGAAGGAGTCATGTTCACAGCCTCCAGAATCTCCTCCTGTACTTCTGGAGTTGTAGATCTTGGTCGTCCCCTTCCCAAACCAGGAGAGTTAAATTTTCCATACTCGCACAGACGATAATGGAGACGTACAAATGTCTTCCGATCTGGACATTGTCGCTGTGGGTACCTCTCCTGGTACAAACGACGAGCCAGCGCAGCATTGCCGTCCGCCTTACCGTACATGAAGTGTATCTCTGCCAGCTCTTGATTTGAATACATGTCGCACAGTCTAACGCCTATACAACACTGAATGTAACCTTCGCCTCGGAATGAACTGTCAGAGTGACCTCTTAATGTCTCCTTTAACGGTAACGACCTACGGAAAGAAAAATGTTCCGGTGAATTTCAATGTTGTGAAGGCCATAACTCGGAAATGAAGCATTTCCGGACACATGTTGTAATGAACTATTTTGATTGTCTACATGTGGGAAATACATACCTGAAATTATGCCCCGTATTTTTTAAACACCCTATATATATATGGAGAGAGAGAGAGAGAGAGAAAGTATAGGCTATGTAACTCTTTTAGAATAATTTCGTGCGTTTGTGCATATACAGAGACGAAGTATACATAGTAACTCTTATAGAATAATTTCGTTCGTAGTGTTTGTGTGTATGTATATATATATATATATATATATATATATATATATAGAGAGAGAGAGAGAGAGTATAGGCTATGTAACTCTTTTAGAATAATTTCGTCCGTTTGTGCATATACAGAGACGAAGTGTACATAGTAACTCTTATAGAATAATTTCGTTCGTAGTGTTTTGTGTATGTATATATATATATATATATATATATAGAGAGAGAGAGAGAGAGAGAGAGAAAGTATAGGCTATGTAACTCTTTTAGAATAATTTCGTGCGTTTGTGCATATACAGAGACGAAGTATACATAGTAACTCTTATAGAATAATTTCGTTCGTAGTGTTTGTGTGTATGTATATATATATATATATATAGAGAGAGAGAGAGAGAGAGAGTATAGGCTATGTAACTTTTTTAGAATAATTTCGTCCGTTTGTGCATATACAGAGACGAAGTGTACATAGTAACTCTTATAGAATAATTTCGTTCGTAGTGTTTGTGTGTATGTGTATATATATATATATATATATATATATATATATATATATAGAGAGAGAGAGAGAGAGAGTATAGGCTATGTAACTTTTTTAGAATAATTTCGTCCGTTTGTGCATATACAGAGACGAAGTGTACATAGTAACTCTTATAGAATAATTTCGTTCGTAGTGTGTTTGTGTGTATGTATATATATATATATATATATATATAGAGAGAGAGAGAGAGAGAGAGAGAGTATAGGCTATGTAACTTTTTAGAATAATTTCGTCCGTTTGTGCATATACAGAGACGAAGTGTACATAGTAACTCTTATAGAATAATTTCGTTCGTAGTGTTTGTGTGTATGTATATATATATATATATATATATATATATATATATATATATATAGAGAGAGAGAGAGAGAGAGAGAGAGAGAGAGTATAGGCTATGTAACTTTTTTAGAATAATTTCGTCCGTTTGTGCATATACAGAGACGAAGTGTACATAGTAACTCTTATAGAATAATTTCGTTCGTAGTGTTTGTGTGTATGTATATATATATATATATATATATATATATATATATATAGAGAGAGAGAGAGAGAGAGAGAGTATAGGCTATGTAACTCTTATATAATAATTTCACTCGTAGTGTTTGTGTGTTTTTATATATATATAGCAACTAAATTTATTAACTTAAATTTAATTGTGCCTAATCATCCCGCCTCCTAAGAAAAAGAAAGTAATTCATTCCGAAGCACGTGAAATTATAGCGAAAGTAATAGAAACGTGTGATAATGAAGCACAGTGTAGTATATACAGACACGAAGCTCAATACGTAGTAAATATGCATCCACAGATAGTTGCTAACCACTAGATCTCTACGATGGCCTCATTACAGACAATGTGAAATAGTACCGACACAGTCCATTTTTCGTAGCACCCTCACAACTCAAGCTTCGTGACTGTATATACCACTGACAGAACTGTGATGAAGCCAAGAAGAAGAGTCTCACGCATTTAGTTATTGAGGCCACTAAACGCGTGGCATATTACACTGGTGTGTCTGAATTTACGGCAAAACAGATTAGAAAAGAAAATTTGGGAAGAAACCGGGATCGCCCAAAAGAAGTTCTCTAGACTCCTGGAGAAAAACGACCAACTCGACCACAGCATACATGTGTTGAAGTTGATGATTTTGTAGATGTGTTATTAAACATATTATCGACTACTTTTATATTCAAGAAAAGAAAGTGTCAACTGTGAGCAAACTTTTTCTTGTAATCAGAAATAAAATTAATTTTCTATACAGTGTTAGGTCACTAAATGAACTGTTGAAAAGGAACTAAAAATGGGAGAAATCCCAGTCTAAGAGAAAAGTTCTAGTTGAAAGGGCTGATATTGTTGCTTGAAGTCATAATTATTTGAGGAAAATTGAAGAATTCCGTAATGAAGGAAGAGAAATTGTAGCCTATATCTCGACGAGACAGCGGCAACTTAACTTTTAAGAAATTTTGGCAACATTCGGATGAGTTCGGCATACAGTAAACCATAGTGCAGGCAGGGCTGGGCAAAATACTGACATCCAAGTATTTGAAATACAAATACAAAATACTTCAAAAAATTGTATTTGAAATAGAAATATAAAATACTTTTAAAAAATTAACCAAAATACATTTGTATTTCAAATACTCAAAATACATTTGTATTTGAAATACTCGATATAATATATAGGCCTAAAGAAATAAGAATATTACTGAAAATATAAAATATTATATTAACATTAAAAGTATTTTTAGGCCCGAAATTTTATATAAACACTGTAACTGAACATTCTTCCTTTTCCCAGTCAGCAATGAAATTATGCTACATATGAATAATTACTGCTCCCTTAAAAAAAATAGTTTCTCAAGAAGTTTATCAGATAAGGATCCCCTTGCTTGTGAATGAATAAATCCTGCAAAACAGAACAGTCTTTCTACAGGTGCAAAGGTACAGAAACTTGTATTATACTTTATACAAGCTTGTTTCACTGTTGGTAATTCTCTAGAGTGCACAGGGTTGTTCCTTTGCCATTGAAGATTAGATGGCTCTCTGATACTGCCTCACCAAATTATAAGAGGACACAGAATATGTGTGTGAAACCAGATGAGCAGTTCTCTGTTACTCCTGTTTATATCATGTTTGAATTGCAATATTTGAGAGACTGAGTCATGAAGAGAATTCCATCGAGTTGGGCAAGGAAACTTTGATGAATATTTCAAGACATCTGATATAATTTTTGAGGATTTGGGTCTCCTAGACGCATTCCATAATGCTGACCATTTAGCAAGTGTTGGGTGATGGATCCTTGATGTTGTTGGAGATTTCTTTATGGCATTAAGGGAAACAGTTGTGGCAAGAAAACTAGCAGATCTGAAATGGATAGGCAAATAAGACAAAAGTTCATTCTTCAAATCCAAATCCAAAATTTGAAGGACAAGAAGAAAAAAAAAGTATTTTAAGTATTTGAAATACAAAATACATCAATTTTATGTATTTAAATACAAAATACTTTCGAAAACCCTTACAAATTACAAAACACAAAATACAAATGTATTTCAAAAACTGTCCAGCCCTCAGGAAACAGACTTATCGCCCTACATGCGGGTAGCAAAAATATTTCCTTCAGAAACTCAGAACTCGTTTATAAAGCTGGTTCTGCGAGCGGGAATTATCACGGGCAGATGAACCAGGTAAATTTCGAGAAATGGGTTGATGAGAAATTAATTCCCAACCTTCCACCAAGGTCAGTCGTGGTGATGGACAATGTCCCCTATCACTCCATTCAAGTTGATAAGCCTCCAAATAAATATGCGCCCAACAGAGACATGATAGTGTGGCTGAGAAGAAAAGGAGTTGAAGCCAATGAAAGACTTCACAAAATCAAACTTTTCCCTTAATCGAGAAACACAGGCCTCAAGAAAAGACTTTTAGGGTTGACCGAAGGCTAGTGGAGTTCGGACACACCGTACTGAGACTTCCTCCTTATATGTGTGACTTATATCCGATCGAATTAGCATGGAAAAGATGAAACACTAAGGCCCAATTGTATAAAACTCCCTGACTAAAGATCAACTTTGATCGAAGATCGAAAAGTGAACCGAGTTCAGACACTTCTTCTATTGTATAAAACTTTTCTGCGATCAAATTACCTTGGTTCAAATGCAATCTAAGTTCACGTGAAAAGGATTTAGCAACATCGCATAAACAGGTGAAATATGTGATGCGCGGATCATGTTGTACAAGTTTGTTCAGTGTTGCCAATCTAGCGACTTTAACTCTTTTTCAATGACAATTTCTTTTAACTTTTGTATTGCTTAAATAGGGATTTAGCAAACTTTTTAGCACCCCATAGTGACAAAATTTAATCTTTCTTTGTTGATAATAACAAATCCAGCAACTTTACAACTACTTTTTGGCGACTTTTCGTACACACTGTTGGAGACACTGGTTTATTTGTGCAATGTAAATAATGGCGGACAATAAGAAGAAGGTTGACTGTTCTCCAAATTGTTATCATGTTATGGTGTTTGATACTGCTAAACATAATAAAGCTTTATAAAACGACAAATTGAAACTTTATGAATTTACCTATCACAATCATTAATAATTAATTGTTGTTATAAACATAATATAATTATAGGTTATGTTATTATTTTGATACTGCTGTACACGATAGAGCCTTATAAAATATAAGATTGTTTGTGTATTAAGGCAAGAAATTGAAAAAAATATATATATAGACCTATAAGTGTAATTACCATATCTATTAATATTAATAGCAATGGTTATTCTATTTACACAGTCTGCCACTCGTATATTTCAAACAGAAAAGAAATAACTGAACTTGGATCATCTAACTTAATCGGAGAAATTTCTTCAGTCAAAGTTGACTTTAGTTCGAGACAAATTAATCTCAAATTAGACTTTATACAACACAAAATTCCAAGTTCAGCTAGAACAAGGATCAATTTAACCTCTGATCTAAGATTAAATGGTATACAACAATCGGCCCTAAGTGACAGAAAATAACGTGACAGAAAATTTATCTTTGCAATGATTAAAGGAACTTACAGAAATTGCTTTACCGTAATAACAAAAGAGGATCTGACCACCTCTGTAGTGTAGAGATCAGCATACTGGTCTCTTATGCAGAGGGCCCGGGTTCGATTCTCGGTCGGATTGAATTTCCTGGTTGAGGTTTTTCCAGGGTTTTCGTCGACAGTAAGGTAAATGCCAAGAAATTCCGGCCACAACATCCTTGAATAATACCGGCCTCATTCATCATCAAAATCATATTCGTAACAAATCAGTAATGCATATACAGTCGCCATCTAGTTCACAACAATAGAACCAGTCTTCTACAATAGTACACAGGCCTTCGGATTTCAACCAAAGATTAACTCGCGATATGACCACAGATGTTAAAGCGAGTATAAATAACAGCGAGAAAAAAAACGGGGACTGGGAGGGTTATTGTCAACATTACATTAAAAATGGAAAGCCGACATAGATTTCGATATAATACATTGCCTGCAGTAGTGGATAATCTGATTATTTCTTTGGATAATGATACCACAGTCTAGTATATATGTACAGTCACGAAGCTCAATACATAGGAAATATGCATCCACAGATAGTTGCTAACCACTAGGACCGCTACTATCGCATCATCACAGACAATGCGAAATAGTATCGGCACAGTCTATTGTTCCTAGTACCCTCAACAACTCAAGCTTCATGACTGTATATACTAGACTGTGACGATAGCAATAGTGATAGTGATGATAGCAGCAGCAGGAGCAGCAGTAATAATGATGATTATGATGATGATGCTGATGATGATGATGATGATGATAGTGATTCAGAATTAGCTACTCCATTGTAATGAGGCACAGAATTGGTGAGTCAATGTTTTTATAATGCATGCTACATTGTATTTCTAACTTCTTTCTCTCCATCCACTACTAGTGCGAAATTACCCCAACTCCGCATTTAGTTAAAATTTATTGAAATAAGATATCAAAGGACATAAATACATATTATACTTCCTTATTGCTGCTGAACTGTTTGGTTATTCCTCTAACGTGGACTACAAGAGAAAATAATAATTAAAATTGTTGCAGTGATAACACATATGAGAATACTTTGAAAACTGGAACCAGTTTGGGGACTTTGCTGACCGTTATCATAGACAGTATCTGATAATTATTTCGTTCTGCGTTCCTAGGTAGCGCAAAAGGAAATGGAAATTTGATATCAAGTGTAGTTTGAATCTCTAATGAAGAAATATTTTTATGAAAAAGATATTTTTATTTGCTATTATTTTAGCAAAATATAAATACAACTTACATAATAAAAATAAATTAAGTGTACATATTTAAATACATGTAGGCCTATCGATAAATATACAAACATATGTAAATAAATAATAAATAATAAATAAACAAATAAATATACAAATATGTTCACTGATATTTGTGCAACATGGGCATTGCTGCTTGCAAAATAACCGTGTTTAACTATAATATAGCATCACAAAATTTACAGCACAACTATTAACTTTGCATTACTGAACGCAAAATTCAGTCCATGTGAGTCTTTATACAATTGTCAACTTCGCTCTTTAACATTAGGCTACAATGTCTGCACTTATTTGACGACGGGCGTCTCCTCCTCTTCTGCAGTGCTTGATTCTCTGAGTTCGGTCTCGGAGTAGATGCATCCAAAAGGCACTTTCTCCTTCTTCGATTTGCCAGGGACGGCGACGCCGTTCTTGAAGAATGTCACATCCATCATCAGATACACCTGTTTGCACTTTTCCGTCTCTTCACACACTATTCTGACGATTTCGTCAGGATTCCTTGTCACTCCATTCTTCTCCCCGTACTTGCCTCCACACACCTTGAAGTGACAATGTGCCTTCGTCTCCAGTCGCCTGAGATCCAACGAAGACGACAGCCTCACTTCTGCATCACACATGTCGGCGCTTCTTGCAGTACGGACGAAGTTGAATACGTCTGTGGGAGCAGCCACAGACTCCAGAATGAGCGTTGATAGGAATATGAGCGACAGCGAGATGTCCAGGTTCTTTCTAGGATACATTTTCGTCGATTTTTGGATGGAAAGAAAGATGTAAATGAAGGAATAACAATTGCAGGGATTGTTGAGGGCAGATGTGAACTGTAGGAGTTGTCAGAGGAATATAGTTTGTAGACGAGGATTTGACATTCTTTTATTAGATAAATAACGGATGTGACGTAAAATCGTAATTGATTATAATTGTATCCCTTAATTCTAAAAATCCCACTTTTCTGATCCTTCAAAGCAAATGCGTGGGACGTATAATCCTCATATCGTATTGGTTTTGCGGTTGAATTACATACGTATTCTTTGTATTTCTCCGTGGTTTTAGCTTAGATATGAACTTAGCTTTTCCTCTATCTGGCTGTATTGAGGCGATGCGCCGCTCGGCAATAGTTCCGGTAGAGATAAAGATTGTGTTATCGGAAGCTGTTTGTCCATTGAATTAAATTACGGTTCTGTCTTAATTACTTTAAGATGTGGTGATGTACTGTACTCTCAAGCAACAAGGATCTGAAATGTCGCTTCCATCACCGACTGAAAATAGATACACATAGATGCTGTGTATCTCAGTCTTTTATAATTTGCATTATAAGATTTATGGGAAAATTTTCAGAACTGTTTCTATTGCTATTAATATATCTGACGAACGCAATGTATCACAGACGGATTTATACCCATCATTAGGTATCGACATCCTTACTTGACAACAAAGACGTGGATAGTCAAACTTGTAAAATTTTCATTTTTGCATTGCATACATTTAGAGCAATGTCTGAGGATCATGCTGAAATTCATGAGCAACCCACTGTCATAAATCTTAATTTTTATTTTTTAGACAAACCAGGTACATCATCTTAATCTACAGACTTTTCTTTGCACACATTTTCCCGCCGTTGTGTAAGTTTTAAAATTCCTTTGCTGTAGAAGTCCGTTTCATCTTCCCGAACACACTGACGCACTGCTTTCCGAATGTCCTCCAGCGTCTCGTAGCGTTGGTTTCGCAGCTGCTCCTTTACAGAACCGAAAAGATGGTACTCGGAGGGTGCCAAGTCGGGACTGTAGGGAGATTGCGGAAGAGTTTCCCACCCAAATGTTCTGATTTTCTCCACGGTGACACGATCAGTGTGAGACCACGCGTTATCGTGTTGCAGGATGGTGATCTTTCCAGGGTGTTTCTCGCGCAATGCAAGATGG
Organism: Periplaneta americana; assembly: GCA_025594305.2. Taxonomy (NCBI): domain Eukaryota; kingdom Metazoa; phylum Arthropoda; class Insecta; order Blattodea; family Blattidae; genus Periplaneta; species Periplaneta americana. Next base: position 30,023,682 of record JAJSOF020000038.1, read on the forward strand.
TGCTTCAAAATTGTCTGAATATAGCGGACAGCATTTAAGTTATGGTCTGTCCAGGTTCAAGAAATTCAACCAAAATGCAAATGAGAACCCATCAACTCTTTCCTTGTTGCGTTCCGTGGAGGCAGTTCGAGGGCGACCTCTACGAGGTTCATCTTGGATGCTCGTGTTCCCATCTTCGAAATGTTTCACTCTTCTCCTAACACTGCTGGTGCCCATGCAAACATCTCCATATGCACGCTGAAGTCTTTTTAACAAGGAATTTAATGACAGCACGCTGTCGAAACGAACCATCGTTGTCGACCATTTTGCAAACATTGCCTGTAGTCACATGATAGAAGTTAATAACGTCACAATTTGTCAATACATACTGTAAAGTCTGTAGATTATGATCATATAATCGTTTTTGTTACATCGTTGAAATTATGGAAATGTGTTGCTCATGACTTTCAGTACGACTCTCTGTATACAGGGTGTTAAAAATAACGTTTACAACGTTTCAGGGATGATACAGGAGGTAAAAATAAACATCTGTTTTAAGTGACAAAACTTTAGCAGATGCGCCGTTTGCCGCTAGATGGCCTGAAGGAACAGATGACTTGACTTCCGTCACAACACACTGGTTAGTTCTGTTTGTGCAGACCACCTTGTAGGGCCTTGTCTGTTGCCTAACAGTCTCCATGGTGATAACTATTTTGTTTTTCTACGCGACATCCTACCAAAACTTTTAGAAAATATCCCATTGAATATCAGAGAACGAATATGGTTTCAGCATGTCGGTGCCTCTCCACACTTTGATCATCGTATCACGAACCACCTAAATGCTACATTTCCCGATCGTTGGATTGGCAGGGGTGGACCAGCACCGTGGCCACCTCGATCACCGGACCTAACACCACTGAATTTATTTTTGGAGGAGACGTGAAATGTTTTTGTATGAGACACCGATCGATACGGCAAAAGACTTAGTTGCTCGCGTTGTTGAAGCTGCACAAGTTATTAGAGACAATGTTGGCCTTTTTTAGCGTTGCAGACACTCCATAGTACGAAGGTACCAGTTGTGCAATCCTTTCAATGAACGACAGTTTGAACACAACATCTAAAACGACAACTGGTCTTGTTCTTTATGGATTATACTAACACTTACGTACACAATAAATGGCGCATCTGCCAAAGTTTTGTCACTTACAAAAGATATTTCTTTTTGCCTCCTCTATTACCCCTGAAACGTTTTAAAGGTTATTTTTAACACCCTATTTGAGTCGTAAAATTTAAATTTTTGTATGTAAGAGCCAGCTGAGGTAAAATTTAACCAAATAAAAATATTTTGAAAAAATTATTTGGGGGTCCAAATTTGAAACACACACTTAAAAAATATACCCAATGCAGTTACAAGATTGTACTAAAAGTTTTATATCTAAACCATTTTGAAAAAGAAACGTAGTTCAAACAGTTTTTTAATGTATTTGCAAAAGAATGTTCTACAAACTGTCTAACAGAATTTTTTTGTCCCTACGTTTGTAAAATAAACAATTTTTAATAACAATTTTCTGATTTCCTTTCTTGCAAACAAACCCATCTTGGTTTTTTAAAATGAAATCAAATTTGGAAAACAAAATATCTGACTTCAAGAAAAGTTGCTAATAGTTAAAATGTTGTTCTAAATTTACTATCTTTAATAGTTCCGAAATTATATCCATTTTTGTCTCCAGTCTATAAATGCGAAGCAAAAAAATAAGGTTATGTAATGATTTATTTTTGATTTAAAATTTTAACAGGAATTTTATAAAATGAGTAATAACATCCGCATCTGGAATCTTGTTGATTTTTTCACTGCTTCCACAAAATGTTACAATGCATTCACGAATATCAAAGTATTTTAAAGAAGAAGTTTACTTTTTTTGCAAAATTTAATTTACCGGAAACAACAATAAAAGTGAATGATTTAAAAATCCATAACGCAGGAAGTTTAAAATGGCGATTCAACATCTGATAAAAATAAATTTAAAACCCAAAAAGTAAAATCAATATGTCATTACACATATCAAGAGTATTTTATGTGTTTTTTTAATTTAATCATTTTTCACCAAAAATACCGCGGATTAAACGTTATTTTTAAACCTGCAAATACGCACGATCTCGCACAACATTTAAATAATCTAATACTAAGACCAGCACTGTTTTTTGTTTGTTTATAAAAAGAAATTTCAGTGAAACACACACTTAAGAAGAGCGGGTGAAAGCCTCAGCATTTACAGTGTGAAACAGCACTCGTTTCTGTTCGTTTTATCTTTAAAAATATTTGCGCACAAATTGCAACTGTCACCTACATTGACATTCTTCGGGTGAAGATGCCCTTCGACACTTTATCCAGTCGCACTTGCTTGTAGTTCCAGCATAAAGTTCTTCACATTCAGCACACACTTCGTTCTTATCTTCTCTGATTAAAGGCCGGGTTCGTCCTCCCTAGCTCGAAAGTCTTTTTTTAGTTAAATTGTGACGTTCTGTGAAAAATTGTAACCTCATTTAAGAACATTTCGGAAGAAATATCCTATTGTATCTGCAACACTTTTTAACTAAGCGTTACTTCGTTATTCGTATCATTGATCCGAATTAACGAAATTTTGTTAGATATGACACAGGACTAATTTGCTGACTCATCTTTGAAATTAAAATTTAAGAACAGTTAGTTATATGATTAGTAAACGAAAAGTATTCGAACTTTGGAGCAGGAAGATTATTTACAGATATGTTCATGGCATACCACAGTCAAATTTACAACAGTGCATACGGTGGCTCCACTATTTAAAAAATTCTCAAAAAATAATACGCCAATTTTATTGTGGTATTGAAAGGATTTGCATAATTTTCTAAAATTAATATAATAACAGAAATAAAATATGAAAATAATATCTAACTATGTGATTTTGGGTTTCATCTACCTTCTCGACCGTAATCTTAGCCGTAGCCGTCGTCGTCGTCGTCCTGTTCTTCACCATCACCAACAATAAGAACATCGTAGTGTTTAACATCAAGTGGAGCGACCGAGTCTGCAAAATTAAAAAAAATAAATTAATAAAATTGAAATATATAATTCTTCACTTAGTACACTTTGTTTCAGAGCAGTATGAATCGGACAAACCTAACCCAGAATACGTAAATATGAGTAGAAAATTATTCGAAGAATAATATGCAAAATGGTAGTTAAGCATGGTTTGGTTATTTATCGATTTATTTATCTGTCTGTCTCTTATTTATTTATTTATTTATTTATTCATTCATTTATGTATTCATTCATCCATTTATTAATTCATTTATTCATTCATTCACTCTTTATTCATTTCTTTATTCATTTATTTATTCATTTATTCATTCATCCATCCATTCATTTATCCATCCATTCATTCATTTATCCATCCATTCATTCATTTATCCATCGAATCATTCATTTATCCATTCATTCATTCATTTATCCATCCATTCATTCATTCATGCATTCATTCATTCATTCATTCATACATTCATTCATCTATGTATTCATTCATTCATCCATGCATCCATTCATTCATCCATGCATTCATTCATTCATCCATGCATTCATTCATTCATTCATGCATTCATTCATTTATTTATCCATTCATTCATTTATCCATTCATCCATTCATTCATTCACCTGTCTATTTATTTGCTTGCTTGCATTGCTTGCTTGGCTTGTTTTTTTTTGTAGGTTATTTTACGGCAATTTATCAACATCTTAGGTTATTTTGCGTCTGAATGAGGTCAAGGTGATAATGCCGGTGAAATGAGTCCTGGGTCCAGCATCGAAAGTTACCCAACATTTGCTCATATTGGGTTTAGGGAAAACCCCGGAAAAAACCTCAACCAGGTAACTTGCCCCGTCCGGAAATCGAACCCGGGTTACCTGGTTTCGCAGCCAGACGTGCTAACCGTTACGCCACAGGTGTGGACGCTTTGCTTGTTCCCTCGCTCCATTTGCTTCCCTAAAAACAAGCTAATAACAACATACATAAGGCAGTAGGAGTGGGGAAAATAACTTTTAATTCACTGCAATGAATGGAGTCATTGTTTACATTGCTAAGGACGGTGAAATAAAGGCCACTTTTGGTACCACTCATAGATAAAAGGAATTTTTCCGGTTTTGTAATACTACTACTGTATAAACATACAGACATTATTGTGTAGTAGCACAATCTAGTTACTAAAAAAATCGATTTGGCAATTCAATTATCGACTTGATCATCCTTTAAATTTGCTCCAAAAAAGAATTATCAAAATTTGTCTTTATAAACCTTTTGATTACCCAACAAAATTAATTTTTCAGGAATTTGGTGTATCAAATCTAGAACAAATTTATAAACAAACATTGCTGTTTTACTTCCATAAAAACCACAATAAATTTAAATTTGATCCTCACGAATACCATACGAGACAAAACTACAGTTTCTTTCTAAATATTCCCAAATGCCACACAACTGCTGGATTAAACACAGCAGAAATTTTGGACCCAAAATATATAATGCATTAAATAGAGCTTACCCTGAGCTCAGTACACTTAACAGACACAGATTTAAGAAAGAAATCAGATTAATTATTTAATTTTTTAAGCTAATTGAGTTAAAAATTGATACTTTAATATTTATGTACTCTTATTACATGCTGTATGTATTTTACCATTTATTAATGTTATTATGCTCAATGAACTCTCTCAATTTTGTGATATATTTTGTATAACTGATCTGAACTGCGCCCGAGCACGAGCTTCTGCTCTCTCGGGCTGCAATGCCTAATGTAGCTCAAGTGTAAAGTATTAAATAAATAAATAAATAAAAAAAATAATAATAATTTTACGATCGTTATGGGAAGTGACAAAATAGGACCGGATAAAAATTAACACATTCGGAAACAACTTTCCTTAATAACATAATATAAAATTATTTCACAATAAATTGCTACAACTAGAGAGAAACTGTAGACAGACTGTGTCCAGTTCGATTGCCTAGTCTCATACCAGATTGTCGACCTATTGGAAAGAGAGCTACGAAGACATCACAAAAGAGACATGGCAAGTTATCCTAGATGAGATGTTGTTCCGGAATTTCGAAAATAGTACTCATTCCTTTGAGAAATAAGTTGGATTTGAAGAAAATTGGTTGAAATAAGAGGAAATATTAATGAAATTCTCAACTTTTCCTTATGCGTTTCCATGGCACTTGCCAAACAAAAATATGAGTTACTCTCGTAACAAAAAAGTTCATGTACATGAATGGCATTTGTGGGAGCTTCTGCGGTCACTACACTTACCATTTTCGATAAGTGTGAAAGACTCGGAAGGACACACAGATTATGCAAACTATCCTTTTACCGACAAAATTTTTTCCACTACGCAATGTGACCCTTTTTCATTCCTGGGTCGAAGTTGGATATAATAAACATAAACGTACTTAATTTTCCTCATATGTTCTCATATCACTTGAAAAATGTATTTAAACTCATAAATAGGGAAGGTTTCTTCACATGAATGGTATCTGCGAAAGCTTCTGCGGTTCTATGACCATTGTCTAAAATCCTGAAACACAGATTAGGTCTATGCAGATAAACTCATAACCTGTTCCAATGACTTCCTATCCTTGAGATAAAATCTGTTCCCTGGAAGTGATATTTCGCCTTTCCTTATGTTTCTTCATAGCGCACAAGTCTTCTATTATATCAGACAAAATTCTGTTTCATATAGTCTCCGAGGATTGAGACTTTTTCGTTCTCACGAGGAATATACATCCTCACTGATAATTCTCAAGTAAAGAGACGCCACTTGCCACAACATAGGAAAAGGAAATGGCAGAAAACATACTTAGAATCCAAGAGAGAGAGAGAGAGAGAGATGAATCATCACTTCCCTTCGAGCAGTCTAACTCGAATCCGTTAAATTTGCAACCACAACAATGCAGTAGTAGTATGCAGGGTTAGTTAAAAGTCCCGCACCACCTAAATAACTTTTGAAGCATACGGTTCAGTGACATGAAACTTGGTATGCGAGGATAACCATATACTAAGAACTCGATAATGGTATTACCGATTTTTTTCTGCTTCCGGTTTAACGGAAGTAACTCCAACTCTCTTATTTGAAATGGAACGCCCAATATATTTTTTATTTATGAATAGTGCTCATTAAGAGCTTTTCAAAAAGTACCCATACTTGATACTTCTGTACAAATTCAGTGTTGCTAAGTCAAGAAAACAGAAAAGTGTATCGAATATTAAAATAATAAAATACTTCTTCCTTAATAAAAACAAAACAAAGCTAGCGCACCTTCTAAATTATGTGTTCAAGTTGGTAGACCTCAGCTGCTTTACAATGTGTCACTCGATCACAGAAACCATTTAAGGAATGATTTAACCAGGCTTTAGAAATATCTTGCACCACTTCCATTTTTATTTAGCAACACTGAATTTGTATAGACGTACCAAGTGTGGGTACTTTTTGAAAAGCTCTTAATGAGTACTATTCAAAAATAAAAATATATATTGGGTGTTCCATTTAAAATAAGAGAGTTGGAGTTACTTCCGGTTAAACCGGAAGTAGAAAAAACTCGGTACTACCATTATTGAGTTCTTAGTGTATGGTTATCCTCACATACCAAGTTTCATATCACTGAACCGTATGCTTCAAAAGTTATTTAGGTAGTGCATTTATTTTTTTAATATTCGATACACTTTTCTGTTTTCTTGACTTAGCAACACTGAATTTAATGAGCTTTATTCAAAAAGAAAAATATATATTGGGTGTTCCATTTAAAATAAGAGAGTTGGAGTTACTTCCGGTTAAACCGGAAGTAGAAAAAACTCGGTAATACCATTATTGAGTTCTTTGTATATGGTTATTCCCACATACCAAGTTTCATGTCACTGAACCACATGCTTCAAAAGTTATTTAAGTGGTGCGGGACTTTTAACTAACCCTGTATAGAGGCAAAAACATTAACTCGGATCATTATCTGGTAATTAAAAAAAAATAAACATATTCAAGACATAGGAACAACGCAAAAATCTGAACAAACACAACTTAGCTAAGTAAACATACTTCATTCAAAAAGAAAAATATATATTGGGTGTTCCATTTAAAATGAGAGTTGGAGTTACTTCCGGTTAAACTGGAAGTAGAAAAAACTCGGTAATACCATTATTGAGTTCTTAGTATATGGTTATTCCCACATACCAAGTTTCATGTCACTGAACCACATGCTTCAAAAGTTATTTAGGTGGTGCGGGACTTTTAACTAACTCTGTATAGAGGCAAAAACATTAACTCGGATCATTATCTGGTAATTAAAAAAAATAAACATATTCAAGACATAGGAACAACGCAAAAATCTGAACAAACACAACTGAGCTAAGTAAACATACTTCAATAGGAAAGTGTAAGAGATGTATCTAATGCCTACCCACTTCACTTGCGTGATTCGAGTTCTGCATACTGCGGATAGATGGCAGGACTGTGACCCATTTTCAAGTTGCACACCACTTCGGCGGGCCAAGTTATGCATGATGTGTACCTGTGAAGAGTTATGATGTACTAGGGTGAGTGTATGTGTAAGTGTAGTGTAGGGAATGGATGAAGATGATAATGAAGCTGAGGAAGAGAGAAGGGGAAATAATGCAAAAGACTAAATACAAAGATAACCCACAAAGCAATAAAGCTAAATATTGACGACGTCTACTTGAAGAATTTAGTGAAGAACTGTTTTCAGAACATGGGATGAGTGATAGTTGGAGGAAGACGAATAAAGTACATAAGATTTGCTGATGATATGGCGTTGTTAGCAGAAGAGATGATACTAAGATATACTATTCTACTGGAGCCAAATGACAGCTGTAAGCAGCACCCACTTTGGTCTGATTACCTGGTTGGGTTTTTACCGAGGTTTTCCCCAACCATAAGGCAAATGCCAGGTAATATTTTGGCGAATCCTCGGGCCTCACATCATCTCATTACAGCTCCCCAAAATATTGTAAAAAAATTGTAGAAAATTACAAAATTGTAAAACTGTAAAAATTGTAAAATATTGTAAAAATTGTAAAATATTGTAAAAATTGTAATTGTAATACTGTAAAATTTTGACTTGTTCCACATCTTAAAGCTTCATTGCTCATGTAAGATCTATGGAATATAATAAATGAAATGAAAAAAAATGAAATAAATGAAAACAAGACGAAGACAATGGTCATAGGAAGAAAAGTAAAGAAGGTAAACCTGAAAATTCTAAATGAGGCAGTAGAGCAAGAGGACAGCTTTCAATACTTGGGTTTTACCACAGTCTACTATATACAGTCGCGAAGCTCAATATGTAGTAAAAATGCAAACATGGGTAGTTGCCCACCACTAGGATCGCTACAATCGCCTCATCATCGCAGCTCTCTCTCCTAACAGACGACAAAATATGTTACACTTTCGTTGTCTTGTTCTTTTGGGAAAAATTAACACCTTCCTTCCATTATTGAAATATTAAATGAATAAAGTTAATTTATTATTTTAATGAAGTATATTAAATTCCACCATAAACTCAAAGATACCTGCAAGAAATAAGTTAATATAATTTTTGTTTGTGCAAAACGAACTGAAATTTACTATAATAGCTTCACTCATTCAGGATTATAGCGATAATTAACTATGAAACCAATAAATATTCCTTTGCATTTCCCTTTACAACAATAATAATGGAAATATGAATTAATGGAGTAACTTACGTGTACCGGTACTTGTAGTGTAGGCTTACGTAGTTAACAAAGTGGGATGAGGTTAAGCAATAATAATCACACCAGAATTGGAAATAAAACGTGATCAATAAATTTTATTGTAACAGACTTTTTCTACGTCTCTAGTAAAGCAACAAATAAAAATAACAACAAAATTAACAGCTATAATTAAAAACGTCCTTTGAAAAAAAAAGTAGGCCTAAGCAATAATAATCCCACCAGAATTGAAAATAAAACGTGATCAATAAATTTCATTAAAACAAACTTAATTTTTCTACGTCTTCAGTAAAATAACACATAAAAATAATAACAAAATTAATAGCTACAATTAAAAATATATCCTCTGAAAAAAAAAGTAGACCTAACCTTTATTTCTCTGGAAATTTAGCAGTCTACGTCTCTAGTAAAGCAACAAATAAAAATAGCAACAAAATTAACAGCTATAATTAAAAACATGTCCTTTGAAAAAAAAAGTAGGCCTAACCAATAATAATCCCACCAGAATTGAAAATAAAACGTGATCAATAAATTTCATTAAAACAAACTTAATTTTTCTACGTCTTTAGTAAAATAACACATAAAAATAATAACAAAATTAATAGCTACAATTAAAAATATATCCTCTGAAAAAAAAGTAGACCTAACCTTTATTTCTCTGGACAGAAGTGACAGAACTTTAACCGGTATCTAATGTCCTTTCGGTTAGACTGAAAAATTTCATTGTGAAATTTAAGGATATAATGTATTCTAACAGTCACAAAGAACTTCAAAATTTAGAGTTTTGTTTCTGCACAGCATTCTTGTGGAAACCCAGGAACCTTTCTGAATCTTTCGGAAATCGGAAAAAAGGATAACTCTGGCCTTTTTCTCTTACTGTTGCTACAATTTATAGCAGTACGAACGTCTCCTCCTTGTCGCATATTATTATTCAAATTATTATATTTTAGCCATTAACATTTTCATTACAACCAATAACGAACATTTCACAAGCATCAATGTGAAATACGCAACGAGCTAGCACTCGCTAGAAATACGACACAGTCCAAAGTCGACCATGGACAGTCTATTGTTTCTAGTTGCTAACCGCTTGGAGCGCTTTATCACGAGATTTGCAAAAAAACACCTCAAGCTTCGCGACTGTATATATTAGACTGTGGTTTTACTATAAGCAGTAACATGAGCTATTGCCAGGAAGTCAAAAGATGAATAGCATTGGCAAAGGAAGCTTTTAATAAAGAAAGGAGCATCTTCTCCGGACATCTTGAAAACGAAGTAAGGAAGAGACTAGTGAAGTGTTTTGTGTGGAGTGTAGTACTGCATGGGGGACAGAAACATGGACACTACGACGCAGTGAAGAGAAGCGACTAGAAGCATTTGGAATGTGGGTTGGAGAAGGATGGAGTGTGTGAAATGGATAGACAGAATAAAAAATGAAGCTGTATAGGGAAGAGTGGGTACTATACCGCGAGCGGAACACGTATGCATGCCACCGCTGACCAGAGATGGGCGCACTCCTCTAGGTCTATTTTAAATAAATAAATGTAAATCTAATAAATGATTGCATTGTGTTTTCAAATGTGCGAGTCTTTATATCCGCTTCTTCCACAGGATTGAATCATTCCTTGCTTAATGAGCCAACAGTTCAACAGCCTCCTGATGGAATGCAGGAATAATCATGTGATTATTGTACGTTTCTCTTTAGTTGTAACTTGTAACATTTGGCAAAGTAAAGAAAATTAAGTCTTGTAAAAAAAAAAATAAATCCCTGTCTAGGAATATACCCAAAAATCATTCGGGACTATTCTCAAATAAATTTCTTCCCGGGGAATATTCCCAATGCTAGATGTAGGCCTAATAGCTTTTCTCATGTTCGTATCTTCCTTTTTATGTACGCCGTAACGATACTTAACAGTTAACTTATGGGTAGGGTTCCCAGACATATTGGAAAAAAATACGGGACACTTATCAGTTATCACTGAGTAAGTTTAGTATGCGCACCCATCAAATAT